>CM021107.1:435818595-436026006 GCA_007115665.2 Sequoiadendron giganteum | reverse complement strand
AAAGCAAGGTTGGTATGTAAAGGACACTCTCAGATGGAGGGAATTGACTTTGAAGAAACTTTTGCTCCTGTTGCTAGAATTGAAGTTCTGAGACCGTTTCTTGCCTATGCTGCTTACAAAAACTACAAAGTTTATCAGATGGATGTAAAGTCAACATTTCTAAATGGTGAATTGGAAGAAGAGGTGTATGTTGAGCAACCTGATGGATTTCAATTGACTGATCAAAGATATATGGTTTGTCAGTTGAAGAAAGCATTGTATGGACTCAAGCAAGCCCCTAGAGCTTGGTATGCCAAATTGGACAAGTATTTGATGAAGCTTGGATTTAACAAAGGTACCGCTGATAGTAATTTGTATTTCCAGATTGAAAATGATAAAGATTTGTTTGTGGAAGTTTTTTTTGATGATATAATTTTTGGAGGAGATGATGGTTTGTGCATGAAGTTTGCTAATGAGATGCATAATGAGTTTGAAATGTCAATGATTGGAGACTAGATGAAATTATTTTTGGGATTGTAAATTACTTAGTTAGATAAAGGGATCTTTACATCTCAGTCCAAGTATGTGAGAGAATTGCTAAAGAAGTTTGGTATGGAATATTCAAAGCCAATCAGTACACCCGTGGTGACCGGATGTAAGTTGACAATATATGATGATTCTCTGAAGGCAAATCAGACTAGATATAGATCAATGATTGGTGGATTGCTTTATTTGATTCAAACTAGACTTGATATCATGAATGTTGTATGCATTCTTGCAAGATTTCAAGCCGATCCTCAGGAATCTCATGTGACTGTTGTGAAGAGAATTTTTAGATACTTTAAGGGAATAGTTGATTTTGGCTTGTGGTATCCTAAAGATGATGATCTTACTTTGAGTGCCTTTACTGATGCTGATTGGGTGGGAGATGTGAATGACATGAAAAGTACTAGTGGTGGCACATTTTTCTTGGGAAAGAAGTTGATTTCATGGTTAAGTAAAAAGTAGAATGTCGTTTCTTTGTCTACTGTAGAGGCTTAATACATTATTGTTGCTAACAATTGTACTCAAGTATTGTGGATGAAGCAAATGTTAAAAATATCAGAGTTGTGTATGATGAACCTATTGCTCTATTCTATGATAATTCAAGTGCAATTAATATTTCTAAGAATCTGGTGTTGCATTCAAAGGCCAAGCATATATCTATCAAGTACCACTTTTTGAGAGACAAGGTGAGTGATAAGGAAGTTAGACTGGAGTATGTGCCTACTAAGGAACAAATTGTAGAAATCTTTACTAAGCCTTTGCCTAAGGATACTTTTGAGTATCTCAGAGAGAATTCAGGGGTGATTACCCCTCCTAATCAGAACTAAGATGCAAGACATTGTAAGTTCGCTCATTTGTGGTGGCTGCTACTCAGGCGGAGTAGTCAGATGATTCAGATATGTGGTTCAAAGCTTGTGTGTATCTTTGTCATTAATGTCAAAGGGGGAGAAGAGTCATGTGAAAAAAACTTGAAGAATTAAGGGGGAGAAGAGAAATGTGAAAATTTGGGAGAAGAAGTCATGAGAGAAGAGTCAAAACCTAAGGGGGAGTAAGTGTTGAAGTTAGTTGCGAAGATGGTGTTTTTCACATCATGTGTTGCCATCAATGCCAAAGGGGGAGATTGTTGGATGTTAAGGTTGTGTTTCTGATATGTGGTTGGCATTGATGTCAACACTATTAGCATTAATGTCTTTAAGATTGTATATGTCTAGGATATTGAGAAAATTGTAATAAAATATGTTGCAGGTTGTCTGTGAAGCAGTGAAGATCAGTATGATGGAAAGTTCAGAATATTGATGGTGAGAAGTTGCACATTAAAGGTTTTTTTGACAAGCCTATATAGTTTATGCTTTGAAAATTTCAAAGGTGTGCATGAAGATTTGAGAAAGTTACGAGTTTATGTGTTCTGACAGTTATTATGTTATTGTAGTTGGTGTTCCTGGAAGAAGATAATGTGATTCTGGTAATCTAAGTTGTTGTGAATGCTCCTATAATTTTTGTGGATGTTTCTAGATCATGATATATCTATGTTGCACATCTGCATTGATCGTTGTGCTCGCAATCCATAATTTTCTCTTGCGTGTTCATTTTTTTAATGTTCATGATCGACAGAGCGATTGTAGTGTGTTGTGGATCTTCGAGGAATAATATTTGAAGGTGTTTTGTGTTCAAGGACATTGTTTTGGGTCTCTACTATGTTGTGTCCGACCTTGGTGGATTCACATTAATAATCTTTATTGTTTTGGGCCGACAATTTGTATTCATTTTATTATTTTGTTGAAGCTGACATGAAGCGATGTAATTCCTTGTTGCGGATATATATGAGTGATTTTTTATCTCATTTGAGACATGGATGATGTGAAGTGTGTGAGTGTTATGTGTGAATAAGGTTCAGATCTTGCGAAGGCAGAGAAGAGTGTGAAGAAGAGTGAATAAGAGTAAATAAGTGTTCATGGGCTTAACTGGAACTGTAAGTAGGCATTAGCAGATGCTACTTTTGTAGTTCAAAATCTGGATGGTTGTAATCTGAATGTTTTTGTAAGACAGTAATTCTTCCTTTGTATTTGAGCAATGAGCTCTAGGAAATGTGCCTGAATGCATGTGCATTCCCCATTTATTCTTCTTATACTTTTAACACGGTATAAACTTGTGGACTGACCTCCACTGTGGTTTTTCCCCTAACATGGTTTCCACGTAAAAAAATATTGGTGTTATGTGTGTTTCTGATGTATTGTTGATTTATGCTTTCATGGTTATTAACCAGATCTGAGAATAGGGGTTAATAAGTTTAATAAGTTTTAAATTATGTGACAACTGATTCACCCCCCTCTTAGTTGTTTTCCCTTTTGTTTCCAATAAGGAGAATACTCTTACTCCTTTGGTAACTGACACACATGATGAGGGCATTCAAGACCAACCAAATACTATCCCTCATCTGAGTAAAACATACAAGTCTAATGGTGATGGAGAAGAAGAAAAATAATATGTGCAGAGGAATGAAGATTCCTCCGAAGATGAAGGAAAGAAAGAAGTGGAGACACCAGTTAATATTGGTAATAATGAGAAGGAGAAGAAGCTAAAATAAAATATTGCAGAGGAAGAGGTAAAGGAAATTGGTGAATCCTCTAGAACCTCTAGAGATTCTCTACGAAATATATTGAATATGCAATTGAAATTCCAACAGGTTGTGTCAGTATAACTATTATAGCTACCCATGCAAGAAGGAAATGTGGACCTTGCTAAGATTTCACCACTCCACAAGCTACAGCTAGGAGATGTCTTTCATGCATCTACATAGAAGGAAATAATTGAAATGCATCAAAAGAGTGGAAATATGATTGAAGAATTTGTGAAGACCTTATAGGAGGCCATACCCAAAACAACAATTGACAATTCACTCTCTAGTATGGAAAATCTAAAGTTTTTAATTATTTCATTTAAAGAGTATGCCTCTAGTTTTAAAGAGAAACTTGAAAAATAAATTAATAAAAAGAGGGATGAAAAGAGGCTAATAGAAATTACAAAGAAGTGTGCACAAGCACACAAAAAATTTCAAGATAGTTTCAAGGGTGCATAGGCTTGTGTGGTTGATGCCAAATCCTTGTTCCAATTCTTTATGAAGTGGCCTAGAGCCACAAAGAGCATCAAAGATGAAATGGACTTGATTGAGTCACAAATAGACAAAGCTCTCTTAGGGGGAGTTAGCTCAGTTTTTAGTTTATAAATATGTATATATTTGTTAGGGGGAGATCCAGTATGTATGAAGGTTGTTGTTTGCACCCTTTGCGCTTGATGTCAAAGGGCGAGGGTAATTTTGGCATGTTGCCATCAATGAAAAAGGGGAATATTTTAGGAAGAATAAGGAGATGTCATTGATAAACTTGTTGGCAACACGAGCATGTGGAATTAGCACAAGGTATACAATTATGCATTTCAGTGTTGCCATTGATGTCAACATTGTATCCTGGTACAAAGACTATGATGTAGATCGATTTGGGTGTCTTGAATATGTTTGAAGATGATTATGTAAGACAATTTTGCAAGAAGGTTTGATGCGATGAGGCAATAGTTGTGGAATTTGATTAAGTGTCAATTCAAGTAATTTTGTGTACAAGGGATCCAGTATTTGGGTCTGCACTACTCCGCTTATGAATATTTTTCTCTACGCTTCTAACATAATGGTGTTGGTTGATAGAGGAACCTAGTTCTAGGGTTTCATCTTGTTTTGGTTTTTGGTTTTGGAGCTATGCGTAGCAAAATTTTGGCTTGACAATTTTAGTTGTTCTCTAGTTCAACACATGCTTTGGTAAGTCCACACTTCTTCGCGGATTGGTTTTAACTTTATCGATTTGTGGAGATATTGACAGATGTTAGATGGGTGTATATTCTAGTTGGCATAGATTTTGGAGGTCCACACGTTTGAATGTGGATGTATAGTTGGTGATTTTTTCTATTAGGTCATTACTAGTGTTGACCTAATGAGTTGGGTGTATTGTAGAGGTTGGAAATGTTATGATCTAATATGTGGGTGCTATTTTAGGTTTGTGTTGACCTATTTCAATTGTTATAAGTTTTAAATCTTGGTGTGAAGCGTGTGTGGATAGATATTTAGTTGACAAGCTACATTTTGTATATTACATCTAATTAGGCCAACCTAATTGATGTTATAGGTGAAGTAGATATATAAGTTAGATATTTTTCAGTATTTTGAAGATGATGATATGCGATAAGAGTTAATGGATGTGAAGTGTGTGAATATAATGAAAATGCAAAGTAGAGCAGAGTGTTGATTCAAATCAGTATGAAGAGTTTTGAGTCTATATTTTGAGCTTCATTGGAACTTTATTTCATGCATGTGTTAGATGCAATTGTAATAGTTCAAATTTGGTTGTGAGCCACAATATCTTCTATCTATTTTATTTCTTAGTGGGAAATGAGTCCACTTGTAGTGAGCATTTCTATAATATAATATAATCGGTTATAATATTTTGTGAGCTAATCCTCACCATGGTTTTTCCCATTTTGGGTTTTCCACGTAAAACTCTTGGTGTTCATGTGTTATGTGATGTTGTTGAATTTTTACATGCTTTCCTTAATTATTGTGATAGAATATGCTATGTGAGTTGAATTTATAAATGTTTAAATGGTTTAAAAGAATACTGATTCACCTCCACTCTCAATATTTTGGGTGTTTAATAGTGTCATGCCATAATAAGACATGGGCAAAGAGTATGGGTAGCCCTCACTACATTAAAGAGTGTATTCTCATGGAGTATCATAATTGTAGGGTATCCACAAATTAGATGGTTGAAAAGTCTTCAAAATATTTCAAGCAAATGCAATGGTAAGCATAAAATCCAAATCCATAACCTTGCCTACATCCTCACTCCCTACACTATAATGGGAGCTTTTGAATATATTGTGTACATCGACCAAAGCTTAAAGTGATAGATGAATTTTAGTAGTTTTTACACGCTGAAGAAGGGAGGAGAAACTCACATGATTCACTTGTAGAAACTCACCTAGTTTGTCTATAGAGAGGATGATAGAGAATCAAGCTATTTGAAGATTTGAGGTCATGGTAAGAGGGTCTTTGCCAAGAAGGGAGTCTAGAATAGTATCCATCACACATAAAGGACAAGCTTGAGTGTTTGGCTAAGAAGAGAACATGTGCAGGAAAAGGAGGACAATCCAACCATGTCATACGATTATAAAATGCATCATATGATTATCAAAAAGGGATGAGCATAATGAATAGGAGAAGTGTTTGAAACTAAAGAAGAGAAATTGGTGGGAGGAATCAAGTTGGAAGGAGTGGTTGATCAAGCTTGTCTAAATATATTTAATTGTTCCAAACTTTTCAACATAGCATGAGGAGAGGACAATGGTAGAGGGATTTCGAGTAGGCTAAATACAAGAGCTTTGAAGTGGTGTGCAAAGAGAGAGATGATGATTAAATAGAATTGAGAAATGCTTACCACCCCTATTATGTAATACTATGGGAGGATGAAGCAAGCCAAATCCAAGTGAAGGTATGTTGAATAAATACATCTTCAAGTGCAATACTAGAGTCACAAGATTTTCCAAATATTACTTTAAGCTTTTTTCTAAATTGGGTATGTCTTCTCTTATATCTCTTTGTAAAATGTTGATTTGTTACTACCAGTTGTAGCTTGCATTATACCTTGGGTTTATGGGATTTCATAAGGTGGTGAGGGAGGATCGTGGAATAAATTTGAAAATTTTGTTTTCATATCTGTGTAATTTTGTAAGTCTTCCCATTGGCGCTTCTACTCATTGAAATAGATACATGTATTTCTCTACTCTTTGTGGATGAAAAATCATAGGTAAGATTCAATCATTTTGTTGCATGCATTCTTAAATTATTGATAGCTTTCAACGGTACCTTGTCTCCCTAGTTAAAAATGTGATATTTTTTTTGATCCATCTATGTCAACAATATATTCTAGTATTTTCCATTGAAGTTAAGTAGTTATAATAAAATACAAATATACTTTGGTTCTCGCTTTGATAAAAATGATAAAGTAGAGTTTTGACATTGTTTTGAAAAGCATTGGATTGAAAAATGTGATCTAAATTACCACAATGTCAAGCATAGAATGCATCATGGACATTTTAATTTTGAGGAATTAAAATTGGTTTGATAAGTCAATAACAAACCTATAGCCTTATCACCATGATTTTATGGTCAAAAGCATTATGCTTTATGTGACAATTGTAAGGACTAGATACTCTTTAACTATATTTGAGAAATACTATGAACATAGTAAATCTTGTTAAACCATAAAGTGGTAGTGACATGGTTGTTGTACTTATAACAGCTTGGGATCTATTTTAGAGGTAACTTCAATGCACTAAATGCCTAGATATGTTATTTATTCATTGCTAGTCTATAAGTTTAATATGTACTTAAACTAATATTTAAGGGATTTTTGTGTAAGGAAATCCTCTAGAAACATGCGATGGTTAGAAAGTTGAAGAGCGCAATGATGATTGTTATTTTTGTATGTCTTTATTAAAAATCATTAGTCATGTTGAGTTATGTCAAGCAAAAAAATTATTAGGTTGAACAACATAAATGTATAGGTCATTGCTCCATAAAAACATAGCAAGTGTATATGGTCCAAGCATTAATAATTCAAATAAATAGTTGAATGTGTTAGTGGAAGGTATATTTGTTCGTCATTTGATCTTATGGATCGTGTTTTTCACAATTATAACATGGTATCAGAGCCTCAATTCAACAAACCCCTTCTTGATTTATGAGGTTTTCGTCTCCAAAAAGGGTTATAGGCTTCAGATTTGGAATCTCCTTTTTTTTTGCAAATTTTGGAGGTGGGCAGTTTTTTAGGTGCATTTTGGTGCAAAAATAACCTCACTGTTGGATTTATAGCTCTCAAGAAAGTTATATTTGCCTTTTGTTTGACTGATTTGCACTCTTGAGGTCAAATTCGCGAGGGGTTGGCGTAGTTGCATTTTTTTGAATCTAAAGGGTAGCTTCATTTTTTGTGCATTTTGGCGCAAAAAGGACCCCACCGTTGGGTTCAGAAGGTCAATTCAACAAATTTTGACTATAAATTTTCCCTATTTTGGCATTGAGAGCTTCTAAGGCAAAAATAAATAAATCAAGGGTTATACGGCCCCTGTACACAAAGTTAGAAAAAAAATTTAAAAAAAAATTATGGTCAGTGATTTTTTTAATTTCTCTTTTAGAATTTTTTTTAAAAACATATTAAAATTTAAGTGTGGGATTTTATTTTTTCAAAGGGACATCAGATTAACTTATTTGGGTGCATTTATGGGGGTACCCATACGGACAGGCCTATAGGCCCCACCCTAGGCATTGGTGGCCTCCATCTAAATCCCCAGTCACTGGAAAATATTCTTGGGTGGGCTTTTTGGGTTTTCTAGTATTTTAAGGACCGATTGAAAACCTTTCAATTGTTAGCGACATCCTTTTTCCAACCGATGACTTCAAAAAAAAATTCACCTACATTTCTAAAAGGCTAGCAGCCTACAACGACCTCATCAAAAATGTTGGGAAAATGTGTCTTAACCTTAAAATTATATAACAATTTATTGTTGATAGGATGTATATACATTTATATATATATATATATCCTAGTTACACCGATAGGTGTATATAGTGGCATAAGGGGGAGAGTGGGATGCATGTAAATAATTTTTTGTTAACTTTTACAAGAAACTTCTAAAATGGCCGACATAGACTAGATAAATGATATATTGTAAATCTAGACCATTAATTATTAGGTTTTAGATCTAATGGTGGATATTTTGTTGGCCTGTATTACCTTAGAATGTAATCGTATTTTATGAGGGCATTGCATTATGACTGCGGTAGAGAGAGACGGTGATGTATTCTAAGATTTTGATAGCAGTCGTGTTGTCTCTTGATCTTTGAGTGGTGATACTCTTGTGAGAAGCTTGTTCTACAAGTATATTGTAATCTTTGTGATTTACTAAATAATATATTAGGCACCTTTTGGAGTGTGGGGTTTTTCTCCCAAAAGGGCTTTCCCCATGTAAATCATTGTGTCATGGTATGCATGATATTTGTATTTATTTATGTTTAAGTTTTTGTAATTGTTAAAGATCTATAAAAAAATTTCATTATTCTCCTCTCAAGATTAGTGTAGGAAGTTGTTCCGCTACCTTATCTTCCTTACAAGTGGTATCAGAGCCTGATCACCTTTGATTTTAGTTGTGGGTTGGGGATTTTGGACGAATATAGGATTGAGTGGGATCTTGTGCAAAAGGTACTTTGTGATCTTGTTGCAAGAATTTTCTAGTGGCTAGTTTATCAAGGAGAATAGATGTGGATAAATTTTCTAGAAATAATTTTGAAATGTGGAAGCTGAAGATGAAGGATCTATTGATAGATTGAGATCTATGGGATGTTGTTGATGAGAATGTTTCAAGACCTGCAGATCCTACTCAGCCTGCTTGATATGATGTTATGGATCGTCAGATTGTGTTTGGCAGACTCTATTTTAAGTAATGGAGGAAAATTCTACACATAAACTATGGAAGAATCTTGGTGAGATGTATCAGGCCAAATCTTTAATGAACAATATTTTCTTGAGGAAGAAGTTGTATTCCTTGAGAATGGAAGAGGGTCGATGAATCACAGACCACCTGGAAGCATTCAATATGTTGGTGGTTCAATTGGCATCTATTGGTGTCAAAATGGATGAGGAAGAGAAATGTTAAAACTTGCTTTGTTCTTTTCCTAATTCATAGGATTCTCTTGTTATGGCTATTGGGAGTACTTTTGTTATTTTGAAGACTGAAGATGTGGTGGGTTATTTTCTTTCTAAAGAGATGAGGAGGAAGGTATCCATCACTGCCAAGAAGGCCCTAAATTTTCATGGAAGACTTGAGGAAAATGTCAAGAAGAATGAGAAGTGTGACAAATCCAAGTCCAGAGGGAGATCTAAATCTCTTGGAAAGTCCAAAGTTATTTTTTGGAACTACAGTAAGCATGGACATATTCGTAAGGAATGTAAAGAAGAAAAGAAGAAGAAAAAGAAGAAATTTGATTCAGATTCTGAGTTTGAGAAGGAAGATGGCGACACATTGATTGTAGCTTTGGCAACTCATGTAGGTAATGATGCATGGTTAATTGACTCAAGTTCATCTTTCCATATGATCTTTAATAGAGATTGATTTTTTGAATATGAAGAATTTTATGGAGATAATGTGTACTTGGGTGATGATTCTCATTTAGATATTTTTGGCCATGGTAAATTTAAAATCAGGTTTCCTGGTGGTAGAATAAAAATGATTAATGGTGTGTTTCATATCCCTGGATTAGCACAAAATCTATTATTTGTAAGTAAACTAATAGATGTGGGTGTGCAGGTAGTATTTTCTGATGCAGGATGCAAGATGGTTAGAGGTGCTATGGTGATTGCTAGTGGTGTTGGATATGGCACATTGTATAAGCTTGATGCATGTATTTTTTAGTTTAATGGTACTTCCATGAAAATCAGGTCTATGGAAGAAGTGAGGGTTTCACCTTTAGTATATTTTCATGACTTTTGGGTACCCAAGGGTGCTCTTTCTTCTGAAACAAAGTTAACTACAGAGAAAACTATGTTATGGCACCAAAGGCTTGGCCACATTGGAGAAAAGAGTCTAAGGACCTTGAAAAATAAAAACCTTGTTGAAGGTTTGTCTAATTGTAATCTTGAATTTTATTTATGTGAGCATTGCATTTATGGAAAATAAAACCACATTTAGTTTTACTCAAGTTCTCATAAATCTCGTGGTGTACTGGATCTCATTCATTCTAATGTGTTTGGTCATGTAGATATTCCTTCGATTGGTAAATCCACATATTATGTTTCATTTATTAATGATTATAGTAGAAGGACATGGGTATATTTTCTAAAGAGTAAATCTAAATTTTTCAGTCAATTTAAAGAATTTAAAGCAATGATTGAGTTGTAGACTAGAAAGAAAATAAAACGTTTAAGGATTGATAATGGCGATGAATTTTATTCTAATGATTTTGATAGTTTTTGTAAAGCTTGTGGTATTCATAAACAAAATACAACTCTGTATTATTCACAATAGAATGGAGTTGTAGAAAGAATGAATAGGACACTAATGGAGAAGGCTAGGAGTATGTTGAGTGGTGTTGGCCTAGAAAAAAGGTTTTGGGTTGAAGGTTTTGTCACTGTATGTTACCTAATTAGCAGGTCTCCTACATCAACTCTTGTTGATAAGATGCATATAGAGGCATGGTCAAGTCATAAGCCTTCATTAAGACATCTTAGAGTTTTTGGTTGTGAGGCATATGCACATGTACCAAAGGAGAAGTGAAAAAAGTTATAGAACAAGGATGTGAAATGTATCTTCATCGGATACAGTTATGGTGTGAAAGGATACAAGCTTTGGGAACCTATTCTATAAAAGGTAATATATAGTAGAAGTGTTAGTTTTAGAGAAACTAAGCCTTCTTCTGTTACATTGCAGCCAGAACAAAGTAAACAAGAAGATGTGATTCAATTTCCTTCTACACCTGAGAAATTTGAATTGAGGCCCAAGGATAGACAAGAAGTTGAGGAGAGCTCATCTAGATTTGGATCTTCAGAAGAGGAGGAAGAACCTCCAATTCAACTTGTTCATAGGTCTACAAGGAATAGACAAACACTGGAAAGGTATACACCTAATGATTGGAGATATATTTTTTCTTTGAAAACTAACATGGATGAACCCAGATCTATAGAAGAGGAATTATGTATGAATGATGTAGACTCTTGGAAGATTGCTATGGATGAAGAAATGACATCTTTGAAAAAGAATGATACATGGGATCTTGTACATTGCATGAAGGATGGAAACCTGTTGGTTGCAAATGGATGTTCAAGAAAAAGATTGGTTTAGATGGAGGTATTGAGAAATACAAAGCAAGGTTGGTTGCAAAAGGTTACTCTCAAGTTGAGGGTGTCGATTATGGTGAGATATTATCTCTTATTAAAAAATGGCATCCATTAGATTTTTGCTTGCTATTGCTATTGCTTATGATTTAGAGGTTGATAAAATGGATATGAAAACTATTGTCCTTCATGGTGACTCGGAGGAGGATAATATATTTATATGACACAACCAAAGCACTACGTGGTGAAAAGTAAAAGTAAAATGGTTTAAGAATTGAAAAAATCTTTTTATGGCTTAAAACAAAGTCTTAGGATGTGGTACCAAAAATTTGATACATATGTGTTGAGTTTGGGATTTGAGTGTTCTAAATCGGAACAATGTGTTTATTATAAAATTTATGGTGATTTTTTCTTGTTTATTGCAGTATATGTTGATGATATGTTATTTATTTGCAAAGGGAAAGGTATGATTTTAGAACTAAAATCTCAACTTGTTGCTAAATTTGAAATGAAAGACCTTGGTGCAGCTAGACACATTCTTGGGATGGAAATTAAAATAGATAGAGTGAACATAAATCTATGGCTTGGCCAAAGTAAGTATGTCAATTCAATTTTACAAAGATTTAACATGCAGGATTGTAGACCGTTGTGTGTTCCTATTTCTATTGGAACAAAGTTATCTATTTCAGATTGTCCAACATCTCCATCAGAGATGGAAGACATGAGTAAAGTGTCTTACCAGAGTGGAGTTGGAAGTTTGATGTATGTTATGGTTTGTACTTGACCAGACATTTCACAAGCAGTGGGAGTTCTTTCAAGATATATGTCTAATCTTGGTAGATTTCGTTAGGATGCAGTTAAAAGAGTCTTCATATATTTGTGTCATACCTCAGATTATTCGTTATGTTATCATATTAATGTGACATGAGATGATATTTCCCTTGATATTCATGGTTATGTGGATTCAGACTGAGTACTTGATGTTGATAGTAGAAGATCCACCAATGCTTATGTATTTACTTTATTTGGTGGTGCAATCATTTGGATGAGTAAGTGATGTTAATTTTAGGATCATAAATGCAATTAAGAAGAAAAACAACACACGTAGAACAATGAACACAATATTTTACCTTGGGAAAACCCTCCTACTCAAGGGAGAAAAACCCAACAAGATATTCTATTATAAATAAAAAAATATCAGGCCCTGCAAAGGATGAATACAATACAATGGATCAACACTTGTACATGGTGTGATTTATTGAATATGAAAAATATTTAACTCTTCTCCTTAATTCAAATCTGTTGCTCTTGAAGGGTGAACCTGTTGCTGAATAAATTCAAACTTGGAGTGAATTGATTGAATAATAAAATGAGGAGACACCTTCTCCTATTTATACAAGCTAGGTGACCTTTCTTCTAGGGCCAACCTGGAACAATATAATATTTTTGTTTAACAAAAGATAGGTCGACCTTCCTATAATCAATTAAGCTTAGGGAAATAGCTCTCGTAGCTATAAATCACTAACAAGTGATAGGTTGTGATTGCTTTGTCCACTACTAAAGCAGAGTAAATGGCAGCTAATCATGCTTGTAAAGAATCCATTTGGCTTAAGAGACTGTGTTCATATATTGGAATAAAACAAGGTGCGGTGACAATTTATTGTGATAGTCAGAGTGTGATATGTCTAGCCAAGAATCTGCCATTTCATGCCAGGACCAAGCACATTGATGTATAGTATCATTTTGTTAGAGATATGGTCGAAGATGATAGGGTGAAGTTGGTTAAGGTAGAGACTTTGATGAATGTTGTTGATTCTTTAACTAAGCCTATGAGAATAGAGAATTTTAGATGGTGTTTAGAGACTATGGGCATTTCGACCCCTAACAATTAAGAGACAATGTTTACTCCCTCCCCTTGCTCTTGCAAGGTGTTCGACAAGTGGGAGATTTGTTGGGAAAATGTGTCTCAACCTTGAAATTATATAATGATTTATTTTTGATAGGATGTATATATATTTCATAGTTACACTGATAGGTGTATACAATGGCATAAGAGGGGGAGAGTGGGATGCTTGTAAACAATTTTTTTTTTACTTTTTTAGGAAACTTTTAAAATGGTCGACATAGATTAGATAAATGATACATTATAAATCTAGACCATTAATTATTAGATTTTAGATCTAATGGTGGATATTTTGTTGGCTTGTCTTACCCTAGAATGCAAGCCTATTTTACGAGGGTGCTATATTACGGCTGTGGTAGAGAGAGACAATGATGTATTCTGAGAGTCTGATAGCAGTCGTGTTGTCTCTTGATCTTTGAGTGGTGATACTCCTATGAGAAGCTTGCTCTATAAGTATATTATAATCTTTTTGATTTACTGAACAATATATTAGGAGGATTTTGGAGTGTGGGGTTTTTCTCTAAAAAGGGTTTTCCCCACGTAAATCACTATGTCATGGTATGCATGATATTTGTGTTTATTTTTGTTTAAGTTTTTGTAACCGTTAAAGATCTGTAAATTTTTTGCATTATTCTCCTCTCAAGATTAGTGTAGGAAGTTGTTTTGCTACCTTATCTTCCTTACACAAAATTTCTCTGGTGGTGTTTTTTATTGCCCAACAACCGACGAGAGTTTTTCTTCATTGATGGTGCCCTTCTTTGTAGCTTACGGTGAAAAAATTCAAAGCCGACAACTTTTTCACTCCAGTGTGACCTTTATCGACCCTTCATTGATTTCTTGATGGCTATTGAATTTCTCACCATTGACGTCATTTTATAGACGTAAAAAAAATCTAATGAATTTTTTCGATTGGTGTGTTTCACAACAAACAGAGAATCTTTTCAAAATATTTTGTGCACTTTTTGGAATATTCTCAAGGAATTTTTTGCATAGGGGGTCAATTTTTTTTGAGCGTAGGGGAATATTCCTTGGAATATTCATTGATCTCATGCTGATGTTAGCATGACATCTGTCCTACAGTCAGGATGAAAATGCCCCTTTTGACCCTTCTTTGGCCCTTAGGAGCAAGTTTTTTTCTTTTGGTCATAACTTGGGCATACAATATCATTTTTTGGAATAACATATATCACCAGAAAGTTGGTTCTACTAACTTTCTAGTTGTGTGGGTCTCATCAACTACTTTTATTGTTGGTGCATTTTATACCTTGTTGAAGTTGGAGGCATTTTTTTCAGTCCCAAGCTCATAAATTTTGATTTGTTTCTCTATATTTCATGATTCCAATAGTGTTGTGATGGTCTTTTAGAGCTCTTCACATCCATCCATGCACTTTTTCCAGATTTCTCTCCAAGTATGTTTTATTCAAGTTTTTGTGTTTTCACATTCTAGTGAATTACTTGGACGTCTTAGCTCTTGGAATTTTTTTTTTGCATGGGATGACTCATTTTTTGTTGTTCTATATATATTTCCAGTATTTTGTCCTATTTGGGCATTATAGATATCTTTTTCATGCACATTATTTTTTGTAGACGCACTAAGATAAAGTGTCATTCTAGTATATATTTTTTTGGGAATTTGCACATCCTGTTGTGCCTTTTGTACTCACACTATGATGCAAAGTGCCATGGGGGTTGATGTTTTCCTATGGTTTTTCATCACACCTTTTTCAAGTGAGTGCTCCTTCTACAATAGTAGTGAACCCCGATGATTCTTGCCTCATGCGTGTGTGCCTTAGTTTGCACACCCTTTTATTTGTGGGTTGTTTCTCCTACATGCACTTCTTGGTTTCACATAGTTTTAATTTACCTGTCTTGGTTCTCCCTTTTTAGCATTATGGGGGGTTTGTACTATTGGTGCTAATGCTTCCTTGGTTTCGTGTCTGAGTAATCTATGTATCTAGTTTTTAATCATATGTACTTCCAGATGCAATGTACATCAGTGACTAGTTACATGCATTTTAGTGAGGTGGATCACTTACCACATGGACACTCTTGCATTCCTATTTTTTGGAGGTGACCTTCCTTTTTTATTTATTCAAAGACTACTGGTACCTGTATTTCTAACTTGCATCTTGCATGTTGAGTAGTGTCATTTTTGGTCACTCATATAGATTCATGTGCCATTTGTATCTTTGAGTTACAAATGTTTTTCCTTTATTTTACATATGATTTAAGTGGTGTTGTTGGAGACACTTATGCAGATTATTGTCTCTCTCTTGATCACTATTCTTCAGACTAGTGGTACCTTCATTTTTTGACTTGCATCTTGTATGTTGAGGAGTGTCATTGGGGAAACTTGTGCAGATTCATGTACCATTTGTATCTTTGAATTTTAGATATTTTCCTTTTTTCCCATCTGATTCAAGTAGTTTCATCGGGGGAACTCGTGCAGATTATTGTCTTCTTGATCTTGACATTTGTATCTTTGAGTTCTAGATGTTTTGCCTTTGTTTTGCATCTAATTTGAGTAGTTTCATTGGGAAACTCATGAAAATTCTTGTTACTTTGATCATGATCATCATTTATTTTAGAAGAGGTTCTTCATTTCAGTACCATATTAGTCATCATTTGACTGCAGTCTATAGCTTCTTTGTGCTCCAACAATGTTCTACATGTTCCTCTTTTTGGGACATTGTTTTGGTTGGAGGCTTCTTAGTCCTTCACACCTTGATTTGGAGGATTTTTTAGTCCTTCATTCATTTTATCTCTTTTAGAGAGGAGTTTTATCCCCTTCTCTTTTATCCTTTTATCCAATTTTGTGAGATCTTTTGTTTGTACATGGGTACCTCAGCAAGCCTTGTTTGCCTCGACCCATCATGCATTCTCTTTTTAATTTTTTTTAGCTACTCCCTAAGTTCATCTTAAGGGGGTATGTTAGAGTAATCATGCATTAACTAATGATTAATTAATTTTTAATTGATTATTAGTCTAATTTATTAGTGATTTACTATGTTAACTAAAGAGTTATTATTAGATCATTCTATCTCATTGCATGTGATGTTGACACTTGTCCTTATCTAATCCCTTTAACATTTAGGGTTGCTCCTATATAGCACTCAACCCTCATTGTATTACCTCTTTTGTTCTCTCAAACTCTCAACCTTTGAGGACTCTTGTTTTCCTTGAAGTTTCTTGAGGTTATTTTTTAGCTTTTTCTTGTTGAGGAATATTGTGCATATTGTTTGCAGATCTGTTGTGTGGAAGGTGTATTTTTTCTTTGTTTGATCTCTTGGATTATGTTTTTCACAATTCTAACAAAATGTTTTTCATATTGGAACATGTACATAATGATTATCCTTAGCATGTTACTATTGCTAAAATAATAGAAGTAGTGGACACTTAAATATAGATAGTCATTTTGGGTAGTTGAATGATTTTATCTCCTTTCCTTAAAATAGATTACATGAAAATAACATAATGAGCTATGCCATATGATTGTTTAGTTCTCTTCTAGTGAGATTCAGAAGGTTACTAGACAATAAAATGAGATGTCATGGTTATAATCTACACTATGTATCACATATTTAATCACAAGGTGGTGTCTTCAAGATATATCACACATGCAATAGATGTATATGTGGTTTTATAATCAAGATAAGTGAAACATATAAAGGTTTAAAATGTTACTAATAATTATATTATTGATGGGATATTTTCATATGATGATCTAAAGTCTATAGGGTCATCAGTTGTCTTATGTATTACTTGACCTTTGATCATGCTTAAAGAAAGTTTGTAGTTATGGATGTATTTTTTTCAAGGTTCAAGGGATTATTCATATAGCCTTGGTGATCTAGGTTGAGCTCCATCTAATAAATTTTTATAAACGATTATGATACTTGATTTTATAGAACCATTTGGTAGGGGGGCCTCATTGGAACCCATGCCAAGGATTTTAGAATACTTTATGCATGATAATGATATTTTGACTACTAGTTGGTAGAGATGTATACTCTTTATCAATTTCCTATTCTTATATTGAGTTTGGATTGCCTAGCAACCTTGTACCTAGGTATGGTTGGATCTCTATGCCTAAAGAGATCTACTTTAGATAATATTATTATTGACAAAATCTATCTAATCCTTATTCATGCATGTAAGAGAACCTTAAGGTGTATAGAACCTTAGTGTATATGAAAAATTGAATAAGTATTATTTTGATAAGGCAATTAACTTCCCTTCACCAAAAAAAATATATTATCCTTATTTCTTATTAGAGGGAGTTTATATGTAGGAGTTCTAGGTGTATGTTCCTTGAGAGAGAGACCTTATAAGGAGAACCACATTCAACTTCAATCACATTTGGAAGTAGGTATGTAGGTAGTCCTTGGGAGAAGGATGCCCCTATGATTTCAAGTCCATAGGGGAGGGTTTAGGGGATAAATCCAAGTTTTGGGTTGTTCCTATTTTTTTTACCTTCCCTCCTTAGTATGCTTTATTTTGAGGCTAAAATTTGCATTAGATGGCTATGAATGAGTTAAGGAATCTTGATAAATTATATCTAATAATGATTTAAAACTAGGCTAATAAGATCTAACGAGGTAAAAATGGGCATTCTTATTGGCTATAGATGGTCTACTTTTTGTAGCTATGTGTTTGATTTTGGGTTGAGCTTGGGATGACATTGTTGGAATCAAGGAACACTGATAGGGGGGGTGAATCAGTGTTCTACACTTTTTAACTTTATTAATCTGATCCTTAAAGCTCTTATAACATTCATCCAAAAGAAATATGCATGAACATAAAACAAACAACCACAACACCATAACACAAGGATTTTTACATGGAAACCCTATTAGGGGAAAAACCACGGTGGAAGGCCAATCCACAATATTATTTGAGTATACTTAAAAAGATGTTTTATAGAATGGGAATGCACTTGCATTCAGGCACACTGCCTAGAGCTCATTGCTCAGAAATGAAAACTCATTGTCTTACAAAAATATTTAGATTAAATCCATCTAAGGAATTGAACTGAGAAAATAACATCTACTAATTCCCAGTTATCATTCCGATAAAGCACATTAGTTGATTTCTTGACCTTCTATTTGATTTTTCTCTTCTGCTCTACTCTACTTTAATTCACATCACAAATCCTTTTTATGCACAAGTGAAACTATGCATAATCCTTCTTCTATTCACAACACACACACCAACACGCATTGCACATATATCAAAATGATATAATCAATCGCTTATATATATCAGCCACTAAATATTTAATCGCAACCTGTCAGCTTCAACAAAAGTATGAAAATGTTTACAAACTGTCAACTCAATCCATAGTTAATTCTCGATACGCACCAACCAAGGTTGGAAATATTATAGTAATGACCCAAAATAATATGTTTGAACATGAAAATACTTAAACAATTACTCCTCAAACATCTACAACATATTATATTCACCAAGTCGGCCTTTATGCACTGATAGATGAGAAATTAATCAGTCGAATCTTCTAACCCACACATCAATGAATGCACACCTTGATGATTCTCAGATAAGATAGTACGTACACCAAAGTATCTTCCCTGAGATCCACAACTCAAAATGATAACAGGAAATTGCATGTGAATCGATGAACACGATTATGTCAGATACTCTGTTATTGTTTGACAGTTAATCACAAAAATTTGATCTAACTTTCGCTATGAGAAAATGCTGACATGTGGACCGAATCACTGACTAGGGTTGCCATCAATGAAAACAAATGGCATCTGTAGTGTCTCTTTCCAACAATCTCCCCCTTTGGCATTGATGGCAACACTTAGTGAAAAATGACTAAGTGTCAGATCAGTACCAACAAGAATACACTACCACCTGTTGATGGTGAAAATGACACAAACAACTTTAAACAAAATATTCAATACTCTATTTCTCCTGAAAAAGAAAGACAACACATAGTGGCCTAACTCCCAAGGTCCTGGTAGTTGGTTCTCAACTAGCTGATGTCACTCAATTGGTCCATGCAACTGTAATGTTCAAGGGGCCTTTATTGGTAATAAGGAATATAAGCAACACAGATTCATCAATCTATACTTAATAGTAGAGGGGGTTTAAATAAACAGATGAAGATAGATCAGGGCATGCATCAGTGAAACATGAATAAAATTATCTAATATCCAGACATATATTTTCAGCAACGAATGTTCCTCCAGTAGATCAAGAAAACCATAACATAATGCAATTTACAGAACAACCCATACTACTGTATGCATCTATGGTGCTTAGTTTAACCATCACAATCACACATCATAGTATTTTTAAGATTCAAAACAAAAGAACAAACTCTCATGCGTTGCTAAAATCATAGATCAACAGACATTCAACAATTCAATCCATAGATAATTTAATGAAATAACCTTTTAAAATCTGGTTCCTTCTATTGATTTTCATCAAATAAGAAACATTTATGCTTCAACAAACCACTAGCTACAGACAAATTATGATTCATTAACCTCATCTAGTAACTCAATTCCAACACAATATTGCGTAAAAACCTGTATTTGTATTCAACTGTAACTAAAAATAACAAAGTATCTCTGTAAAAAAACTATGAAAATCCTATTTGTTACTATCAGGTGGCCAATTTTATTCTCATCAACTGACCCTTACAATATGGTACCCTAAAGGTATATATAGATGTACAAAGCATGAAATCCTCTCAATCCAAAATTGAGATCCACCTTTTTAGGAACTTAAACTTTCTTGGAAACTCAGATCGGTTGATCTCTAGTTCCCATGTTGATCATCTAGTAAAACAGGAGAGAATAAAAGAAAGGATAAAATAAAGCCATGTTCCCACAAGACTGCTACTCATCCATGTGTTGTTTTCTCTGAAGTGTACTCGTCATAAATGGAGAAAACTTGTTGCAGCATATCCAAATCTGGCCCATCAATCCAGTTGTCCTCGAACTTGATCCTCTTTAACTCCGCAGCGGCAAATTCTCTCATGTCCCTCAACTTTGTCAATTCCCTTCTTGCAGCCCTTACTTCTTCTTTGATATCCATCAATCGATCTAATAGCATATATTCTCCATCATCTCCCTTTTTTATAACCTCTTTAAGTCTACTATCCCATTTCTCTTTTAACTGACTAAGAGGTAGGCCCTCCTTAACCAGTATATCAACATTCACTAGAATAGCCACAACAACTTCTAGTTCATCAAGTTGTTCATTTAGATCCTTGCTAGCATCTTGAACTTCATTCTTATGTTTGTACACAAAATCATATCTAAATCAAATTATGTTGGAGGCCTTTTCCAGGAAGTCTGCATTATCTTCCTCAAGTATTGACTGCTCCAGAAGAGTGGATTTTGGCAACTTATTAATCTCTTTTAGCTTCTAGATATACCCTCTATATTCCTCTTCATGTTCCTCCAATGCTTTAGCATGCTGATTCATCTCTTCTATTAGCTTCAAAGCTTCCTCATGAACCTCAAAACTACTTCCTAACACCTCACTTATCTCTTGGTTAAGTCTGTCAGTACACCTATCCATCATCCCAGCTTTATTCTTTACCTGCACCAAATCATGCACCTCTCTTTTACTGAGAAAAATCGGTGTCTCTATGGTGGTAACTTGTTGTGACCTCAAAGGAGAAACATCCTTCAAAAATGTGTGCAACTGATCCAGTTGAGCCTTGAGCTCGTCCTTTCTCTGTTTATCCTTCATCATCCTTGACTTGGTGGATGATGCTACAACGACAATTAGGTTCATCTATTGATTTCTTGTAGGTCTTCCCAAATTGACCATGCCCAACTGGTAATCCATTACCTGCATATCTCCCACATCCTTATCCACCACTGGTATTGCACATTCAACAATAACCTCTCCTCCTTCAGTAAGTCTTGTGGAATGGAGAATCTTAGCCTTCTTCTTGGGTCTCTCTTTTTCTATCTCTTTCATCATGTCATCCCAATTAAGAGGTTGTGAGGGTGTTACTGGTCTCTTTTGAAGATCAAGTTTTAACCAAGTGGGAGCACTTGGAGTAGTGGCCATTATAATAGAAGAGGAGGCAGCAGTTGTAGAGGATAATGGTTGTAGCACATTAACCTTAGGTTGAGAATCAACCTCTTGTACATTTTGTTGTTCTTCCTCTACATTTTATTGTGCAAGCTTTTCAGCTTCTTCCTTGTCCTTCTACTCTTGCATCTTCTTGTCCTCTTGTTCCTTCTTCAGTTTTTCCTCTTCCAACCTCTTCTCCTCAAGTATCTTGTTTCTTTCTTCCTCCAACACTTTGAGTCTATCTGAGGCTTCCTTCTCCTTTTGTTGCTGCTTGGCCAGCTCCTCAGCATCTTTCTCCTTTTGCATGTTTTTTTTCCTCCTTTTTCTTATAGGCTTCTTCAATTATTTTAAATTTAGCCTCAAGGGCTTCTCTTTCTCTCCTTTGTTTAGCCTTTTCCTCTTCTAACTCATGGATCTTTTGCACCATTTCCAGTCTGTCATTGTCATGTTTTGTCTTGAGCTCCTTCTCCTTTTGCCTTTGTTGCTTCATCACTTCATCGGCTCTTTGCTTAGCCTCCAATTGTTGTTGTTGAAGTAATGCATTAGCTTGTGCCTTAGCATCTATTTCCTTTTTTTTTTCTATTGCTTCTACATGTTCCTTAGCATCTAAAGCTTTCTTTGCTTCCTCAAACAATGCCCATTGATCCTCTTCTGTCAACACATGTTTAGTTTGTTCTAGAGGCATCTCTTCTTGTACATCCTTATTTGACAAGGTCTCGTTAGAATTTGTTACAATATCATGGATGTCCATCTCTACCTCTTTTCCCTTCAAGGTCTCAGCTATATCATGGAGAGTATCCCTAGGCACCTCTTCACCTTGTTGCTCTGTAAGAAGGACTTGGGCAGATGATTCCCCAACAAATGATATTGGAGCCACAGATCCTGTTGTAACATTTTCCTCATATGTCTCAGGCACATCTTGAGTCGAAGCTTCAAGCTCAATCTCATCCACATCAAGAGGGAAGAACTCTAATGGTTCTTTAGGAGGCACTTTCCTCTTGGTTCTTTTGTATCCTTTTCCTTTCTTAGGAGTTGGACCTCCAGGAGCTTTGGCTCTGAGAACAACCCATTGGATACTCCTATCCAGTACAGGTCTTGCTATATGCTTGATATCAATTGTTTCCTCAACATCCCAATCTGCTGGATCCAAAATCTTCGTGCCTATGTTTTGTGCCTCATATGATGGATCCAACACTACCCCATCATCTGATAGTGTATCGAGAACATCAATTTTCACTCCAAATTCCACCATGAATGGAATAGGAAACCTCTCATAATTCCTTTTCTCGAGGTCATATTCATCTTGGAGATCACTCCAAAAACCCTCTAGCAAGTTGAAGTGTCTATCAAAGACTGAAGCCAACAAAGCATTCATTTTATTCTTTGGATCAAAGTGCTTCCGGGCAGTGTATAGGCCCAACTTCAAATGTATCAATTCATTAAAAACCACCTTAGCTCCCACAAGGTGTGGGCAGCTATACTCACCCAATTGCATGGGGAACTTGTGACAACCTGGTTTGTGTTTTATTCCTAGCCTAGTATTGACCCCCAAAGCCTGGTAGACAATCTCCATTAGAATTATCTTGTTGCTGCAACATCTTGTAAGTAAGTGAGGATGACCCTCAAACGCAGCCAACCTGAAATAAGTAAACTTGGGGTACTGGATATACCAACATCCCCATTTTGTAATAAATGCCATGGCCTCCTGGCTTAACCTATACCTTGTGTCTCCTGTAAGTTGGTTAATGACTACATATAAAAATGCATCATTAACCCTTCTAAAATGTGATTCAGAAACATGTAGGGATAGTTGATCATAGTGATCCCATACTCTTTTTTGTCCATTAGCTTCTCCCAATATTCCTACTTTGTTTAACCCTGGGAAGATGCCTCCTCTAGCTATTGCATAGACAACATATGAGGTTATGAAGAAACTCTTAGTTTCCCTTACTCCAACCAGCTGAGCATGTATGCTATCTGAGACAATCATTGGCCAATCAAATTGTTGTCTGCCATCCAAGATTGTCTGAATAAATGGAAACAGCCATTCCTTAAAGTGAAGGGCATCTCGCTTTCCAAAGACCCTAGATAACATCATTATGATGTCTGCCACTTCTTTGTAGAACTCTACCCTCTTTGGTTGATCTGAGAGCTTTGTCAGGGACTTCTTCTCTATTCTTAACCACTTCTTGTTTAAATTGGCTTTATTAATTTCCTTGTGATTGCTATATATTTCCAAGGCTTTTTCCTCATTCAGCTGCCCTAGGTTCTTTGGATTAGGGACACTAAACATAAACTGAAAAATTTGAGGAGTCAATTCTATTATAACATTATCCTGTGAATCTACACATTGCCTAGTGGTCGGATTGTAAGCTCTAGCTGTTGTCATGATAAATTTCGAGCATTGAATGGATAAAGGAAATATAGCAATATGAGTAAGGCCAGACTCAACTATTCTTCAAGTTCTTCTTGTCACCTCTTCAGCAAATGTCTTTGAATACAACTCCTCATAGTTAAATGGACCCATATTTTTGTCAGTTATGTCGGCCCAATCAGATTCGCTAACAGTGATGACAGGATCCTTATGGTTATACCTCAAGGTATAAGGTAGTTGTTCTGGTTTAACCTTCTTAGGCTTAGTTGTTGCCTTTGAAGTTTCTGCAGGTTGACTCCTTTGAGAATCTTCTCCTGATATTCTTGACATCCTTTAGCTTCCTGCAACAAAACCTTAAATTAGACCCTTGAATAAATATAACAAAATATGCCTTAAGATCTTACCCTTCTTATACATACCGGAGGCAAAACTAGGCAGAAAACATTCTAAACAATCTCTTTTAAAAATATTGTCGGGATCGAAACCAAAACAGGCATTGAGCTTGTAGTAATAATATGGCAGGATTGGAGTCGGAGTTGGGATGGTAACCGGAATCGGAATCGGAATGAAAACCGATTTAGTTCCATGAAGAACTTTCAATTTTATATTCGGTTCCAGTTCCGGTTCCGCCTGAGTTACCAATGTTTTGAAAGCCTACTTCTTATTGTAAGTAGAGTCGGAGATGAGATGGAAATGGAATCGATACTTATTACAAAACATGATTCAAGATCACAATCAATTCCGATCCCGCTTCCGCTCAAAATAATCATGACGTCATAAGTGATTTCATCAGGATGATAAATAACACCATGATCCAAGGACTAGGTCATATTAAAATGAAAATGGCTTAAGAATAATCCTTACAAGAACATACCCATATGACTGAAAGGAAACCATAATAATTAGGGCATCATATTTAAAATAGGAATGTGCCAAAACCCTAATTCATAAACCCTCAACTTCAAATCAACTTAGGGCACGAATTTCACCCAATTCAAATTACTCAGATTGATGCATAACAAGACTCCTAAGTAAAAACTATAATTCACCAAACCCTACCAACATGAAAACAGAAACTAATCTATGCTATTTAAAATCTAGGGCATCATGGTACGGTCACGATTAAAATGTGAAAACGACCATGACAAAAACAAACAAACAAGAAATAAAACGCCAGAAAAGCAAAACTAAAACAAGTAAACAACAAAAAACATGCACAAAATGAACAACATGAATTCGCAAGAAAACTGAGAATCATGAATTCATGAGAAACCAATCGACCAAACAAAATGATACGCAAAACAAACGAAAGAGAAGAACAAGAACCCTAACTCAAATGCAAATAAATAGGTTATCCCTCTGAAGGAATTCCATGCATAATTATCTCCCTTTCGATCGAATCACACTCCCAAATGCTCCATTGCAACTCTGGTTCGCTCTTGATCTTTTAAATAATGATGATAACTTCCAGTTAATCCCTAATTAAGGTTAAAACTTGAAGTTTCATACGTGCATGGCTCTTGTAATTAATGCCATAAATGTGGCCGATTGGAGGCGGAACTACAGAGGGAACTGACACATTATTGTTGTGCGACTTCAGTAAAGTCAAACTACCAAAACAGCGGGAGCGGAATCGAAGTTGGGATTGATTTAGAAACTTTGTCCAAGTTTCGCATTTGGTTCCTGTTTCGGCTCCGGTTCTGCCAACAACAAAGAAAGTGAAACAAAAGTAAAATAAAAACACGAAGACCAAAACAAGAAAACCCAACATAAAACCTAAGTCTAAATGAACAAAACAAAAGGCAGAGGTGGAGGCGGAATGAGAATTGAAATTGAAACTTAGAATAAGTTTAGGCTTAACTTCTACTCCGGCTCCAGCTCTGATAAAGACAAAACTAAAAGACTAGAAAGGATAGTTAGGATCGGGATCGAGATGAAATCTTTGAAGAGAGTTTCAAAACCTGATTTAGCTATGGTTCTAGTAGAGCAATAAAACAAAAGAAAACAAAGTGTTTGAAAAGAATTACTCCAAACCTTGTTTTGAAAATCAACTAAGGACAAAAACAAAAAGGGGGACCCATTTTGACCAAGGTAAAAGATGGGGTGGTTATGCAAGGCATAACACCACCCTTCAAAATTTCAAAAACACAACTCTCCCTGAGATGATTACAACATTTTTCACTATCCCATTCTCCCCCTTTGACATCAATGGCAAAGGAAGAAATCCGCATACCAAAAAACAAAAAAAATTGTTATGAACAAATTGCATGTGTACAAATAGGCTTCTACAACTTACATAAACTTGAATAGTCTACAAAATTATTCTTCAATAGTTTCAAACTCATGTCCCAAACCTTCTTGAGACTCTCCAAGATAACCACGTGACCACAAAATAAGTAAGATCACATCTTCGCAGATTCAAGGTTCGTCGGATCACTGACCGTTATAGCATCTTGTGCTTCCTTCAATGCACTTAACATTGTTTCCATCTTAGGACCAATTAGTCCTCTAAGCTCACAAACCATTTCAACCATTTTACCTTCTACATGCTTCAAACTTTTGATCTTGTCAAGCAGGGATATGACTTGACATTCTTTCTTTCCAACAAAGACAGAGGATCGAATGCTTGAGTGATATTTGCTAACTGTTTTTCACATTCTTTAATTTTCTTTTCAAAGTCCTCAATGAACTTAGATAAAGACAGACATGATTTATAGTTGTTACCACCTTTAGAAAAAGCACTTTTAATGTTCTTTATACAAGTAGCTACCAAATATTTATCCCTAACTATCATCCCTTTCAACCTACTGAATCTTTATCATCAAACTCCTTTTGTACCTTATCCTTAGCTGACTTCTCGAGGGACTCAAAATGAGTACTTACTGCATTAATAAGTTTCTTCAGCTCACTGAAAGGAGTATCAAATGGATCCTTAACACATTTAGGGATGATCTTTTCCAGAATGTCAGATGCAGATTCAACAACTCACTGTCTTCAATATGTGATTTCAGAATTTATTCCCTTGCCTTGTTCTGAGTGAATGAAGCTACCTTCATCTTCTGAATAAGAGATAAAGTTTCCAAGTTGATAGGACCTTTTAGTAGTTCATAATCAAATTCTTCTTGTTGTTCCAAAAACTCTTTCACTACCTTAGCAGTGTCTCTTGCTTTCACAAGAACTTCCTTTATTTAAACCTTCTTTTCTTCAATCATTGTTTCCTCAGCTACAGATTCTTGCTTGTCTTTAGGAATCTCAACTTCTTCAACCGATACAACTTCAGGAGCTTCAGTCTCCATAGGAACTTTTATATTATGCACATCAAGAGGAATCTGAGTGTCCTCAACTATATCTTCTTTTCCTTCTTTTTCTACCAGACCAAATGAAACATCTCCATCATGTGCTTCTTCAGAAACAACATCAATTTTGTTCCTTAACAAAACTTCCTTTAGAATTTTTTCAGTTTCTTTTTTAACTTCTTTAGACTAACCAATCATGAGATTTTTTACTCTTTTTTTTCTCTTGAAATCTTCTTAGCACCATTCAGAATTGTCCTCATTTCCTCAATAGACATCATTGGACATAAATCTACAAGAATTTTCTCTCTCAACTACTCGTGTTCAATTCTTTCATTTACTCATCTCATTTATAAAACTTCATAAAGACCTTTGGGTAATGTAAACATTATTTCAATAAGTGCCTTGTTGAAATTATTCAAGTACTTTATTGAGGCTTCCTCAAGAACTCTTTGACCGACACTGTCAAAGGTGTCATACCATTCATAAAGAGGCCTAAGATTGCCATCTTTAATCAATTCATTCTCCACTTCTTTTACAAACATACCTGTTTTGTCAATTTTCATCTTCTTCTTTACTTTCACTTCTTCACCGGAGGGTTTGTCCTTAGAGACTATTATTTCCTTTGTGCTCTTTTGCTTGATTTCTCTTATCTCTTCATCAGATTCAATCTCTTCATCTTTTGAAACAATAACATAAACTCTTTTTCTTTTTCCTTCTTCCTCTTTCCTTCACTACCAAATGAATTCACTTGAGCTTTCACAAGGCTTGATTTCTTTGTAGTACCGAAAGGGAGATTAAAGCTTCTTGTAGATCTAGTTCGGGCAGAGGATGTTGTCGGACTAGCAAATTCAGTTATGGATGGCTCTCTTACTTCATCTTGTTCTCTCTTCCTTCTAGCTTCTCTTAACAAAATACAGATATACCCATGCTCTCTACAAATATTTCCACTTCTTTTCTCACTCTTTGGACTATCATAGGTTTCCTTAGTTGATTGTGCACCTGTATATCCTTCTCTAAAAAATTACCAAATCTTTCTTCTAACGGATCTTGAGGTTTACTCAACAGATGTTCAACATACATTTCCAAAATATGTTCCTCAACCTCATAGCCCATTGACATAATCCACACTGTTCTAGGATCTGCAGCTTCCATCAGGCATTGATCAATGTCAACCATAAAACAAATAGTGTATTTGTACTTCTCCATAATAGATGTGGGAATCCTTTCTCTAGCATGCATCATACTCTGAAAGTTCTTGAAGTAACCCCAGATTGCAATATTCTTTGTCTTATTATCAACAAATTTATGCAAGATATCTATAATTTGAGTAGCTACAGGTCTATTACCTTGCCATTGTACTTTTCCAAATCCTAGAACTTCATTCATAAAGTAAAAGAACAAACACAATAGCAAATTACCATATTTGAAGGAATTCTTCTTATCCTTTTTTATTTTACCAAGATTCTCCATCAACTGGCTTCTGAATAACTCACATAGATCATACTCTGCATTCTCTTTCACCATCTGATACGCTGCATAGATAGTTGTGTTGGATACAAAATTGTCTCAAGTGAAATGATAGATTTTATAACCAATGACCATAGATGCAAATTTGACATCCACATCAATAATATCATCAATTTTCATAGCTCTTCTATCAAAATTTGAACCGGTTGTATCAGTAACTGTTTGATTCTTTACGGACTTCAATATCGGCAACCCACCGGAGGAATTTAAACCAATAACAACGCATATAACTTCTTTTGTAATCTTAAAGGGTTGATTCAACCACTTAAATTCTACATTAACTCAGCTCAAAATATACCAGACCCACTCGCTTTCTTCAAACATGGGAATTTTACAATTAGCATGAATTTCTTCTCCTCTAGGGTTTTGAATTCAAGTTTAACACAAAAATCTTCTCCTATAATGTGTTTGGAATACAAATTCAATAGTTGTGAGATTCCTAACTCCTCAATGTTTGCATGAATGTATGCCCTAATGTCTTCAATATGTAAGACATCGTACAAAATAGACGAAAATGCACCTAAGGGCTCTTTCTGAACAGATTTGAAAGGATCCCACTTGAATTTCGGGCAGGGTCTATCCTTGATATCAACTATCAATGGAGTATCCATTTTCACAAATTCACAAGTTCACAAGTTTTGTCAAAAATACCATTTTTTTTGGTTAGGGGTTTGATCACCGAATCACCTTCATACTTCAATTTTCGCCAAATTTTTCTATGGTTTGCTTTAGAGCTCTCCAAAATTCTTCTTCTCAAGGTGCAGAGTGACAAATGAATAATACGAATGACCTTTTATCATTTGCATACATAAATTTTTTTCACAATAAATACTTTTTCCCTAACACATCTGGATACCCTGTTTCCATACACTATAAAAGATAACTCTTCTATGGACCTTCAACTTAGCATAAATAGTCCCTCTAACTATTTTAGCAACATCTGTGGGTCATCAATGCAATCAATGCACTCATCCAAGTCCTGGTACCAACTACCGACAAGGGGTTTGAAGGATTTTCTTGAGAACTCCCTCTAGGCCAGAGACCTTAATCTAATTCCCAGAGGAATTACTAGAATCTAGGGCTAGTGTAGAATCATTTCCTACAACAAAGGGATTCTTTTTCACCCATGTCTTCTTCATTTTCTTCCTGATCTCACCTGTAGTGAATTTCCCTTTTCCTTTTTCATCCTTTTTTCATGTTTCTCCTTTGATTTACCTGACCTTTTCTGCTTCTACAGAATCTAGCAATGTGACCAGATTTGTTGCAATTGTAGCACAACACATTTCCTTGTCTAGACCAAAATTGTTCCATTGATTTTATCTTGATCTGCACCGGTTAGCAATATGCCCAAATCTATTGCATGTATAACATCTAACATATCTATAAAAAAAATTCTTCATATTTCTCCATTCATTTGACTTATGACCATACTTGTTGTAGTTAAAGCACTTACTAGAAAATGATTGACCACTTGAATTCATTCTAATTTTGCATTGAGAAGCCATATGACCAAATTTATTGCAAAAAAAACAATAACCATTGAATCTTTGAGCATTAGGTTGTCTTACCAGATAGTAGGATACCTTCCAAATTTGTTCATCTGATTTCCTTGCTTAAATCTCCTTTGTCCAGATCTGAAACTTTCTCCTTCCTCATATCCAAGACCTCACTTGTCACCTTCTATCCTCTGAATTTTAATCATTTCATCAAGTTTGGCTAAGCTAATCTTGAACTTCTCCTTGAATTCATTTATAGTAGCAAGTTCATCTCTGAGGGTAACAACCTATCTTTCAAGTTCTTCTTCATTGTTTCTAGATTGCTGTAATTCAAGTGCTAGATTAATGAATCCATCATTAGTTTTGTTGCATTCTTTAGATTTATCTTTCAAGGACTGAGCAAGATTTTCTTCATTTTTCTTTTTGTCTTCAATCTCCTTGGTCATCCTCATCGTAATAGATCCCATCTCATGCTTTAGGAATGTATTGTCTCTGGTAAGCTTTTCACATTATTTTGTCTTTTCTTTCAGAGCTTGACTCATTTGTTCATCTTCCATGCTTTTACCGTCATTTTTCTTAATCTGATCATAGAGTTCCCTAGACTTATTGATTTTATCTTTCAATGACAATGAATTTCTCAGCATCCATGAGGTTTGCTTGCAATTTCTGAACTTCATATTTTGATTGATCAAGATCATCTAGGGCCACCAAAATTTGTTGTTGAAGACTACTTGAATCCATTGAATTGTTTTCCCAAATCTTCCCCAAGTTGTCAAACTCCTTCCAAGGAACTAAGCTCTGATACCAAATGTTGGGATCAAGGAACACTGAGAGGCGGGGTGAATCAATGTTCTGCACTTTTTAACTTTATTAATCTGATTCGTGAAACTCTTATAACATTCAACCAAAATAAATATGCATGAACATAAAACAAACAACCACAACACCATAACACAAGGATTTTTACATGGAAACCTTGTTAGGGGAAAAACCATGGTGGAAGGCCAATCCACAATATTATCTGAGTATACTCAAAAATATGTTTTACAGAATGGGAATGCACTTGCATTCAAGCACATTGCCTAGAGCTCACTGCTCAAAAATGAAGACTCGCTATCTTACAAAAATATTCAAATTAAATCTATTTGAGGAATTGAACTGAGAAAATAGCATCTACTAATGCTTGGTTAGAGTTTCGGTTAAGCACATTAGTTGATTTCTTGACCTTTTGTCTGATTTTGCTCTTCTGTTATGCTCTGCTTTAATTTGCATCACAAATCCTTTTTATGCACAAGTGAAACTATACATAATCCTTCTGCTATTCACAAAACACACACCAACACGCATCACACATATATCAAAATGATATAATCAATCGCTTATATATATATATATATATCTACCACTAAATCACTACCTGTTGGATTCAACAAAAGTATGAAAATATTTACAAACCATCGACTCAATCTAGATAGTTAATTCTCAATGGGCACCAACCAAGGTTGGCCATAGCATAGTAATGACCCAAAAGAATATGTTCAAAAATGAAAATACTTAAACAATTACTCCTCAAACATCTTCAACATATTATATTCACCAAGTTGGCCTTTATGCACTAATAAACGAGAAATTAATCAACCGGATCTTCTAACTCGCACATCAATGAATGCGCACCTTGATGATTCTTAGATAAGATAGTATGTACACCAAAGTATATTCCTTGAGATCCACAACTCAAAATGATAACAGGAAATTGCATGTGAATCAATGAACACAATTATGTCAGATGCTTTGTTCGTGTTTGATAGTTAATCACAAAACTTTGATCTAACTTTTGGTATGAGCAAATGATGATGTGTGGACTGAAACACTGAATAGGTTTGACATCAATGACAACACCAAATGAAATTTATAGTGTCTCTTGCCAACAGATATTCCTTAAGATTTCCTATGAGACTTGAAGAAAAAAACTATTAAATATTATTGAGTAAGGTTCAAGGATATTCTGTCCTTGTATCTTTCTAACAAAGAATGTGATTTTGAATAGTGTGTTTTGGTTAACAATTTGAATGAAGTGAGTGGGTTTAATTTCTTTATAATTCAATTATTATGTGTATGTGTCCAGTAGAGGTTATCTCATGTGGGTTCAATATGATTCTTATGTGTTTGTAAAACTTAACTCTAGACCTACATGACCCTACGTATAGGCTCTTGAATCACTTGATTGTGATATATGCATCTAGGTCCACCTGAAGAACACTTGTGAACCCATTATGATGTGTTAACTATGTGTACATGGCTATAAGACTCCCACATGTCAAAACCAAGTTTGGTACTAGATCAGTAGTAGGTTTCCATTGTATAATGGCAATGATTGATGCCTAGAACTACTATTGTATCTTGTGGACTAGTTGGAATTCATTTGTATCACAAAGGTGAAATATTTTTAAGGGATATTCTACATGTGATACTAGAAAATTTGAGTTGGTTGTTATTGTGCAAGTAATAGAAACTAGAGTTGAATTTTCTATCAAAAGGGTTAGCAGGCATCCACCTACAACACAAAGGTGATCAATGCTAGTTGTCACCCATATTGTGAAGAGATTAGTTGACAATATTATCATTGAGGCCACAATGTGGTAAATATTGGATGCTATCATCCTTCCTAGGTATATAGACTTGTCACCAATGGCCTAGGGGTGATAGATGTTAAAATCCATCAGCTCAATAATTTAGTGGGCTATGGTAATTTTATTAATGATCTTATGTGATGTGTTTGTTACAATTAATCCTTATTTATGATGATTTCTAGTAGTGTGGGATGATTTACATCATCATGGTTGGTGTAAAGGACCAAGGAAAAGGATAGGACCCATATTGTAGTATAGGATGCATCCACATTCCTTTTCTATATGGGATGCACTAAAATGGTGGGTGTTAGTCTCTCACTACGTATATTTTAAATACTCACTATGTATTTGTGTAAATGGCCTTGGGTATTGTGAATATTTTTATATTGATGCCTTTATAGTGATGGAATTTAGTAGCATGGGATGCTTGATTATCATTATAGGTGATAGTGGATTGGGAAAAGTAAGGGATCCATGATGTAAAAAATATATAATATGGCTATTAACACCTTTACAATAGTCTCAAATGACACATTTACAATAATGTGTTCATTCTTGTTATGATCAAATGGTGTTGAGTTGAAAAAACCAAGAGAGGATATTATGGAGGGACCCAACATCCACCTGTAGGTCTAGAATAACATTCATAGGTATTACAAACTTTAAGAATTTATCTATCATAGATTGGTAGTTTTTTGCTCTCAAGACTCTGAAGAGACTACCTTGGAATAACATAGTCAGGAAGGATTAGGAGACCAAGGAAATAAATGGGAGCCTCCCCTAGCATGAAAACCCACCCACCTTGGTGTTCTGACATAGTCAATTCAACCCCATGATGTGTGGAACACAAAATATTCCCATGGGCATCTTTACACTACTCTCAAATGATGCATGTTGTAACAATACATTCATTATTAGCATAGTCAAATAGTGTAAAGCTTAAAAAATTAGAGATTTTTTTATGGAGGGACCCCACATCCATATATAGGTCTATACATAACATTTGTAAGTATTGTAGTTCTTCTCTTAGGGCTCTTAAGATATTACCTTGAAATAATGTAGCCTAAAAGGCTGAGGGAATGAATGAGAGACTCCCCTAGCATTCTCCTACCAAAATTGACATGTTGGTACTTGATTCATCCCCATGATGCATGCAACTTAGAAATATGCATGTTGACACCTTTACAATATTCTCAAATGACATATTTTACAAGAATGCATTTGTTCTTGACATGGTCAAATGGTTTCAAGTTGACATAAACTAAGATAGGTTATTTTGCAGAGATCCACACCTACCTATAGGTCTATAAAAAACCTTTGTATGTGTCATAAACTTCAAGAACTACTCTATCATAGATTGACATTTTTTTGTTTTTAGGGCTCTTAAGAGATTGCCTCAAAATAATGAAGTCTAGAAAGATTGGGAGACCAAGAGAATGAACGGGGGCCTCCCCTATCATATAACTACCCACTCCGACATGTTGGAATAGTTATTTTATCCCCACAATGCATGCAACAAAAAATATTCCTATTGACACCTTTACATTATTCTTAAATGACATATTTTTGCATGAACGTATTCGCTCTTGGCATAGTCAAACAATGTTGAGCTGAAAAATAGAGATTTTATTAAGGAGAGACCCCAAATACACTATAATTATATTTGGAACATTTGTAGCTACTGTGGACTTCAAAAACTGCTCTGTGGTACAATGGTAGTTTTTAATCCCAGTGCTCTTAAGAGATTTCCTCAAAATAATATAGCCTAGAAGGATTGAGAGATTAGGGAAAAAATGAGGGCTTCCCCTAGCATTCAATTGCACACCCTGATGTGTTGGCATGGATAGTTTAGCTGCACAACACATATAATGCAAAAATATACCTATTAAACCCTTTACATTGCTCTCAAATGATACATTTTGCAATAATGCATTCATTCTTAGCACATTCAAATGGTGTTAATAAACAAAATAAAAGAGAGGTTATTATGGAGGGATTCCACATCCACTTATAGATCTATATGGAACATTTTCAGGCTCCATGAGCTTTGATAACTACTCTATCATAGATTGCAAGTTTTTTCTCTCAAGGCTCTTAAGAGACTACCTAAAAGTAATGTGGCTCATAAGGATCAAAATGTTGGGGAAATGAATTGGGTCCTCCCCTAACATCCACCAACCCAATTTGACATGTCGACTTAGTCAGTTTGACTCCATGATGGATGAAACACAAAATATACCTATTGGCACCATTATACTACTCTCAAATGGTATATTTTCTAAGAATGCATTCATTTTTGGCATATGATCAAATGATGTCAAGTTGAAAAAAATTGAGAGTTTATTGGGGAGGGACCCCACATCCACATGTAGGTCTAGATATAACATTCGTATACACCATGAGCTCTAAGAACTACTATGTCATAAATTGTTTTTTTTCTCTTAGGTCTCTTAAGAGACTACATCAATATAATGTAACCTGGAATAATTGAGAGACCTAAGAAATGAACAAGGGAATCCCCTAGCATTCACCCACCCACCCTGACATGTTGATGTAGTTTATTTGGTCCCATGATGCATGTAACATAAAATATGCTTATCAATTTCCTTATGAATGTTTGATATTTACCTCCACTGCCTTGTTATGTTTATCAATCAATGTTTAAGTGATAAATGAGTATTGTAATGGCCACATGAAGGTACATTTAATTCCAAAGTGGCATGAAAGTATTTATTGGGATAAAAGTGGCAAGGTTGGCATTTTTCTTAGTCTCTTATGATGACATCTATGTTTCTATAACCATGAAAGACTCCTAATTATAGGCCTTCCAAGCTCAACACACCAATATTATCTCTTTTGTTATCTCACACTCATATATAATATTTTGAGAGTGGATTTTAAGGCTATGAAAATTATTATCTCACCCTTTATGAAAATTTTCACAAACCTCAATAAGATAGACCCATGATCTTTGCAAATATATCTACGTTAAAACATTTATAACAATCTTATCAATGCTTTTGACCCAAATAAAAATTAATGACAATTCTAAATCCAAAATGACAAACTTCTTTAGGATATGGTATCTCTAGGGTTTAGATCATCCATAAGGAGATACAATCATGGAAAGGGGTTGATGGATTTCCATATGAAATTAAACCCTTGTCTTGTCATTATTTTCCCATCCAAACCATAAAGTTTGAGATAGTCCTAAGGTTTAGAGCATAGATTAAATCCTCTATTGTGAGATCCAACCAACATCATTATTGATTATTCATTCCTTTTCCTTATGTTGGCACAAACTAATGACTACCCTAGATGGAATGATGGATTATTCAAGTGCCTAATAGGTTTTATGATAATACTAATAAGATGCACTAGCAAGAAAATATGACAATCTAGTCAAGTTAAGGTCTTATGTGTGAATTCATGATTGTGAATAATGATGCTAGATATGTTGATTATGTGTGATGAACTTGTATGTAATCCTAAATTGCATAATTCTTTGAATGCAATAAGACCTTGATCTCCATTGTCCCTACATCATAGAGAATAATTTAACATTAATCTTATAATCCTTATTAAATTTAAATGTAAAATTCATTAATCATAAAAAAACACAATCATGATGTTAAAACCATTTCTTATGATGTAAACAAGCCTCAGAGGCTAAATTCAAGAATTTAGATAGTCAAAACCCTCATGTTGAGGAATAAAACCATCCATTTAATTAAAAAAATTCTATATTTTCTTCTCTAATCCTATGATTTGCATCCAAAAAATCCTAATATAATGAGAATAAGATAAATTATGAATCCATCGTTAATGCCATGCAACAAGAAATAAAAAAATCACTTGAAAAAACTAGAAAACTTGGAAATCCTCACCCATCCTTAGCAAAATAAGTCAAACAAACAAGATTAAAATGATAAAATAATTTCTTAAGAGCCTTGTGTGTGCAACTATATATGCTCAAAATATGGAATATAGGGTTTCATGAACAAATACACTATATGAGGGAAAGATGCATTCAACAAAAAGTGGAAAAAATTACTCTAGAATAAGGGAGTGGGATGGGAAAGACATGTGTCCTCCTAGAATTAATTATGTAACCTTAATATTGTATAGACATTACAAGGGTTTGTAATGTGTGAATAGGGCAACAATCATAAAATATGACAACAAATAGAAATATGTGAATATATACATTTAGTGGCAAATAGGAAATTAAAAAAAATTGTAGATAAGGGAGGGGAGAAGGAAACAAAAATATACATCATAATATAAGACACAAGAGGACACCTTTTTTATTAATAGAGTTTGAAATACATATAGTTAATTAGAACTAGAAAGGTGATACCAAACATATCAAATAATTCAAAATATGTCTCCTCAAAATATAGCGATAAAATAATTCTTGTGCTCCATAGTTTCTCAAAATTGAAATGAAACCTAATCTTAGCCATATTCTTGTCCCACTTGATTGTTTCATGTTTCTCAAATTGATTGGTAGTTACCCTTATTTATTCCTAAAATTGAAGGAGATTTATTAGTCTAACCTCTAATAGAGAGGAATTAGTGAGTTCTTCTTCACTATGACATCACATTTTTGAACCCTTTGGATTATGTTTTAATTTGATAGGTGTTTTGATTATGATGCCCAAACTTGTTTCATAAACAATTATGATATGATGATGATTCAACTTTATATCAATTTAATATTATTTTAATTGATGTATGTGTGAAATTGAACTATCTTGAGATGTCAATGAATGATTATATTATGCATTGATAACATACTAATGGGACTAACTACCCTTTTTACTTTATGAGGTGGATGCAAGAGATAGTTTTCCTTGTCTCGGACATGGAGGGAGAGTATCACCTAGGAGAGAGAAGCAAATCTGAAATAATGCTGGGACCATCATGAAACTAAGAGCACACACACACAAATAAATGTTTTTTTCCAAGGAATGTGGATGTTCATTATTAGTTGATCATTACATATTTGAATGTTCTTGTCTTTTGAGTTGCATGATCGTAAAATGTAGTTCTATATGTTCATTCTTCATAATCAATGACTAATGTGTACAATTTTGTCAAAATATTACCTTGAAAAGTGCAACATGATCTTGTTTGAGAAGTTGAATTTTCTTATCAAATTTTATTAGGTAAGAAAATATCAATTTTAAAGATAGATATACATGTTTATATAAGAAGGTGAATACGAAAAATATATATAAACATATATATAATTATGAATAATATGTTTGAGAATCCATGTATGTCAATTTCAAATCATTAATAGAGATAAATAATTAATCATATATATATATGAAATATGTGTGTATATATAAATATAAATATATAATAGACATTTGGATTGAATTATAGTGATATATTTATATGTATATAAATATATGTATGCATGAGAGAATACACACACACACATATACACAAATATGATTGTGATTATTATCAACATAGAATGGCATGCATTAAATGGTAATCCCTTGAGATAGGGAAGAAGATTGAAAGAGTTGTCAAATCTCTAAAGTAGAGTGTCTTTGCAATAAAAGGAAATTAATGTCAAGTGGTATTGCTCAAAAAAGTAAGGTTAATTGAAATTAAACCAAAAATTTAGTACCAGTTTAATGGGATCAAATTCAAGGAAGTGGAGAATTGGGATTTGTTAAAGACAAAGAAAGAGATGGAATGAAGGGATAGAGGAGAAGGTTTGATGATAGAGGAGAATGTTTGGGTGTTTTATGCTATTATTTTTAAGTTGTAGGCTTCTAATATGTAACTTGCCATTACTTTTTCAGTAATTCAATGTGAAACCAATGTGTTTTGAAAGAGTTTGATTTTAGAAACTTTAGGGAAAATTTATGTTCTCTATATTGTTTCATGCAAACCAATGTGGTCATTTTGTTTGATGATTAATTTGAATAATTTTTAATCCTCTATTTGTTTAATGGATTATCAAGTTTGTTGGGTAATGATTTTTGACCATTTAGGCCACAATCTATGTAATAAAAAAGATTGGGTAATGGTTTTCTAAACCAAAGTATGTATTTTCTAAAGGAAATAGTTTGAGTTTCTCTTAGAAGTTGAGTTAGAGTTTAACCTAGATGAAAACTAACTCTCTGCTATGTTAATATTCAAGTTTTTTAAAATATTTCAGCCTTAGCATTATAAAATATTTATGTTATTTTTGTGACTATTAGTCTTAAGGAAATCTCAACTTGTCTTCTCTATATGACTGTGTGGTATTATTAACCATCCTTTTGGCTTTGTTTTCTCTAAATGGCTATGAGGTTAATATATTTAAGCTTCTCGACTTAGTAATTAAGATATGATTATGTCGAAGCCTTATGACTCAACCATTGACACATGGGAGCATTGGTTTTTGTTTATAATCCTTATAGCCTAATCATTTATGTAGGAATGTAATGGTTTATGTTTATAATCCTTATGGCTCAACCATTGATGTATGACTATGTTGTATTTTATCTTTAATCCTTTTGACTATATGAATAATAAATGACTGTGGATTTGTATGCTTTTTGGTTTGGTCATTGATAAATTTGACTGTGTATACATTTGATTGGAATGTGAAATCTAAATTATCGATAGCTAATATGAGAAACAGGTGTGTTAACATACGACACACGTCTTAATATATGGGTTTATCTTATTAGTAAATATTTGGCCAAAATGATGAAAAATCACTACTTGTATTATCAATTCACAACATCTAATGCTACAAATCAGTTAGATATGTCATACTTAGCTAGAAGGTATCTAGAGTTGTATGACAGATTGTTTGTATTTAGTACAAAACACTAGTTTCTAGATGACATGGTGATCTTGGAGTTTCTATAGATCTACTACTCTCGTGAAGAGTAGGGACACTTCTAAATGGAAGGCACGTGGGGGACCATTGGTCTATGGTTGGAGGAAAATCACTCACACATGATTCTCTCCCTCTTGCAATTGAGATGTTGAAACTTGATTTATTAGAGATATTACATAGGATTTCACATGAAATTGTATTATTTTTACTACATTGTAATTCATGTCTATGATATGACATTTGTAAAATATTATATTGATCCAATCTTGAAAGATGTAATAATTGATGAAAAACATTATTCTCTTCATATAAAGGGATGATATTGTGAATTAAAGAGAAACTAGTTCAATGTTATTATCTTATCAAAGAAATGAGTTAAAGGATTTTTGGTATATTATAATGATATAATTTTCAATCTTTAATCCTTTTATGCTAAATGGAAATTCATCTTCCTTATCTTAATATGTTTTTAAAATAACTTAGTATGATATTTTTGTTAAGTGTTTTCCCAATTAATGAATCGGAAGGTTCAATACATGTGGTATTAGAGCACAATTTAAACACTAGGGCCAATGAGCCTACTATAAAAAAGTTATTAGAAAGATAACCTTATGTTGAACTTTGAATGTAGAAATGGGTGAATCAAAGGCTAGGAAAAATAAAGGAGAGAAAAATAAACCCAAGAAAGTAAAATTTGAAGTTAAAACTAATAAAATTGTGAGCTATATAGGAGAGGCGTGTCTCTTTGATTCTAAAACTATAGCTAATGCTCTCAAGAGGATCAAGACAAAAAGAGAGAAATAATTTGATCGCCCAATTTCCACTCATGTTAAAATCCTAGGAAACCATCGATAATTCGAAGCATTTATTTTAGGTGTGGTCACTATACTCTAGTTTTAAGCAAAGCGGTGATTGAGGAGTACTTGTGTGTACATTTTCCCTCAAAATTTGTGTTACTGGATTTTGGCAGAGAGGAGGAACCTAAATAATTTCCTCTCTCTGAATGTGAAACCTTATGTAAATAAGGATGTATAAATTCAATAATATGAATAAAAGACATTTTTAATTTTTAAAATTAGGGTTTTGAAATAGATCAAAATTTGACTTAAGAAGTAACAAGATTTTATCCAAAAAGGTAAAGTGCATTCGAGTGATCTAAATGAAAAACTAGGTTATTCTCAACCTTGGTTCATCCTAATACTAGGAAAAAACCTCATACATACATAGGTTTACATAACATGAAAAATTGACAATCTCAACATAACACATCTATATCATACCATTTCCCCACACTACAATTCTTGCAAGCATATGTTTGGCTTATGATATCCTATATATTGTGATAATACCCTCTAATTATCACTATTTGACTTTTACCGTGAAATGCTACAAACATGCATATCTAACTAATATGATTTATCTCAACATGCCCTTTTGATTATTCTCCATTTCTCATGATTCTTTCCAAGCTATCCTATAAGTTTTCATGTTCATAAAAAATCATAAAACCTTTCTTTCAATATGACTCATATATTCACATGTTTACGATCACTAGTACAGAAATGTCAATATATGATGAAAAAAACTACTAGAAACTGCATATAAATGACCAAACATGATCATGTGACCATTAGTAGTTTATTGCCAGTCATTTATAACGCGACCAAATTGATGACTAAACCATTTTTAGTCATTTATTGGTTATTTTGATTAACTGATTTGGTAGTATATTTAGTCATCAATTTAGTCATTGATTGTTGTAATCTGGTCACTTATTTAGTCATTTTTTATTCACTGGATATTTAATTGATTGTTGTTAACTGGTCACTTATTTAGTCATTTTTATTCACTAATTTCTGTCCATTGGTAGTGTATTTAGTCATTAATTTTAATCATCATTTTGATCAATTTGGTAGTATATTTAGTCATTTTTATTCACTGATTTCACTGGTCATATATTTGGCCATATTTATTCACTATTTACTAATTTATGTCAATTGGTAGTATATTTAGTCAATTTAATTATTAATTGACATCAATTAGTAGTATATTTAGTCATTTTAATTGATTGATATTTGAGGATTTAAACATAAAACACAGAAATACACATCAATCATAAATTGCACACAATAAGACATCCATTGAGAAGGGAAAATCACTAAAATTTATTAAAAGAAAGGCGTTCTTACAACTTGCACAAGTTTGAAATATCTATATTGCTTGAAAAATGCTTAGAAATGAAGTATTACAATTTTTATTTTCCGTCACAAGACTAAAAATCTCAGTTACAATGCACATAAATGACAAGAAAGAAACTTCTCCAAAAAAATTTTGGAATGATGGAAACGCATGATTGGAGCCCTTCAATGCGAGCACGTGTCCCTTTCATCTCTTAAAAATTCTATAATGTGGGCAATATTCCTAGAGCAAGCTATAACGTGTAGAATCCAAGAAGGAGAGTGTTGATCGTGGCCCATACATGAAGCTCTCTCCTTCAATGTAGTCAACAATAACCCTAGAATATTTCCTCCTTTATATGCAACGTGCCATCTGATATGAGCAACAGGGTGTTGCATTTTCTACCATGAATGAAGTTGTGCCTCAATACAACCAACAAAATTGCTATTAGTCTCACTTCAGAAAGAATAAAAGTGTAATGTATATTGCAAGTTTGCAAAAGTAAGTCCAAACACAGTAAAAAGATAAAATCAATTAAAAAATTGTAGGAGACATATCACATCCACAAACATGGGAGAGATATGCAAAATTGGAGAAATTGGCTTGGAAAATGAAGGCAATAGGGTATTTCCAAATTCAAGACTTTTACTTGTTTTGGAATAGAAGAAAAAAAATTGTTTATCTACCATCATAGTGAAAAGTTAGCAATTGAATTTGGTTCGTTAAACATGGCCCCTGGTACAACTATTAGAGTTATTAAAAACCTTCGAGTATGTTCTATTTTTCACAATACATCTAAATTCATCTCCAAATATTCTTATGCCTTAATGAGAAATAATCATTCATATAACTGGTTAATTGGAAGAAAATTGGGAGATAGCATGAGTGCTCAGTTAGCAATAACAATTTTGAAAGAACCTTCCTTGAATGCGAATGAAACTCAGAAAGCTGGTTTAGACACAAAATTGTCTCAATAAACAATACTTAAGCTTCCTCAGAAATGTTGTGAGTGTGCAAGATTTTCCTCCAAGAGAGTATCAAGGATGACGAACTATCATGGATCCATGTATCGTCCATTTGTTTTCTCCTTGTTGGCTACCACAAAAATTTGTGTTTGTGTATGTTTGCTATTCAAGGGACCCCCAAAAGTTAGTTTAATTCCACCATTCATGTGGGAAAACATTGGTTATGGTGCATATTAAAGCTAAGTTGCTTTGGTTGGGATGTTGGTTCTGCATTTTATGTTGCAAGAAGTTGAAATATAGTACATTATACGCTATCTTATGTACCAAGGAAACTTGTGTCAAGATCTGAGCAGATAAATGATTCTTTTACTATCAAAACATTATACCTTCCATTCTCAGTATATCTACTGTCATAACTCTCACTAACACTGTTATTTTATTGACACTGTTATCCTACTGCCTCTACAAAAGAGCTCCATTTGAAGGATCTTGAATACATATTATGCAAAACAAAACTCTACAAGTGCAACAAGATGTTTGCAAGATAAAATATGAATTCACTGAAACATTACTATCTAAGCAACATAATATCTTCAAATGAAGGAGCACTATAACTGTGACTGAGAAAACACTGCATAGGAATTATTAGCACTGATAAATGAAGAAGATAACACATTAAATTAGGTGACTGAGATCATTGAAAGTAATATCATTGTTAGATAGTTGCAAACTATGAATTGTCCTCTGAGAAAGGAAGAACACTGTCAAACAGTGATTGAATCATAACAAATAGTGCAAAAATAATGAAAGTTACTATCAAATGGTGACAAAGATATGTCCTCTAAGTCATTTGCACATGGTGATTGAGAACACAATGAGTAACAAGTAAAAGAGCACTAGATCGTAGCACTGCAAAATGTTCATGAGGAATACAATGAACGTCATTGTTCTTTTAATCACAAAGGAGATCAAGATAATAACCAACATATTGATGTGCACAAAGAATGTTCATGGAGGAGTGCAAAATTCCTTCCAAATTAATTACCATACTAGAGTTTGAGGTGAATTGAACCTGCTATTTTATGTTGATATGGATATGTTCTAACCAGTAGTTAATTGTTGTAGCATAACAAATAGGCTAAATAGTTGTCCATATACCATTGTTTTTAATTCAAAAAAATTATACCTTATTCTAGGAGAAAATCACAGGGTGATTCTATACATAAGACACTAATATTTCAAATTCAAAATTATTAGCTCTTTCACAATTGTTTGCTTCATTTATTTGATCTAAGATAGCCTGTTGTATAGAAGATGCTCTCAAAATCACAGTAAAATCCTTTATTCTTAGAAGATTGTTCAGAATCTTCCCATCATAACAATGAACAAAAGCATCAATCATTAACTTAAACTTTGCAAGAGTTTCATCAAATTCTACTTTTTCACTCTCTTTCCATTCTGAATTTTATTCCCAATTTCATCCATGAAGAACTTCCTCATCCTATAGATCTTGTTGTTAGCCATAACTTTACCAAGTGTCGAGGATAGCTTCAAGTTTTTATCCAAACAACAATTGACAAAATTTGGCTTTACCAGATACAATGTGTTGAAAGGTTCTTTAAAGTTATTCTGGAAAAGAGTTCCTGAGAGTATAATGCACAATTTTGAATTAACCTTTTTGCATGAATTCCATATCTTTGATTAGTTATTTCGAGCTTGATGACCTTCATCAAGAGAAAGCCTAGCTATGCTCTCTAAAAGTAGTTTTCCAATATTATTAGCCTCTTCATGAAGGCTCACATTTGTCTCGTGAGTGAGTGGCATAGAAGAAAAAGTGTGCTTGTTATTGGTTTTAATATTTTTGTATACCTAACTTGTGAGACAAATGTGAGGATTCTTGAAGAACCTAAGCATATTGGAAAACTGCTTTTAGAGAGCCCAGGTCTACTCATTCTTGATGAAGGTCAACAAGATCATAATAGCTGATCAAAGATATGGAATTCATGCAAAAAGGTTAATTCAAAATTGTGCATTATACTCTCAGGAATTCTTTTCCACAATAACTTTAAAGATATTTTCAACACATTGTATTTGGTAAGGTTGAATTTTATCTGGTAGAGCTCCTATTTTTTTTGAAAATTTGTGGTGTGTCATGCCCTATCATCATTTTATGCTTTTGTGCTTCAAGTTAGGCCTTAGGGTTTTAGGTTAATAAACCTCCTTTCAAAATTTGTATTGGCATAAACATTGAACATTATAATCCTTTGTTGACTTGTGTACCTGATTAATAATCACTTAAGTTGTGTCTTGAGCCATTAGGATTGTGCTCCACACTAAACCCTTGGGTTAGCTCTATTGGTCACCATTTGCAAAATACTCGTTTTAATATTTCCATGGTTGGGCCTAATATTTCATGTTTAAAACTGAGGTTTTAAAGTTTTCATCCTTAAGGGTTAAGTCTCGTCAACCTAGTGGTGGCCCTATTTTAAGAACTAACTATTTTGGCATGTGCAAAAATAAAGGTTTATGATGGCCTTTTGATCGCTGAGAAAGGATCTCGACCGTTCCTCATGCGCCCATTCCAATTTTTGGCTTATTATTTTTTTCATTGGGCTAGCGGGCTTAAGCCACTTGTCTTGTGGGTTCGACATTCTATTAAAGATTGCAAGTGATATCACAAAGAATCAACAAAACATGTGGTAGCATCCTCACTACTCCTTGCTCGCTCGTTCTTGTTTATTTTTTTATTAAAATAAACGAACGGGTTGGTGGGCGGTTGCCATCTGTCATCACAAGTGGTGGGCCCGACATTTCTAAGTGGTTGACAAGCAGGCGTTTGAAGGTGATCAACAACAAGCATCACCACATGTGTTATCATCTGAGTCATTCCCTGTACGCCTGTTTGTACTGTTTATTAGGGTGAAGAAGTCACACGGGCGAGCGAGCATTGTGACACGTGTAACCTTGGTGGTGGGTCTTATATCTTTTGCAAGTAGTGAACAACCCCAAAAAAAATCTACGGTGATTATAGAGAAACATGACTTAATATCCATCATTCCCTACCATCCCATTGGTTTTTATTTTAATTCTTATTAATGGAAGCGAGCTAGCAGGCACGGTGACATATGTCACTTCATGAAGGGACCCGTTGGGTCTTAATGAAAATATGTGCTCTAGTAGGGTCTCAGACCGATGGTTGATGGCAGGTGATGTGGACTATCCTGACCAATCCCCACCATCCTGTGAGGACCTCGTTTGTGCCTTACTTTTTCAGCACACAAGTGGGCGACTACCGCGTGGACTACTTCAGAGGGTCTGATAAACTTTAGCAGAGATGAAATATTGCCTAAATTTGGTTGAAATTGAATTAAGATTTAAAACGTCACCAAATTTGGGAGATGCTTGTAGTTGTGGTTGTCAATTCTATCAGGCATTGGTATATGTGGGATAAAGAATTAGAGGCAACATAAAGTATGGGTTGATATTCTGAGGATTGATCATGATCGCTTCCCGCTATCTTGTGATGGTGATTTGTGAGCAAATTAATTCCCACAGGCGAATGGGTAAATGTGACATGACAAGTTTTATCAGGTGCTAAGTATGTGATTAATTATGCAGATAGAGTGGGTGTCTATCCACTTGGGACATTTGATTGGGAAAAAGTATCAAGCGTATACAAATTAATTTTGTCATAATTAACCATTCTGGTTAATTTCTCGTTGATTTGTTACAGTGTGTGATCAACGCATCAGATTCTAAATCAAAGCAGTTGGTTGATGGCTCTCATATGCGAGCTCCCTGGGAACATTAAGAATACATGTTGTAGTTGGCCTATTTATTGGTGATTCCTTGCTTTTTATTCTCACCATTTGTTGTATATGATAATTGAGAGTTTGGGAGTGAGCACACGAGGTTCTTTAAGTTGTTGTAGAGTTTGAGCTTGTTGTTTTATGTAGGAGGGTAGTCTTTCTGTGAATTGTTTCATCAAAAATGGGTAAGGTGATCATTTCTTTCAGCCCAATGCATAGGTCTAGGAGACTTCTTGACTCTCAAAATTTTGAGCCCAAAGAGGAGCAGGATGTGCCTAAGGTTCCTATAACACCGAAGAAGGCAAGAGCTGAAAGGAAATCTACACGTGGTACTCTCAAGCGTGCATATCATCTAAGGAGCTGAATTGTATTTGAGGAGTTGGTCAAAGGAAAGGAAAATAAGGTTGAAAGGCTTGAGCAAGAGGTTGCAAGGAAAAACAAGTATCACCAAGCTTTTATGGGACAACATCATTCTCCCATCGAAGTTTTGGATGATCCATCTGACAATGGAGATAAAACTAACTCTGGCTACCACCAGTATCTCATGGTCATAAGTAATTTGATTGAATTTGAGGATGAAGTGGTGATAGACACTCCAATTTCAATAAGGACACCGAGTGGGGGTTCTTATTATGTTGACTAGGAAGAATAACACTTGCTCCCCTCCTGAGTTGATGCTCAGGTTTTTTGTTGTTTGTGCTGACATGTTTCTTTGGGCTAGTGTGTGTGATTTGGGTTCTTGTTGCTTTCTACTTTTTATGTTGATGGTGACTTTTGGGGGTCGACATGAACATACAAATTTTGATTTTGTGATGTGGCGCCTTTTGGAAGGCTAGTGGACTTCCCTGATAAATTATTTTTTTAATTTTGCTCTCCCCTATGCTGCAAATGATGATCTACAACTACCTAGGGAATATTTTCAAGTATGGTGAAATTTAAGTAAATATGATTATAATTTAGCTCGATGCTTATTTCTCCCTTACTCTATAAAAGGGATTTCAAGACTAATTACAAAAGGGTCAATTTTTGAGTCTTAGAAATGGTCTAAGTGAAAATTTATGTACAGGAAGAAACATACAGTATAATGTTGATAGATAGAACAACAAGAAGTCGAGGGTATAAGTGAACTATGTAGTAATCTTAAAATAGTTTTATGCAAGCTTTAGAAATGAATGAAAAATATCAAGTTTTTATATATATACTCTTATATATTTTCTCCTGCAAGTTATGAATGAAAAGGTTAATGATCTTCTAGTTCATCTTCAATTGTTTTGGTTGATTGTATGAATTTTTTTTGGCTTCAATTCAATGAGTTGATTAAAATGCTAAAGTAAGCTCATAAATCTGCATGGAGAAGTATAATATTTGGTAAGGATCTATGTATAGAATACAGTGAGTTGCATGCTACAATGTGGTATGACAATAGTCCAAAATCTCTGAATGAATGGCTTATGTATTATTGATTATCACATAATTTGAATCCGCTACCTAATAGACAAAGCACTAGTCCATTTACTAAGTATACTTTAGACAAACCAGCTAGCAATGTAACCGACTAGAGATTTGGAATGAGAACAAATAACTCATTTAAAATTCTTTCAATTATAGTGTGTAACAGTGAATATGCTCTCAATTTCTAGCACTAAGTAGTAATTTGTCCAAAGAATAGCCAAATCTTTGGTGAAGGATGCTTAGTTGTACTCAAATAGGAATTTATGTGTGTATAAAATTACTCTTAGGAACCAAACATCTCTTAAGTGTGATAAGGAATACCCTCCTAGGTTTCACAGAGCTCGAAGAGTAGGAGTAAGGGTCTATAAATCCTTACTCATTAGTTGGCCACTAACTTTGACAGTTCTTGAGCATAAGGGTTGGCCACCCTTTAGAAGATTTCAAGGTTCATGTGGTTCCTTGTAAAAAACAACCAACATTGTCAATTGTTGCTTAGGCAAAAACGTAAAGCTATCCTCAACACTTGGTAAAGTTATGGCTAACAGTAGGATCTACAGGTTGAGGAAGTTCTACATTGATGAAATTGGGAATAAAATTCAGAATGGAAAAGAGAGGTGGAAAAGTAGAATTTGATGAAACTCTTTCACATTTCAGGTTAATGATTGATGCTTTTGTTCATTGTTATGATGGGAAGATTTTGAATAGTCTTCCCGAAATAAATGATTTTATTGTGATTTTGAGAGCATCTTCTATACAACGGGTTGTCTTAGATCAAATAAATGAAACAAACAATTGTGAAAGAGCCAACAATTATGAATTTGAAACAATGGTATCTTATGTATAGACTCCCCCTATGATTTGCTCCTAGAATAAGGTATAGCAATTTCTAATTAGAAACAATGGTATATGAACAACTATTTAGCCTATTTGTTATGATACAACAATTAACTACAGGTTAGAACATATCCATATCGGCATAAAATAGCAGGTGCAATTCACTTCAAACTTCATTGTGGTAATTTTTTTGTAAGGAATTTTGCACTCCACCATGAACATTCTCTGTGCACATAGCCAAACATTTAAAGTTCTTAACCAAAGCTCCAACAATGAGCATCTCATCATTGTATGACTCCTACTTTTTATCTGAGAATGATAGTACCTAAGATTTTGGTTTTTCTAGATGGAACCTATAGCAGAAAAGTGTAGTCTCCATCTACAAGAACCATCTTCAGAGCTCTTCCCTGAAATGAGGGTTGAAAAAATTAGAAGAAAATAAATACCATAATTCTAAAGTAATAATTTGTATCAAGCCAAATGTCATAAAGTATAATTAAAAAGATAAATTCTTATAATTGGACCAAGCAGATTTATGATTTTATCTTTAGAATGTAGGAACTTTCTCTATCAGAGCTTCACGGCCTCAAATTGGATCTCAAATTGGACCAACCAAGTATGCAGGACACCATATTCCAATGCGGAGTACTCGACGAAATCCCTTACTTGGCCACGACATGGATGAGTTTGGAACGGCTACCAGTGTCGCTCGTGTTCCCGAGGTGCGTCCGATGACAAGACCGTTCTAGGATGGCGATGAATCCACCACATAGCAATTTGGTGTCCTGCATGCATTCTATCGGGGCGACATGTGTGTCCCCTCAAGCATGACCGTGATCTTGCACGATTAAAATGGGGATGGATTCGGTGATCGGTTTTAATCGTGTAGCATTACGATCACACTTGAGGGGCCACACAAGGGGGGGCACTATAATGCCGCATGTCCCCAATATAATATATTTGTCTAAATCCCAAGCATTGGTAGGATGACGCTGAGAGAGGACCAAGCCCACCGATTTCTGACTTTTCATCCAAGCCGTGGGCATTCAAAATTTGGTCATCCAAGCCAACCCAAATGCTAGACGAGGGCTCCCGAGTCATCCCTTACTAGGTCTCAACAGAGTTGGGAGCGGCTACCAATGCCGATCCCTATTTTGAGCTGCCTCTGATATCGAGACCGTCTAGAGAAGGCAAGAGAGAGCCCCTGCATAGCAATCCGATGTCATGGGCGGGGACCTGCAATGCCTCTTAAGTGTGACTCGTGTTGGTGCATGATGAAAAAACCGGGAGACAAATCCATCAGTTCGCACACCAACATGATCGCGCTTGAGGGGCATGCAGGATGGGGAGCTTTCGACTGACTTACCCCCTTGGTGCAATCCTTTGGGGAGCGACTTGCGAACTATTCCTAAGTCTGTTATGAGACATCCAACTCTGAGTATGGGACAAGCGAGTAAGATGGCTCGTGAAGAGAAAATCTGAAACTAGCCATTCCTTTCGTGTGCCTCGGCCTTCGATGCGCAGGGGTGTATGGGATTCGAGTGTCAGTCCCGAGCATTGCGCCCCAGGAACATCGGATGACCCTCGATTCCCATCCATCCCAACGCGTATGTCAACCTTGGCATCAAATTCAGTTGGTCCTCGAGCCCTTTCACTGCATGTGCACCTAGAATATTCTGGGTTACACTACAGTCCATTCGAAACTCGACCTCGGCCGGCTTGGTGCGCCTCATTTCTGGTGTGACTTGGTGCACTCCTTATTAGGGGAGTGTCTTATGAACTGTTCCTAAGTCCATTTTAGGACGGACATCCAACTCCGAGAATGTCATTTCATGCAGGACATCGGATAATCAGAGCGATCAACAGGGAATCTGAAGTAATCAAGTGACTCCTAAGATGTAATTAGGTGGAAACTAATGTTTCAGTTTATCGATATTTTTATTCCTACACTCAGGTTCTGCTTCCCAGCGAAAACACCCGGAAGTGTTTCACACTGGCTCAAGGTACTCACCAACCTAGTCATGTCATTGATAGCAATCCAAGTTTTCATGAACTGTCCACACCCCAACGTTGCATCACAATCTATTCTTATTGCACATAAAAATGCCACATATTAACCCCTTCTAAATAAAACATTTAATCATCATAAAACCATAATTAATAAATCATTTCAGTTTTAGAAAGAATCCGATGTCATTTACTATCAAAACAAAAGTTGTATAAATCACAAAAAATCCATGAATCCTCCTAAATGTAGCTTAAAGTAAGTTTATAGGATGGGTTTCAACATAAGAAGCTTTCTACTACAACTCTCAATGAATGAATGTATTATAAGCAAAAAACAAAATTCTCCACACTCAAAGTAATGCATTCAAACATTTATTCCAAAAGTATGTTAGTAGGTGTTAACTAAAAATATTATGTTTTTTTTCTTGGTTTCTTTTATCAATATGCCATATGGAAATCAAATAATCACTAAGAAACCCTAACAATAAAAAATGAAGTAAAGGTTCAAAAAAGGAAATTCCAATGTACTATTATGTAATAGTGATGAAGGCATTTATATGAGCATGACCTACATACAAATCCCTACCATTGAATTTTCATCCATCTAAAGAGAAAATAATCGATATAAGGATTTGAGCAATACAAGTCTAAAGGGTTATGCTGTAACGATAATGGAATCACCATAAGAGCAAACCAAGGAACAAATTCTTGTGACTGTAATTATGTGATCCATAAATCTATTGGTCTTGTGGCACAGTTGTACTATAAAAAATACAAGATGCATTCATGTGTGACCCAATTTTAATGTGGCTATGTTGTGATAGAAATGGAGACACTCATATGAGCACAATTCATGTAAAAATCATTGTCATCACAATTAGGTGTCAATCATCGTTGGGTGCATTCAGGTTGACTCAAGTTTAACAGGTTATGTTGTAATGATAGAATGATCCAAGAGCGATTACCTCTCGCTGCAATAAAGAGCTTATAAATCTGGTTGATATGCATAGTGGTTGTGTTATATCAATTATGTAGTGCATTCAAGCACAACCCATGTTTAATAGGCTATTCTAGAGAGTGATCAAGATTTTCTAAACCTTATGAATGTTACTTAAAAGTGTACAACTTAAACTACAGACCAATTTTGTTACATACTTGAATGCAACCTTGGGTTACCACAAACTATAATAGCGTGATCTGCTAATAATCATTATGGGAAGTATTAAAGCAAGACCCATGTTATATAGGATACATTTCCCTGATCATGTTTATATACCTTAATGATCAAACACAAGCTTCCCACACACTCTAGGATACAATCCAAGATCTACCACACCCTATCAAGACAACTAATTTTTTGACCCAAGATTTAAGGTTGTTTTTTAATACCAATAGAAGCATTGGTAAGAGCATGACTAGGGTACAAACCCTAGGCCTCTGTAGAAACATAAACCATAACTCTAGCGGATTGGTGAGGTTGCAATACCAGAAAGATTGAGACATTATCCGTTTGTTAGAATAATTTTAACTTGACAGTGAAAAAAATACCCAATACTAATTTTTTTAAATACCCATATAAAGAAAATGCCCAACTTCCATTTTTTAAATACCAAGATAGACAATAAAAAAGGGTTCACTGAACATCAAATTTTTTAATGCCCGAGAAAATGATAGCAAAATAAAAATTTAGAAAATTGTGTGTAATACCATAAAAGGTTGAGACCTCATTTTTTTCTGTTGATTTTTCAATTTGCACCTCTAGTATGTGAATTAGAAACAGATAGCTATGCACAAATAAACTGATCTTTGAATTAGGAGGAGAAGCTCCCTATTTACCGATGTTTCTTAAAGAAAGTAAACTAAACTAATTTGCTAATCTTTTTTGTTTAGCTAAGAGCACAAGGTTTTAGAACTCAAGCGACATAGTTGATTTTCTCTTTATGAAGTTCAACTATGACTAAGCCTACTCTAACGACATTTCTAACTACTCAAGTAAATGTAGAGCATGAGAGTTAGAAATGAACAAGGAATGATTCTTCAACACAAATACTTAAACAAACTTTCTCCCAACGCACATCTCTTGAAATTTCAATGCAAGTTGAAATAGAGATCATATAAGCGTAACATATAAAATGGAAACCTAAGACATTATATCAGGGCAACAAAGCAAGCACAAGACTTTGTTTTCTCAAATATCAAATAACAAATATTACACTTTTGGGATGACAAGATTGTAGAAAAATAGGCTTACAATTTTGCAATCAACCAGAACACATTGACACAAGTAACATATGAACTAAACAATAACTTACAGCTAAAAGAGACTTGCAATTTTTCTTTTGCACTAAGTGAATAATACTGAATAACAATTAGAAGGCACTAGTAGGCTCAAAATTTTGTTATCACGATCATCATTAAAAATAAATGGGCAAGGCTACCCTTATTTATACACAAGAAGAGGAGTTGGGAACCCTAAAATCTCCTTGCTTTTACAACTAAGACTTTCCAACATGCAAGATTTATTTCTAAACCTAAAACAAGATAAACATCTAACAACCTATGAAAACCTAAAAACAAAGAAAGTGCCAACTATTACATTTTGATTTCCTTCTTCAAAGAATGGACAGGAATATAAAGAAAGCGAGAAGAAAGTTGGGAAAAATTTGTTGCTTTAAATCTCAACCACATCTGCCAAAAGCGGGAAATTGTATCTCTATCGAGAGCATCAATACTATCAATAGAGAAGTTTTGCTTTTCTAGGATTTCTTCTACTTATGCAATTGATCTCAGAAATATTTGACCTCATTGGCTTCTTTATCGAACTCTCTTGACATCATGGAAATTTGACTCATCTTTCCAGCAACAAGATCACCGCTAACACTGCCATGAACAACATTCTGGAACTCGTCTTGTACTCCATCAAGCTCAATGTAGGAACCATCATCATGAAAATACCGACAAGGTATCTCTACAAAAAATTCACTTATGAACTAGAGAGCATCAACAACCATTTGTCTATATGCAACTAACTCTTCAAATATCCTTTCATAAATTTTCACCTTGAAGAGGTGACGTTCTTTCCATGCAAGGTTTGCCTCTTGTGCTCTCTTGAAATCATTGAACCATCTATTGTACTCAAATTTGCAATGATGATCTCATGCATAGGTTTCACCTCTTCTATCAACTGCTTAAATCCTTGGATTCCTTAATGTAAGTCATGGGAATTATACCTTAGCTGATATAGTTGTGCAAGAACATCTCTACCTATGGTGATGAGCTCCTCAATCCAATCCCTTGTATGCTTCCCATATACTACCAATTGCCTTAATTGTTGTTGATCAGATGGTGCCTCTAGAACTTGGGGCAACAACTGAGCAACTTGTGAAGTATCATGAAGAAGATTAGAAATATACAACCTGAGTTGCTAAATTTTAGCCTTGAGGGTTGCCTTATCTTCTCCATCTTTAAGCACTCTTTCTTGAATAATTTTTATCGTTGATTAATGTTGGCCAAGTAGAATTCAATATTCTTCATGATATGAGATATGACATAGAACATGCAAGGCTGAAATTTTGTAGCATCTGGTTGACCAATGATTCGGTTGAGCAGGGTAATCATTATAGAAATCTCATCCTTGAATTCTCCATGCCCGATGTTCTTTGGAAAAGTCTTATGTTTTTCTTTCATCCATTTTTGTGCAACTTTCTTGGGATATTTCTCCTTGTGCATGTCCTATACCTTCTCACATTCTTTAAAGGATATAGTTAAACTTTTAGCCCATCGTAGTATTGAAAAACATTTTTCAATCATGTTTGGCTTGAGGTTGCAAATCACTCTTCCATCTATTGTTTGAATCTCACATGTAGTTGGATTGTAATGCTTGATACAAATAATTATGAACTCTATTCTTTACACTGAAACAAGAATTGATGCTACTGCAAGTAATCCATAATGACCAAGGTGTCTGACTGCTACATTGCTTGCGTCTTCCAAAGCATGCAAATTGAACACTGGTTTGATATGATGCAATTCAGTCTCAATAGTTTTGACAAAATCATAATACAACACTAATTTGGTCTTGAATTTGATGGGAGAGCACTCCATACTGAAAAACTTGAAGAATGACTGTAAACTTGACTATGTTTGGACAAGTTTGCACAAACCCTAAATTTAGGTTGCTGATTTTTCTTCTTCAAACAAACAATTTTTTTTTGAAAAATCTGAGATATGGGTTTTGTAGAGAAACTTGTTGCAAGAGGACCCAGATGATTCTTTTTTAAAAAAAATTGATGATTGGTTGAAAAAGCAGCAAACCCTAAATTCTGGAAAAAATTGACAAAAAATACTGAGAGCTAGGTTTTGTGCAGAATCACATTTGAGGACCCAAATAATTAGATGTTGAATATACTTAAGTTTTCTTGGACATGCATGGAAAAATCAGGTTGCTGAAATTTGAAAGAAATTCTCCAAAATTGTTCAGAATCAAGAACTGAGCTTACCTAGATTGTTGAAAATTGAAAATCTTGACCTCCTCCTTCTGAAAATTGATGCCCTGAAAAAAGAAAGCATGGAAAAAGGAGCCTCTATGTGAGCTAATTCTGAAAATATAAAGAACTCTGAAAAATCTTCAAGTTTTAGCCTTCAAATTTGAAAATAGGAAAAATTATTGGTTTCTCCTCTCTTGCCTTGAAATCACCTACAAAAAATATGAAGAATGAATGCACAAGGCTGCCTTAAATAATTTTAGGTTAAGAATTGCCTTATTTCCTAAATTTAGAGTCGTGAAACCCTAAACAGGTGCATGCATGTGGCTGCTTTCTTTTTGTGTTTTCTTGAAATTTTGAAAAATTTCTCTGTTGCATGAAAGTTTGGATGCCACCCTTGGAGGACTTAGCCATTTTTTGCATTTTTATAAATTTAGCTTGATTTTGAGCATAGTTTGACATTGATTTATGGCCTCTAGATTGATCTTATGGATTGGCAGAATGATTCATCATGGAGCTTGATCGAAGCTAGTGAGATTATTTTGGAGGCAACTTTGGCTAGAAACTTCATTTTGAGCCCCAAAATCATGGGTGCCCTTGGCTAGCTGAGATGCCCAGCAAAACTAGTGTTAGTCAGTTTTAAATTCTTCAATTCCTTGCTTATTTCTTGATCTTCTAATGAATTCATGATTCAGGGATCTAAACTGACCCGGTCAACTTGTTGCTGGATTTGTTGGATAGCTTGACGAATTATGAGGAGGGTCTTCTGGGAATGATATTTCTTGAAAATTGAATCTTGGATGCCCCTGGCTAGCTGGAGTGCCTAACTACTCTAGAGTTAGTTTATTTTCTATGATTTTCACCTTGTCTTTTGACTTTTGACATCTTACACAATTTTTCCCTCTGTTCAGACTGCAATATCTGATAATTGATAACTCTGATGATCTCGTCATTGATTGCGTTGGAGAGCTTGATCAAAACTTAAGAAGACATGTTGAAGGCTGCAATTGCAAATTCTTCCATTTGATGCCCCAAAAACTTGGGTACTTATCTCCTTCTAGGGCGCCCAAGATCTCTAGCCTTAGCCATTTTTGGCAGCTGATGAGTCTGATGATCAGGCTGAGATATCTCTTGCAAAGCTAGTAGGATTTTGAAGAGACTAACTGATCTAGAAAACCCTAATTTTTGGATTTGAACCTCCAAAACCCTAGGCACCTATCTCCTCTTAGGGCACCCATAATTCCAGACTTAGAATATTTTCTGATAATTTCTTGATCTGCATTCTACTTCTTTGTTGAGACCTCTCTATTTGATCTTCAATCCTAGATGATTGATTGATCTTATGACTACGTGGATGGATTGACTATGGAATTAAGAATATTCTAAGAAACATTGTTTGGGATGAGAAAACCCTAATTCCATCATCTAACCTCTTGAAAATTTGGGCACCTATCTCCTTCTAGGGCACCCATGATTAGCAGTGTTAGTTTTTATTTTGAAATTTTCAACTTTTCCCTTCATTCCTCGCGTCTATCATTTCCTTGACTATTGAATTTGAAATTTTTTCTAAGGCATAGAACCCAAGGCACCTTTACTGGGTAGGGGCGCCTAGATTTTCCAAATTTAGCCAAAGTTTTGCATTTTTAAGATTCTTTGATCTCCATTTACCATTCTTCATCCCTTAATCACTCATTGTAGCTTCTTGATCTAAGTAGTGCCTAAGACTCTAAATCTAACACCTGACAATTGATTGACCTCCATTGATGACCTTGGAGCTCCTAAAAAAGCTTTTGGAAAAGCAAAATAGACCTATTAGGGAAAAATTGATCTTTTGATGATTCTGACTAGACCAGCCTAATGAGGAAGTATTTTTTTTGAATAAAAATCAGTTTGAACCCTAGAAGCCAAAATATATATTTTTAGAAAATATTTCCATCTTCCATTTTGAAAGAAACCTAGAAAACCCAGAAAAGTTTCTATTTTTAGAAATTTTCTAAAAGTAGAAATTTTCCTAAAATTTAGGGTTGAAAAACTGAGATCTGGGTTTTGTAGACTTTGTCGCTCTAAGTAGACCTAGATCATCAAATTTTGAAAATTTTGAGTTTCTGACTCACATGCAAGACATGCAAATCCCAAATTTTGACTTTTTTTAACAAACTTTAACAAGACGTGGACATTTCTTCAAAATGCCTAAGTGTAGCAAATTTTTTAATTTGGGGTACAACATTTGGCTTCATCTAGGGACCATGTCTGATACTTATGGCATAGGAGAACTAAGGAATCTCTATATTTTTAAGCTTAGAAAAATGCCTTATCCATTGGGTATCAGAGTCAACAACATTTCCTAATAACCTACTTCAAGACTTTTCCCTAAGGCACCAATGACAAGACTTCCTAGAATCACCTAATAGTTGGAACTTCCCTATTAATCACCTAAAATAGGATGCCTAATCACCTAGAAATGATAAAACTATTACAGAAAGGGGAAACATAACATAACAAATATTTACCGAAAAAAATTTACTCCACCCCTGAAGGGATGAAGTGTTTCAAATACTGCCCATTGTGTGGTAGCGAGAGGAGCCTTCCATCCAAGTGTGAGAGAATATAAGTATTCTCCCCAATGAACTCATGGATCTTGAACGGCTCAGCCACAAGGAATCAAATTTTTTGTGCATTACCTTGGCCTCATGTCTCGTATCCCACAACAGGACTTGATCTCCAACCTCGAAATATCCCTGGCGAGCTTTCTTATCAAAAAATTTCTTTACCTGCTCCTGGTGCTGAGTGATTTTGTCTATGAGCTCCACCCTCTCTTCTTGTAACTTTGTTAGGTATAGGATACGTTTTTCAATTGGATCTGCAAACTCCCCATCTTCTACTACAGATGCCAACTGCAAAGTGGACAACTCTAGCATGAGGGGTAACATAGCCTCCACACCATACATAATGATGAAGGGTGAAGTACGAATGGCTCTCTTTGGTGTAATTCTATTGGCCCAGAGAACATCGTTGAGTCTCTTATGCCAAGTTCGTTGATTAGAATCAACTAACTTGTGTAATATTGTGACTATGTTCTTATTTGATGACTCGTCCTATCCATTACCCTGAGGGTAATAAATTGAGGAATGTGACAAAGTGACGCCATGATCAAAACAAAACTCTAGTAGCTCCTTTGATGAGAAACATGTTGCATTATCAATTACAATTTTGTGAGGCACTCTGAAGCATGAAATAATATTTTCCTTCAAGAAATCACACACAACTTCAGAGGTAGTACACTTGGTTGGAATGGCCTCAACCCATTTTGTGAAATAATCTATGGTTTTAAGGACATAAATATGCCCCTTACTGGATCACGAGTTGATAGGACCAACAAAATCTAATCCCCACTGTTGAAATGGGGCATCTATAACAACTAGCTTGAGAGGAATGGCTGCCAACTTCATCTTGCCAATAAATTGTTGACACATCTAACATCTATGCACCCATTCATATGTGTCATGAAACATAGTTGGCCAAAAGAACTATGCTCACAAAATTTTGAATACAGTAACCCTTGAAGAAAAGTGGCCACCGTATGCTTGACTATGAAAAGCTTCCAACATATGTCGTTGTTGGTCTTTAGTGACGCACAACAAAAATGTTCCATCAAGCCCTCGCATGTACATAATGCTATGCATAAACACATAATTTTGTGCTTTCAACTTTAGTGTTCTCTTATGTTGCTTATCCAAGTGTCTCGGGCATTCACCATAAGTTAGGTAATACCATATCTCAATGAACCATTCTCCCATAAACTCAAAAAGTAAGACCATAGGAAGATCCTCTTTATCTTCAGATTCGAGTTCAAGTATACCTTTGGCTTGAATCTTCTTATCACCATCCTCTACTATCAACTAACAAAGACCTCTCCCAGGAACGAGTTTGGTTGGTTGGATCTCCAAGCCATACTCTTGCACTCTTGCGAGACAGTTTCCTATCTTTGTGCCCATCTCCTGCTAAGTTAGCATGATTTTAACTGTTGGATCAATGACATACATAGTTGTATGGGAATTCAAGATGTAAAATCTGAAATTCTTTACGGCTTGGACCATTTCATATGCATTCTTTTCAATCTGAGAGTATCATGACTCGCTATCCTTGAAGCTACTGCTCAATATGAAAGCGATTGGAGACTCAGTTTCTTCATTCAGCTTTTGTGTCAGTATGGTGGACAAGATATGCTCTGAAGCATAAAAATAAAGGATAAAATCCTTATCAAAATTGGGATGAACTAGCATTAATGCTTGGCTAATAGCTTCTTTTATTGTGACGAATGCTTTCTTTCCTTCTTCTATCCACTTGAAAACAAACTTCTTCTTCATCATGGATGATATATCCTTTGTCAGCTTTGAGAAGTCTGACACAAACCTTCATATGAAATTTACCTTACCGAAGAAGGAATGCACTCTAGTTCTGCTTGTCGGAAGAGACAAATTTCTGATAGAATCAACCTAAATTGGGTCAATTTGAGTTCCTTCTCTGGAGATAATGTGGCCAAGTAGTTTTCCCTCTGTCACCACAAAGATTAAAAAAATTAGGATTTAGTGAAATTTTATGATATCTGCATCTCTCAAAGACTTTTCCTAGGTGTGAAAAATGATCTCCTCGTATCTTTGAGAAAATTGTGAGGTCATCTAGATAGACAATGACTACTTTATTCCTCAAGTCTCCAAATGCCAAATCCATGGCTCTTTGAAATGTAGCACCGACGTCGATGAGGCCAAAGGGCATCCTTTCATATGCAAATGTACCCCATGGGGTATTGAACAACATCTTGAATTGGTCTTCTTCGACCACTGCAATTTGATTGTAACCAGAAAAACCATCCAATAAGGACATCTCTGAATTGGTAACCATTTGCAAGGTGTGCTCCATGATTAGCAAAGGATAATTATCCTTGAGAGATGATTGATTCAAGTTCCTAAAATCTACACAAATTCTGATTTATCCATTCTTCTTTTGTATAGGAACTATATTTGATACCTAGGTGGATTGATGAATTGGAAAAATTATTTTGGCATCCACCATTTTTTGAATTTCCACGTAAATGGTATCTTCAATCCACAAATTGTGGTGTCTTTATTTTTGCCTAAAGGGCTTAGCTTCAGGTTTGAGAGGAATTGTATGAGATAATTCTCTTGGAGTGAAAACTTTCAAGTCTTCATAGGAACAGGCAAAAACATCTCGGTATTTTCTGAATAGAGATATGAACTTTTCACTCTCTTCTGCAATGCAACATTTGCCCAAATTAACAAGTTGAGGCTTGTCTTCAATACCAATATTTATCTAATGATGCTCTGCAGAATTCTTATCTCCTAAGTTCTTCTGAACTTGAACATACTGATCATTCCTATCAAAAATATTCTCCAAGGATACCAAGCCCATGGGAATCTTATTACCCTTCAACTGGATAATGCTTGTATCTAGTTTCTCTGTGTTTCCTGTATTTTTTGCATCTTCTGGCGCATGAAAACCTTTGTTACTAATTCTCTAAAAGAAGATGAGTTGCCTTCAAAGAAAAACTCTTTGAAATTATCTCCCATAACAAGGAACTCCTTAATGTGGTCATCATCGTTGAAGACTTGTCAATTAACATAGTTGTCAAGTACAACTAGCCTATATATCAGTTCAATGGTGAAAGAATTCTAATGGAAGTCAAAATGTGGCATGAAAAGTGAAGCCAATACCACAAGAGCATCTTCTCTACTATTTTCTAGATGTGGGATGTATTTGATTTCAAATGCTTTGAACTAGTTGATTGCATTCCACACCCTATTTTCGTAATGTCGAAGATGATTTGCTCTGACCTGGAACTGATCTCTTACTTGCTTCACAACCATCTCTGCATCACCTTCAACTCTTAACTATTTGATACCCATATCCTTTGAATTTTGAGACCCATCAAGAGCACCTCATATTCTGGTGTATTATTTGTATATTCAAACTACAAGCGGTATGCAAAAGGATATAACCATTCTTCAAGAGAAATTATTGCAACTTCCACTCTTGAACTAATAGTAGAGCAACTCCCATCAAACTACGCAGTCCACAACTTTTGGTCATCTGCTACTTTTTCTATAGCACTCATAACCTCTTGACATTCTTTAGTTATCTCAGTTAGCATAACATAAGTACCAAGCCTTGTTTCTTGATATAGAATTAGGATCTTGAGACTTCACCACCCTAGATCGAGACTTGGGCTCTGGTTCTATTTTGAAAGTACCATTCTTTAATGGAATAGTTACAGAAGAGCAATCCATTTGGATCTCTCCATCGAGATCTTTGCAGAAGCTTTTGCTTAATAAAATCACATAGCTAGCTGGAATGTCAGCTACTAGGATGGTCATCATTATCTTTTTCTTGGGACAAGCCACCAACCTCACTTGAGCATCTTTCAATTGTCTGACTAAGAACATCAACTTGGACTCCAGTGAATAGCATTTGTCCTTTATCTTAGTGCATGAAATTCCTAGCACATTCATCACTTATAGAGGCATAACATTGTCTAAGGCTCCTGAATCAATGATACAATTGCTCAAGTTTGAAACCCCCTATATAAAGAGAAATATAAAAGGGTTTAGGCTTGTCTTCCACAAGAACGAATGATTTGAGCAATGTTAGTTGTGCGACCGGATTCTTCTTCACAACCTTAAGAAGTCTATCCAACTATTCTGGATGATCTTGGAGATATTCTAATTGATGAATTTGCACCTTATTCTTCATCAGAGAGTCCACAATATCAAAATTTGTTGAGGATGAGTCCTAAGAAATTGCTTTTACGTTCTCTTGAGAGGGTTTGGGATTGGAAGTGGAAGCCGCTTCTTTTCCTTTTTTATATTCTTTCAGTCTCTCTTCTTCTTCCTCTTTGTGTGCTTTCAGATTTTGAGCTCATGTAAACACAGGTGTTGTGAAACTTTTAGGATTCACAACAAGAGAGTACTGATAGGGATCTTCTTCGTCTTCTTCAATTTCGGGTTCACTTTTAAATTATCTCATTGCGGAGTCACCATCAAATTTGTTTCATTGTGGTAAGACAACATTCAAACTAGGTGTTGGTACAAAGCTTGGACTTGGTGTAGTTTCAGTGTATCCCATTATCTAATTCATCCTTAAGTTTTCAAGACAAGTAGAGTCGGTATGTGCATTGATCTCATGAAAAGAGAAAAACACCGTATGTTGAGAAACATCAATTGTTTGTTTCAGTGGAGCTGGTTGTCGTGGCTTAAAATTGTTGTAAGGTTAAAATTTATTTCTCCTTGGTTGGTATAGTTGTTGACGTTGATATTGTTGTTGTGGTGGTGGTGTAGGTAGGGCAAGTGGTGTAGGTTGAGTAGGTAATTACCTCTTCAGAATAGTCATCTCATTGGCTACCTTTTGTAGCAGTGGGTCTGCAGAGCTCTGAACCAAATGCCTAATAGCATATCCCTTCATTTTTCTAGTAGTAATCATGTTTTCTTTAATCTTTATGGCAGACTATTATGCATTCTCTAATTTTACTTCATTAGCTAATTTCAAGAGAAAGGCTATCTCAGATGGAAGAGCATTGACGAAACTCATCAGGATTTCAGGTGATGGATTAAGTATATGTGAAAGATGGATGACTAGGCGGTTAAACCTTGCCACAAACTCTCTCATTGGTTCATGGGCCTCTATCTTTGAATTGGAAAGTTGGGAAAACAATCAGTGACTATCTTCTAAGGGCTTGAATCTTGCAAAGAACTTTTCACTTATAGTTTCTCAGTCTGTAATGCAATGTGGTTCTAGGTAATTGAACCATTTGGTGGTACTTCCCCCAAGGGTTTCAACAAAGAGATGTACTACAATGTCTTCATGTGCTATGTGCAAAATGGTGGAAGCCATTGAGAAGGCTGAGATATGATCATCAAGATGTTGAGTTTCATCACCATGGAATCGTGGAAAGTTCTTTCTTGATCCCTTAGGTAGTACATGATTTTTTTCCAAGGCCAAAGGTCCAATTTGATCACCCCAAGGCAACACGATTGCTCATCTCTGATTGCAATTATTGTTGTTATTGTTATCACCCTTCACTTCTAGTTGGATAATAGGTTCTTCTTGTTTGACTTCAGGTTCTTGTTTGACTTCAATTACTGTGTTGGATGGCTCTCCAATTTTTGTAGGATGCATTTGTGGAAGGAAAGGATTTGTATCAGCTTTTATGTCTTCTTGAAAGAGAGGATTATTCCTCCTTTTTGTATAGACTATGTAAGAAAGGATTCTCTAAACCCATGTAGGAGGTGGCAATACAGGTCTTCTGATTGCAATATCGGCTTTCTCTTCCTCTCAGTCTAGAATAATAGTAGTGTTTCTCCACTTAGTAGGGGTTTCCTTCTTATAAAAGATGAAACTCCTTAGGATGTTGATGATGTCCACTTTCTCTCCTTCAATTATCTCAAAATTCGACTAGATAACTATAGTTGTAAGATCAAGTTGTTGAACTGGTGTAGTAGGACACCAGAGAGTCATTCTCGTGACATAAAGTGAAAGATTTCTTGAAATTTTAAGACTCATTCCCCACGGTGGGTGCCAGAAAACTATTGGAATTTCAATTCACACCTCTGGTATGTGAATTAGAAATAGATAACTATGCATAGATAAAATTCTCTTTGAATTAGGAGAGGAAGCTCCCTCTTTGTTGATGTTGCTTACAGAAAGTGCACTAAACTAATTTGCCAATCTTTTTGTTCAGCTAAGAGAACAAGGTTTTAGAACTCAAGCATTGTAGTTGATTTTCTCTTTATGAAGTTCAACTATGACTAAGCCTACTCTAATGACATTTCTAACTACTCAAGTAAATGTAGAGCATGAGAGTTAGAAATGAACAAGGAATGATTCTTCAACACAAATACTTAAACAAACTTTATCCCAATGCACATCTACTAAAATTTCAATGCAAGTTGAAATAGAGATCATATAATTATAACATATAAAATAGAAACTTGAGACATTATATCGAGGCAACAAAGAAGGCACAAGACTTTGTTTTCTCAAATATCAAATAACAAATATTACACTTCTAGGATAGTAGAATTGTAGAAAAATAGGCTTATAGTTTTGTGATCAACCATAACAAATTGACACAAGTAACATATGAACTAAACAATAACTTGCAGCTAAAAGAGACTTGCAATTTTGCTTTTGCACTAAGTGAACAATACTAAATAACAATTAGAAGGCACTAGTAGGCTCAACGTTTTGTTATCACGAGCATAATTAAAAAAAAATGGGCAAGGTTGCCCTTATTTATACACAAGAAGAGGAGTAGGGAACCCTAAAATCTCCTTGCTTTTACAACTAAGACTTGCCAACATGCAAGCTTTATTTCTAAACCTAAAACAAGATAAGCATTTAACAACCTATGAAAACCTAAAAACAAGGAAAGTGCCAACTATTACATTTTGATTTCCTTCTTCTTCAAAGAATGGGCAAGAATAGAAAGAAAGCGAGAAGAAATCTAGGAGAAAGTTGTTGCTTTGAATCTCAACTACATCTACCAAAAATCGGGAAACTGTATCTCTATCTAGAGCATCAATACTATCAATAGTGAAGTTCCACTTTTCTAGGATTTCTTCTCCTTCTGCAATTGATCTCAGAAAATCTTTGACCTCATTGGTTGCCTTATCAAACTCTGTTGACATCATGGCAATCTAACTCATCTTTCTAGCAATAGGATCACCACTAATACTTCCATGAATGACATTCTAGAACTCGGCTTGTACTCCATCAAGCTCAATGTAGAAACCATCATCATGACAATACCGATAAGGGATCTCTGCAAAAAATTCACTTATGAAGTGAAGAGAATCAACAACCCTTTGTCTATATGCAACTAACTCTTTAGATATCCTTTCATAAGTTTTCACCTTGAAGAGGTGATGTTCTTTCCATGCGAGGATTTGCCTCTTGTGTTCTCTTGAAATCGCTAAACCATATGTTGTACTCAAATCTACAATGATGATCTTGTGGATACGTTTCACCTATACTATCAACTACTCAAATCCCCAAATTCCTTGGTGTAAGTCATGGGCATTATACCTTAGTTGATATAGTTGTGCAAGAACATATCTTCCTATGGTGATGAGCTCCTCAATCCAATCCATTGTATGCTTCCCATGTATTACCAACTATCTCAACTATTTTCAATTAGCTAGTGTCTCTAGAGCTTGGGGCAGCAACTAAGTAGCTTGTGAAGTACCATGAACAAGATTAGAAATATACAACCTAAGTTGTCGAATTTCAGCCTTGAAGGTTGCCTTATCTTCTCCATCTGTAAGCACTCTTTCTTGAAGATATTCTGCCATAACTTTATAAAAACTTACGTCTACATGCCTAATTCTTTTCCTGAGGTTGGCCTTAACCATTATGAAATCATCCACCTCCACTTCATCAATATGTCTATCTTCTGAAGGTGTAGCAGTTTCCATAATTATCTCACCATCTGGACTCTTTTCAAAGTGAACTTGTTTATTTGCTTTCTTCACAAGTGCATCTTGATAAATGTTATCAAGTTCATCAAAGTTTAGCTGATATGAAGGCCTCCTTCTCTTCCTTCCTAGGGAGCTCTCAAGCCAAGACATGGTATCTCTACTAACTTCTCTAGAAGGTTCAACTGTATTGAGCACATCTTCTACTTCTTTTTAAGGCACTAGCTCTTTTGGAAGAACTCCTTCTACAACAGTTGGTTTCTCTTAAAGAATTATATTTGAAAATTCCAACCTTTTCTTTACATTCTTTGTTCTTCTTCTACCCTTTACACCTTCTTGAGGATGACTTACAACCTTTGTTTTTGGTTGCGGTCTAGATGAGGAAGTAAGGGATGACTACATTCTTGGTGGCTCTAATACTAGAATAGCTTTCTTCCTCTTGAGGCTTAAGAAATCCTTGTTGTTCTTAATGACTTGGCTCATTCTTTCTTCAACTGAAATGCATTCTTTGTTAGACCAATTGACTTGTGGAAGAGGTTGTTGCTCAATTTGATTTCGGGTGTATGTTGGAAGAAGTATATCTCCATCATCATCAGATAATACCTCAATATCTTCTGACAAGCAATCTTTCATCTAATGGAGTGTAAGCCTATTGTTACCATGCCTCTGTACCTCAAACTCTTCTCTGTAATTTTCCCATAAATCCTCAAGTGTTGGCACATGAGCATAATTCTAACCAAGTTGGGATGCGAAGACACCATGAGGTTTGTATGATTTCCTCTCACTGAAAGGCTTGAGACTAAATTTAGAAAACTCAGAACCCATTAACTTAGCATTCACTGACAATCTACATCTGTAGATTCCCAACTTAAATAAAAAATTGAAGGCAAGCTTCTTTCGATTCTACGAGAGTGTGAACTTCATATACCTGCCTCAGAAACTCCATGAAATCACTTCATCTAAAGGATACCTTAGCAACATAAGTGGATCACTTGAGAAGCCATACACTCTGATGTAAGTGAAGGTAGGAAATTGGATGAACCAATCTTCCCAATCTGCCATCATTACCCTGGTAGTTGATGAAATCCGTTCATGCAACTCATTGTCTAGGTCTCTCACTGTATGCATCAAGAAAGCCTCATTTACCCTTTTGTAGTGATGTGTTAACTTTGAGAATTCTAGCTGAGGGTAATGATTATAAACATGTTACACATCCAGAGTTCCCACAGTGTTCAATCCTCTGAATTTTCCTTGAAAGACCACTAGATAGACTAGATATGAAGTCATGTGGAACTCATGGATTTTGAAGTATTTAGTTATCTGGTGATGAAGACTGTCATTGATCAATGTTGGCCAATCATATAATTTGTTTTTCTTCATGATAAGAGATATGGCATAGAACATCCAAGGCTGAGATTTTGTAGCATCTACTTGACCAGTGATTCGGTTGAGCAGGGTAATCATTATAGCAATCTCATCCTTGAATTCTCCACACTCGACGTTCTTTGGAAAGGTCATATGTTTTTCTTTCATCCATTTTTGTGCAACTTTCTTGCGATATTTCTCCTTGTGCATGTCTCTTACCTTCTCACACTCTTCAAAGGAGATAATTAAACTTTCAACCCATGGTGGTATTGAAAAAAAAAATTCAATCATATTTTGTTTGAGGCTACAAATCACTCTTCCATCTATTGTTTGAATCTCTCGTGTAGCTAGATTGCAATGCAAGTAATTACGAACCCTAGACTTTGCACTGAAATAGGAATTGATGCTACTGCAAGTAATCCATAATGACCAAGGTGCTTGGCTACTACATTGTTTGCATCTTCCAAAGCACACAAATTGAACACTAGTTTGATATGATTCAAGTCAGTCTCAACAATTTTGATAAAATCATAATACAACACTGATTTGGTCTTGAATTCGATGGGAGAGTACTCCATACTGAAAAACTTGAAGAATGAATGTAAACTTGACTTGTTTGGACAAGTTTTGCACAAAACCTAAATTTAGGTTGCTGATTTTTCTTCTTCAAACGAACAGATTTTTCAAAAAAATTTGAGATATGGGTTTCGTAGAGAAACTCGTTGCAAGAGGACCCAATTTTTTTAAAAAAATTGATGGTTGGTTGAAAAAGCAACAAACCCAAAATTCTAAAAAATTTGACAAAAAAATTGAGAGCTGGGTTTCGCGCAGAATCACGTTTGAGAAGGACCTAGATGATCAGATGTTGAATATACTAAAGTTTTCTTAGACATGCATGTAAAAATCAAGTTGTTGAAATTTGAAAAAAAATCTCCAAAATTGTTCAGAATCAAGAACTGAGCCAACCCAAATTGCTAAAAATTTAAAATCTTGACCTCCTCCTTCTGAAAATTGATGCCCTAGAAAAATAAAGCACGAAAAAAAGAGCCTCTATGTGAGTGGATTCTAAAAATATAAAGAACTCTGAGAAATCTTCAAGTTTTAGCCTTCAAATATGAAAATAGGAAAAATTATTGGTTTCTCCTCTCTTGCCTTGAAATCACCTACAAAAAATTATGAAGAATGAATGCACAAGGCTGCCTTAAATAAGTTTAGGTTAAGAATTTCCTTATTTCCTAAATTTAGAGCTGTGAAACCCTAAAATGGGTGCATGCATGTGGTTGCTTTCTTTTTGTGTTTTCTTGAAATTTTGAAAAAATTCTCTATGGTATGAAAGTTTGGATGCCACCCTTGGAGGACTTAGCCATTTTTTGCATTATCTAAATTTAGCTTGATTTTGACCATAGTTTGACTTTGATTTCTAGCCTCCAGATTGATCCTATGATTGGTTGAATGATTCATTGTGGAGCCTGATCGAATCTGGCAAGATTATTCTGGAAGCAACTTTGGCTAGAAACTTCATTTTGACCTCCGAAATCATGGGCACCCCTAGCTAGCTAGGGCGCCCAACATTACCATTGTTAGCCATTTTTACATTCTTCAATTCCTTGCTTATTTCTTGATCTTCTAATGAATTTTTTATTCTGAGAGCTAGATTGACTTGATCAACTGGTTGTTAGATTTGTTGGATAGCTTGATGAATTATGAGGAGGGTCTTCTGGGAATGATATTTCCTAAAAGATGAATCTTGGGATTCAAAAGCTTGGGCGCCCCTGGCTAGCTGGGGCGCCTAACTCCTCCAAATTTAGTTTATTTTCTGTGATTTTCACCTTTTCTTTTGACTTTTGACATCTCACACAATTTTTCCCTCTGTTTAGACTGTAATATCTGATGATTGATAACTTTGATGATCTTGTCGTTGATTGTGTTGGAGAGCTTGATCAAAACTTAAGACATGCTAGAGGTTGCGACTGCAAATTCTTCCATTTGATGCCCCAAAATCTTGGGTGCCTATCTCCTTATGGGGTGCCCAAGATCCCTATCCTTAGCCATTTTTTGCTCTTTTTCAACCTGCAAACTTGAAACCTCATGTTATGTCCTTCATTCGATCTGAATTTTCTAGCAGTTGATGAGTCTGATGATCAAGTTGAGATATATGTTGTAAAGCTAGTAGGATTATAAAGAGATTGACTGATTTGGAAAACCCTAATTGTTGGATTTGAACCTCCAAAACCCTAGGCACCTATCTCCTCTTAGGGCACCCAGAATTCCAGACTTAGAATATTTTATGATAATTTCTTGATTTGCATTCTACTTCTCTATTGAGACCTCTCTGTTTGATCTTCAATTCTGGATGACTGATTGATCTGATAATTACGTGGATGGGTTCACTGCAGAGTTGAGAAGATTCTAAGCAAAATTTTCTTGGATAAGCAAACCCTAATTACATCATCTGACCTCTTGAAAAGTTGGGCACCTATCTCCTTTTGGGGCACCCATGATTGGCAGTGTTAGTCTTTATTTTGCAATTTTCAACTTTTCCCTTCATTCCTCACGTCTGTCATTTCCTTGATTGTTGAAGATGAAATTTTTTCTAAGGCACAGGACGCATGGCACCTTTACTAGGCAGGGGGACCTAGATTTTCCAAAGAGTCAAAATTTTGCATTTTTAAGATTCTTTGATCTCCATTCACCATTCTTTGTCCCTCGATCACTTGTTGCAAATTCTTAATCCGAGTAGTGCCTAAGACTTTGAATCTGACACTTGGGAGTTAATTGACCTCCATTGATGACCTTGGAGCTCCTGAAATAGCTTCTAAAAAAGGAGAATAGACCCATTAGGGCAAAACTAACCTTTTGATGATTTTGACTGGACTAGCCTAATGAGGAAGTATTTTCGACCAATCAAAAATAGTTTGAACCCTAAAAGCCAAAATTTCTATTTTTAGAAAATTTTGCCAACATCCATTTCGAAAGAAACCTAGAAAACCTAGAAAAAGGTTTTAATTTTAGAAAGTTTCTAAAAATAGAAATTTTCCTAAAAATTAGGGTTGAAAAACTAAGAACTGGGTTTTGTAGACTTGATCACTCTAAGCAGACCCAAATTGTTAGAGTTTGAAAATTTTGAGTTTCTGACCCACATGCAAGACATGCAAATCCCAAATTTTGACCTTTTTTGACAGATTTTAACAAGACTTGTGACCATTTCTTCAAAATGCCTAAGTGTAGCAAAATTTTTAATTTGGGGTACAACAGTTTCTCAGAAAAATATTATCGCGATAGTGAAAAATATCCAGTACCATTTTTTTAAATACCCATTCCAAGTGAAAACCCAACATCGAAATACCCAAACAACCAATAAAAAATACCAAGGATCTATTTTTAAACATACCCAGCTATCCAATAACAAAATGACTAGCATCATAAAATTCAAATAGCCAAATAGTACTTCACGAAAAACACCCAACATCAATTTTTTCAAATACCCAATAGGCATAACATATACATCCAACTTTAAAAAAAAATTAAGAATGGTTTTCTTACCTCTAAGATGATCCAGAACAAAAATTTCAAAATCCTCAAGACATACTTCCAGGTGGGGAGTTGTCTGATAGAAGGATAGATTTGGCCACATTCTAGACTCGTACTTTGAAGCACTGTTGGTAGGAGATCCCTCTACTGGGAAAGCCCTTCAATTACTGCTCAATATCTCCATCTTCAAAACCCTTCAACCTTTGTTTGTTTTCCCAGACTATTTCTTCTAACTAGGCAGTAGAAGCCGTGGGAAAATAGTGGTCTTAAATATATCGTTTGATTTTTGTTACGCATTTATAATATATATATATATATGTATTCATAAGTGTCGGCTAAAGCCTAAATTGATGGCTAGGAATATTTTCTCTCAAAAAACAAAGGTTGATGCAAAAAATTAGTCATTTATAACTATGATTTTATTCGATGATCAAATTAGTAATTTATTTAGTCATTTGTAGCTATGTTGCAAAAAATGAGTAGAATTTAATCATTTTTAGTTATTGTGACTAAAATTTGTAGTCACGTAGTCATTTATTTTCCAAATTCTACTAGTGGATGTACACTAAATTCATATCTAATCTGGAGGACATTTTTAGCTTGAGAGGATTTTGTGCCTCTACACCTTTAAGTCCCCTCATATTACGACTTTGGGTTACCGAAATGTAAGTTCTCTTCTAGAATACTGTGAAGAGGTATAGACTCTTAATCAAGCATAAGATAATATCATAATCAAAATATATATATATATATATATATATATATACTTATAAGTGTTTCTCAACCCTATTGTTGAATATCATAATCATATTTAATAGTATACCCTAACCCTAGGGAATAGACTATTCTCCTACTTTCAAGGAAATATGAGTAACCATTCAAGGATAAACTATCAACATGGTTTGCATAACATCATATCCTTTCAATGATGATATATCTTTAAACATGTTATTATTCTCATAGCATTACTAACATCATAATTCATGCAAACATATGTGTAAATTACAATCATCTTGGTATCATATGCATATACCTTCTAGATAGTTAAATACAAATACGTCATATAATCATGACATTCATAATAATTATATATAGATATCTTCTAATATGATATATCCAAAACAACTTATAACTAATCTAGTTATATGCACAAGCTTGTTTAACAACTATGGTAAATAACTATAACTTGCACAAGCACTTGCATTCATAAAACATAGAATTCAAAGAGAAAAGAATAATAGGGAAGCAATACTAGAATGCTTGGAATTTTAGCTTCCAATGAAGAAATTTCCCTCAAAGCTTAATCCCAAAGACTTTGCTTGCTGCTCCTACTTTCAACTTATCTCCAATTCTAAACTCTATCTCCAAAATCTCATATCTTACAAGCAAATATCTCAATATCTCTTAGTGATAAATCACTCTCACTCCTCTCAATTTGCACTCAAAGCTCAACCTTTTTCACAATAAAGCTACAACAAATGGATACACAATTTAGAATGGAATACTAGAATCCAAAACCAATAGGTTTTCCTCTATTTATACAAAATATTGAGAAACTTAATGCTACAATTTAGCTCTCCCATTTGCCACCTTCTTTATCCTTTTTCCACCTCTAAAACTACAAACACAAATCCAAAACCAAATCCTCTTCTAAACAAGTCGACTAAGAAAAACCGGGTGAAATATGGTAGCTTAAAGAGTCAAAATTTCAACAGATATACAATCCAAGCAAAATCAATTTCTTAAACATGATCGAGTCACCAATTTCCAACCAGCTCATGGAAAATTTACTAAGTCAAACATTTGTTATGGTTTTCTTACAACTTTCTATCACTCAACATGGCTCTTTTCATGTCAAGTCTCTACATATGTCACCTATAATGATGGCTTCCAATCAAATAAAACATAAACTCTCTATGCTCTCTACCAACTGATAGCTTGACCAAGTCCAATGCCTTATAATTGTTGTGTGTGGCTTTTGGATACTCAACATACTTTAATGTTTAAATTAATTGTCATCCTTTTTATATAGCATAGTTACTTAAGTGCTTATAATATATTTTCAGCTTAATAAAAGAATGTAGTTTACACTATACCTTATGCGCTTTATATTTAAGCGCTATAATGCAACAATCAATGTGTATCTCATCATATACATATATGCATTGAACTTAGTTTATAAAATGTTAACTTCGCTTGCTCTTATATAAGTGTTGCATTGATTACTTAATCCACATTATATATGCGTTGATATCATTTATATCATTCAATATATATATCAACATATATATTCATATATGTATATATATTTTCATATATATATATATATATATATATATATATATATATATATATATATATATATATTATATATATATATATATATATATATATATATGTATTGATATATATTATATATGTATATATATATATGTATTAAATTATTTAATAACCGAACACATACATTTATAAATATATATTTATATGTATATTAATATATACGTACGTACGTATGTATATACTATTAAATATGTATGTATATACATATATATTAATGTATACATATATCATTATTTTAACATCTTATAATAAACACACACACACACACACACACACACACACATATATATATATATATATATCAATAAGTGTATATATATATCCAATTGATTTTCAATGTATATGATGTATCCATATATGAGTATGTGTAAGTATTTCTACCTACGTATGCACATACACATATATGCTCATATACATGAGTTATCGAATATATGCATATATGCATATAATATACATTTAATATACATACTTATCAATTATTACATATATATATATAATACACGAAGTAAAACTCATACCCAATACAGAGATTTAAAATCACTTAAGTACAAACCAAAGAAACATCCAAGGAAATTCAAGGCAATGACTCAAACATTCCAAACATCATGAAAACTAAGTCCAAGGGTTTACTTACCGAATCCCATACTGACTTGACTTAACTTGACTAAACTAGGATGTGAGTGTGTGATAGCTCAAGTAGGCACATTAGTGGCTACCATGCCAAACTCCTCTTTTGGGTGATACTCTCCCTCTTCTGACTAGAGGACTTAATTCTTTCTTGCATCCAACTTAGTGCATCATAAACATAGTTAGTCAATCACATGAAAATCATATTCATCATATATCATTTGTATCATTAAAGCATCAAAAATCAATAATATCATAATGCATATTCATGTATTTCATTCATCCATTGAACATATTAAAGTCATAATTTTGCATTCAATATCATATTTACTCATAAAGGTAAAAGTAATCTAGTGACTTAGAAATAGGGTGTAACAACTAACTTGTTACAAGTTTGGATTGGGAACTTTAGCTAGAAATATCGAACCAATCATGAACCTCTAGTCATGGAATCACCTAGATATCAAGGCTTTGCTAAACATGGCGGACTAGGTTAGGGTTTGACTTTCATTATCCCCCCTTTTTATACCTCGTCGATTCACATGTTTGAGGTCATCCCTTGGTGTGATGAAATCCCCAAGAGGGCATCCTAATGGGAAAGAGTCACTAAATTCTTTTGATTTCCAAGATCACATGAATCACAAGGAGAGAGCATTCATGTGACTAGTGATCTTAGGTTAACTCACAAGACTTGGATCAAATCAAGGTTTTTGATCTTCAAGATCACCAAATGGTGCAAGGAGAGAAAATAAACCTCTAAGGAACCCCAAACACAAAAACCAAGATCAATTGACCCTTTAATCTACTTTAGTATTCCTAAATTAGTGATAAAAATATAATTTTTTATCACAAGGTTGTAGGAAACATGTTAGTAGTTTTGATTTTTTATTTGATTAACATGTAATTTACAAGATAAAAATCCAAGATAAACACCACAACAAGTCAAAAATCAGTTGTTTAGTCCCTAAAAATGAAATTAATCTTGCTAAAAATTTGCATGGAAACACAAGCGCCTAAACACAAAGCAGAACCACCCAACAAAGAATGATCAAACTCAAAAAATGAAAGTTTTACCTTGGTTACAGGGCCACCCAACCAAGTCATAAGGTCACCTAAAAAGTGATAGAATCACCCATGTATGAATAGGGCAACCCAAATGTGATTCCTACACAAGAAAACAAATTTTGATTACTGAAAAGTTATTTTTTTGGTCCCAATAGGTAGTATGGATAATATATAGGCCTACAAAACCAAATTTTATTAGTAAACAAAAAATATAATTTAGAAAAAATACAAATAATTTTGTTTAGCAAGTGGAACTAAGCTCCTAACACCTTGATTATGTTGATGTAAGGCCACCCAAACATAGTATAGGGCTTCCCAAACACAACACATGGTCACCTAACTAGAACAAGGTCTTCCAACTATGACCTGCATATGGTAAAACTCAAGAAATGTTTTTCTTAGTGAAAAAGGGACGTGGGTACCACAATATGTGTTAGTCGCATGTGCATAAATTTTTGAGCCTAATAGAGCAAACCAAAGCAATATTAACATACTCTACTCAAAACATAAACAAAACTCAAATTAAGCATAAGGGTTAATAACACATGAAAAAAATTAAAGGTATTACCAAAACTAACCCTTGTTGCACCATGGAATGACAATTGTGCTCATAGATGGTTGGATGTGAGTGATCATGCTAGCAACATAAGGTTTCATATGAGGTTGATTTATTATTATTATGTATGAAAAATAGATAGGATGAGCTCCAATTTATAGAAATTGGGAAGAACCAATGGATAGATAGGATTAAAAGATGAGATCAATGGCTCATATGGATTGAGAACCATCGAAAGGTGAGAGGAGAAAAATTTTCCTCATGTGTTTGGAGATGGAGGGAGAGATATTAAGGAGAGAACCAATGGTGGATATTCTCCTTGGGAGAAGTGGATGGACAAGATGGAAAGAGTACTTTGGAGTACCCAAGAGGGATGAGTACTTTGACCCATGTGATATGGTACCAAGGCCTTGCCATATTTATAAAGGCCCGTGAATTGTGTACAAAAGGCTCATTCCTTTGTACACATTGGAGGATGTGGAGGATTTGACGAGGGGTTGACTAGGATTAAGGATGTGCATGTAGGGGATTAAGGGTTGATTTTATCCCACTTAATGTAATATGTAGAAAATAGGGAATTAATTAAATAAATATTTTATTTATTTTATTTTTGGGAAAAGGATGGGGGACTTATGTAAATAAATATTTATTTACCTAAGATGGACTATAGGAGGAAAATGATTAAATTATTTAAACTAGAAATAGGTGCAGGTGGATAGTGATCAATGGTGGATGAATAGTGAATTTATTAATTAAATAATTAAACATTGTTTAATTAATAAGGGATAAAAATAGAATAATTAATTGGGTAACTAGGATTTTATTCAATCAATTATAGAAAATAGTCGAGTAATGACAAGAAATCGATTTAAGGTGTCTACACTTGACAATGAAGGGTTGATGAAGTACCTATGTACAAATAAAAATATCTCTCAGAAATAGAGAAAAATGAGAAAGCCTCATGGGAAAATCTCCTCTCCAAAAGAGAAACATGAAATGAAGGACTACAAAGCCTCTAAAACAATGTCCCAAAATAAATAAAAACATGCAAAAAACCACTAAAGCATGAAGAAGTTATAAATAAATATTAAAAGATCGCTGATATATTGTTGTGAAAGAAGAACCTCAAAAATAAAGATGATGATCAAGATAAAGAATACAAAAATATGCATGAGTTCCCCCAACAACACTACTTGAATAAATATTAGATGGTAAAAAAAGGTAAAATATCTTATATTTGAAGATACAAATGACACATGAATATGCACGAGTGACCCCAATGACAATACACAACCATGCAAAAGAAATGCAAGTCAAAAATACATGTGTCAATAGTCTAAATAAAATTGATCAATTGAAGATGGAAGGTTGCCTCCACAAACAAGAATGCAATATTATATATATATTAAGTTCTCCATCTCACTAAAATTCATGGGTAATCATCTGTTGCATCCACCTAGTACATAAGAACAAAAACTAGAGACATAGCTCACTCCAAAATTAAACCAAGGAAGCATTAGCATCAATGGTAGAAACCATCCCATAATGTTGACAAGGGAGAGGCATGATAGGTCCACTTAAACAATGTCACTAGGTAGTGCATGAAGGAGACAAAAAAACATCTAAACATTCACAAGAAAGTACCTACCATTGAAAAAGGGTGTGTAAACAAAGACACACATGCATGAGGTGAAAATCACTAGAATTCATTATTGTCATGGAAGAGGCACTCACTTGAAAAGGATGTGATGGAAAATACTAAGACACTAAACAACCTCCCACATAGTAGTTTATAATCTAGTATAAGTACAAAATAAGGGACAACAAGATATGTGAAATCCCTAGAAAACATGCATTAGAGTGGCACATTATCTTAGTACATCTACAAAAGAGAGTGATTTCAATAGATGCCTACAATACAAAATAGGACAAAATGTTGGAAATACATGTAGAATAGCCCAAAATTAGTCATCCCATGCAAACATAAAGTTTCTAGGAGCCAAAATGTCCAAGTAATTTACAAGAAAGTGAAAACACAACAAATGAATAAAATGTACCTAGGAAAAAAGCTTGAAAAAGTGCACAGATAGCTTGAAATAGCTCTAAAATACCTAACACAGTAATAATTGTGAAAAAGGAGAAACAAGTCAAAATTATGAGCTTTGGAGCAAAAAAATCACATCTAACTTTAATATATGATAAAATAAGCCAACAATTGTTTTTGAAAAAACTACCTACACCACTAGAAATTGCTCAAGATCAGATTTCCAACGATATCTTATTCACCAAATTTTGATGTTGTACGCCCAAGCTATGCCAAAAATAAAAATAGCTCCTTTAGGAAAAAATAAGGCTAAGAGGGCAGGTCAAGGGGTCATCTATACTACTGATATCAAAAAATGGAATATGTTGCCAAAGACTAAATATTCCTAATAACCAACAAAATATTCCTCTCATTGACAAAATATTATTTTCGCAAAAAAAATCCAGTGAGCTAAAATATTCATCATAAAACTTACGATGGCCAAAAAAGATCAATAAAAAAACATGATGTCAAAAATGGTGAAAAAAATATTGGAAACTAACATAATATTCACATAAAATTTTGCAACTGATCAAAATAATCGATAATCACTGATAACATTGAAATAAAATGTCATTTGTGTGGTGAGACAAACCAAAATTGCTAATTGAAAAACATAACATCGGATAAGTGCAAACTATCAAAACATTGTCGTGAGGTTGACGAACAATAGAAACTACCCAAGAAGAGGTGGAAAAGTCATTTTTTTTTTTAAATACTTAGAAAAATACACTAATGTTGGAAAAAATGTGAGGCTAGGAAATTGACGGAGTTGCAGGAAAATACATGGCCATCGTGAATGGGAAAAATAATAGTCATGCATGTGATTGTTGGGGTGGAAACAAAATTTTGCAATTGGTGGGAGACCAAGAAAAGAAATGGATTGACAAGAATTTTTTGGTACTTGAAAATAATGAAAAGATCACTATTGATATCCACATAGGCTCTAAAAGTGGTGAAATTAGCAGATCAAGTTGAAAAATCCTATCAATTGTTTCTAAGGTTATAAAAAAAACACATAAGGTTTTTGAGTATTTATGTATGTCAAGGAAAAACACAAGGGCACCTAATACAATGCATGTGAGATGTGGGGATGACATAGGATTGTGTGAGGTCAATGTTGGGGTGAAAAAGAGCAAAACAACCACCGAATAACCTCAAACACATAAACACAAGATGTTCCAAAAAGTTACCAAATTGAACCCTAAAAGGCTAAAACCCTTTAAAATAACATCCCCTATACTAGAAAAAAATGTGGAAGAATCTAAAGGTTATCACAGAGAAAAAGAAAATACCTAGTCAAAAAGAAAACAAGGCTTGTCGCTACATGCAAACCTATCACCACGAGAAAAAAACTTAATTATTCCACCACACTTCAAAGATTAGAAAAGAACCCAAGTAAAAAATAACGTCGACAAACCCAAAAAATTGATACAAAAACATGAAAAATCATTGTTGAAAATTGAAGTAGGTCCCCATAATGAAAAAATCCTTTGAAAATTTCATTGTGAATCCTAATGCTAATAAAAACACAAGCCACCTTGGAAAACCTAATCAATCATCAAAAAAGGCTTCAATTCACCATAAAAACCAAAAGGATGTCAAGAAAATCCAAAACGGTTGAAAAACATAGATCTAATGCTATAGAAAAATCATTAATTTTTTTGAAAAATCATTGACGATCGAAAAAGCTCAACAAAACATTCTAATGTGGGGGAATTTTTTTGCTAAGAATCTGTATGATATCATTCGATGTACAAATCAGTACATTGTATGACTCTAAATGTGTTGAAAATTGTGTCCTAGCAAATAACAACTATTTTTTTTTTACTTTCAATTTTGACAAAACGACAATCAATCTTAAGGTTTTTGGGAATTTTGAACATAATGGTGAGGATTTTTTGGCTCCATGATCCACCAAACATTCACCTAATTCCAAATCTCTACAAAAATAGGGAATTATAGATCTAGAACTCTGATAACATGTTGAATTTGATCCCTCAACCCCACAACTCCTAAAGATCACATGCAATCAAAAAAAATTCACAAAAAGAGAGAAGAAGGAAGCCAAGAGCTAGTGAACCAAGACATGAATCATTTTGGCATTGAATGAATAATGATACAATGAATCCTTATAAATTAAATATTGAAAGCTAACAAAAACAACCCTAAGGAAACCATAGGTGAGGATAAGACAAGATCATGACATATGTCCTCATCTTATGACTTAAGACACAAAAAGCAACATTACACAAGTAAGCTTAAGTCCTAGAGTACTAGATTACTATAACATTTAATTTTAATTTCATCCCTCTAATCTTTAAGTTTTTGTATATGAGTGTGGAGAGATTCCATATGTGCTCTAATTAATCAATCCATATCGTGTAGGGCATCATACATGATAGATACTTGGAGGATTTGTTGTTACATGTGATCTATCTACCACTTTAGATTTTTGGTCACGGTGGGCCATTGCAAGCATAATTGGTAAAGAGTGTTGATATCAACTACAATATTTTATAGTGTGCATATGTTTGATTCTATTTATGTTTGGGTCGTTACACATTTCTTCCATTCCTCTATCATCCTATGCTTAGTCAATTTTGCTATAGTATTTTTTTTTTAGTTGTGGCATGATTCCCCATATTCGCAAGGAGTTAATCAATCAATTGCTTGATTTGATGTCCCAAAGGTTAATATGTATTCCTTTGTAAGTGTGGAAAATTATTTTGTAGGTCACTTATTACTCCTAGTTTCTCTACATTATCCACATGTTATTTGAGGATATTCTCCTAGACAGTATGATGAAAGATATCTCCTAGCTGAAACTTATGTACTAGATAGATGTTGGAGATATCTACCTAAGATTAAACTATTGGTAGTTTTAGTAGTCATGGTGATGCTATTGGTTGAATATGATTTTGTCTTTGTAGAAATTTTTTGATGGATTGCATCAGTAAGGTTGCAGTAAATGAGGAAGGATTATCCGATGATAAGGTAGATGTATAGGGCAGGTCTTGACTTAGTGACTAACTAGTCTCTTTTTGAGCTTTCTCAAATGGATTTTTTTGAGTTTTGCAAGCCTTTTGATGCAAAGGGAATTCCCTCTACCAAACACACACACTCACAATTCACAAAAATAGATTTCAAGGAGATTGCAAATAACACACATGCTTTATTTATTGAAATCAACAATAAATTGCATACAATATCTCATCATAAAAATATGCAACAAACTTGGTCTCTCATGACCCCTCAAACTCTACAAAAAATATCCTCTCTTTCCTCTCACACTCTTACAACAAATTTCCTTCACAAGCTCCTCTCATGGACCAAGATCTCTCAATTTCCTTGGGAGAAGTTTTCCTCAAATCTACAACATTTTCTTTTTATTTTCTTCTCCAATTTGCAGGTTCTTTTCAAATTTCCATATGAGGTATTGAAGGGTCTTCAAAAAAAATTCATTTCTCTTGTTGTATGTGGTTCTTAGAATGAAAAATCCTCCAACCAAATTGATATGTCAAAATATTAATATTAAAATTCCTCTAATAATATACCTTTGAGTCTGCACATTTTTATTTTTTTTTAACTTTTATTCAACTACGACAATGTCCACCAGAAAGGTTGAAAAATGACTTTTTCCATAACTATTTTCCAAAAGCTATATTTTGTGTTTAAACTTCCCAAGATGTGTATAATGACCTCCTTAAGCTTCCCCTAAAAGGAATTTTCCCCAACATTTATGAATCTTCAAAAAATAAAAATGTTGTAAAATCACTTACATAGTAATATCTCTCAAACCGTGATGAATTCTTCCATGAAACCTTCACCAATGTGAGTGAAACACTTTTAATATTATTCCCCTCAAAGGATTTCTCCTCAGCCTTCACCAACTTTGAAGAATAATTCTTTTGTAAAAAATTCCCAACAAGCGAAATTGTGTGTGGATACTCCAATTTGCAAATTTGAACAAATGAGATGTTTTGTAACGTTGAGAAATGTCAAGAACGCCAAGTTAAACCAAAATACAAACCAAAAATGAGAAAATCAAATGAATTTTTTTGGGCGATGTAGGATCGCCTATGAACCCAGATGCTTTTGCATCAAACATGTCAGGTAGAAAGATTGTGAGCATAGGCTCGCAATGGTGGAGTTGAGTAGTCAAACTACTCTTCTAGGTTGAATACAACTTGCAACAAACTCCCTCACTATCCAAAATTTCCAAGATCAACCCTTCTTCCGCTTTTTCCAGTATCATGTTAGAACATGCACCACCATCCTCCAACAACTCTAGATTCCTTTCCTTTTCCCACTCATGGACTTATGTCCACCAAAGCCTGACCTCCTCTGCTAAATACTTTCCACACTCCTCTCCTCCTCTGTGGGTTCAAACCCACCTCCACCAAAATCTTGCAACATCTTCCACTATCTCCATAAGAAAATATGAAACATCTGCTATATGCTCTTGCTCTCTATCTCTCTCACCTTCTATCATCTCATCTAAAACCAAAGTAACATCATAAAATTGATTTACCTCATCTTCATTTGCAGCTACAACATCAAATTTCACTGTGACATCTTCCACATTCTTGTCAGCTGAAACCTTTCGTTCTCCCTTTGCTACAACAACGAGCTTCATCATCCATTCTTCCTCAATTGCTAGCAATCGTGCTTACAAATATTCATCACCATTCGCTATGACCTCTTTGTTGCTCACTTCAATCCTTTCGTCTTCTTTCTCCATGCCTTCCTCATGCAATGTCTATGCTACAACTTTTTCATCTCCATTAGTAGGGGCTACATCTTCCTCTTTCCATCTCAAGCTATTGTCCTCACTCTTTTTCTTGCTCCTCTTTACTACTTTCCTCTCACTCTTTCCAACATTCTTTTCCTCTTCTCCATGAACCATCTTTCCCATTGCCCCAAACACTTCATTTTCCACTTTCTCCCAATACTACTCCCAAAATAGTATTTGCATGGGTCTCCTCATGACCCATCCCATTTTCCTTTGCTGCAATTTCTCCTCATGCAATCTATCATCACTCTCAATCTGCAAAACAAATTCCTTCATGACTGCAAGCTCTTCGTTGCTCAAGACTCCTCTACCTAAAACAACCCTTTTAATCTCTTCACAACCACTTCACACACTTACCTTCTAGTGCGAACTGCCTCACGGTTGAAGATTTGTTCAAACAACGCCCGCAAGTCTTGGTGGATCCTCAAGACTACCAACTCAGATACCAATTGATGCAGAGGGGACTCCCTCCGCCAAACACAAACACTCAAAATTTACAAAAATAGATTCAAACAAATTTCAAATAACACACATGCTTCCTTTTATTGAAATCAACAACAAATTACATGCAATATCTCATTGAATAAAAATCTACAACAAACTTGGCCTCTCATAGCTTCTCAAACTCTATAAAAAAAATCCTCTTTCCTCTCACACTCTCACAAAAAATTTCCTTCACAAGACCCTCTCATGGGTTGAGATCTCTCAATTTCCCTGGGAGAAATCTGCCTCAAATCTACAACAACATTTTATTTTTATTTTCTTCTCCAATCTGCAACTTCTTTTCAAATTTCTACATGAGGTATTGAAGGGTCTTTGAAAACCTTTCATTTCTCTTGTTGTATGTGGTGCTTAGAATGCAAAAGCCTCCAACCAAATTGATATGCCAAAATATTAATATTAGAATAATTAAAATCCCTCCAATAATACCTTTGAGTTTGCACACAATTTTTTTTTTTAAATTCTTTTATGCAACTGCGGCAATGCCCATTGAAAAGGCTAAAAAATAACTTTTTCCATAACTATTTTTCCAAAATCTTTGTTTTGTGTGAAAACTTCCCAAGATGTGTATAATGACCTCCTTAAGCTTCCCCTAAAAGGATTTTTTCGCAACATTTACGAATCTTCAAAAAATAAAAATGTCGTAAAATCATCGACATATTAATATCTCTCAAACCATGAGGAATTTTTCCATGAAACCTTCACCAATGTGAGTGAAACACCTTTAATATTATTCCCCTCAAAGCAGTTTTCTTTAGCCTTCACCAACTTCGAAAAATATTTTTTTTGTAAATTTTTTCCTAGCAAGTGAAATTGTGTAAGTGTGGAAACTCGAATTTGTAAATTTGAACAAATGAGATGTTTTATAATGCTGAGAAATGCCAAGAACACTAAGTTAAACCAAAATGCACACCAAAATTGAGAAAAATAAATGATTTTTTTGGGTGATGCAGGATCGCCTATGAACCTGGATGCTTTTGTATCACCTTTATTTTCTCTTCTTGAAGTATCACATATATATTTTTAGTGGCTTCTAGTGTTTCTTCTTTGATTTGTTGAATGGTTTGTGGATTTTGAAGCATTAAATAATCCACCTTGTACTTTGTATAGAGCTCCTTGGCTTGTAGTTGTGCTACCTTCTTCTTCTATTCTAGAGTAGATGAGGGATTGATCTCTACTATAGCTTGTTCTTTTAGCCTTTCATCTTCTTGAATTTATTTTTCTTTCTTTTGCTTAAGGATTAATGATGCAGGAGCATCCTGAGTGTATGGTGATCCACATCAACAAAAAATATTTCAATTTTATTTATGGTTTTAGTTTTGGTTTTTCTTGTGGGGTGTAATTTATTTGATCTATAGTCGGTGGAAGTGTATCAGAGTGGCATTATTGCCATTTCATTGAAAAAAGGTCATGATTGATTTATTTTTTTGGTGTCAATTTTCCCAGATGAGGTGAATGGTACAAGCAGTTGTTGAATTAATAAAAGTAAAACGTCCATTTGTGATTAATTTATGGGTAGATAAAAGAGTTCAATTATATTTTATTTTGGTGTGGGAAGAATAAAATTAGAGGATAATAGAAAGAAACCAATGGAAAAGAATTAAAGGGGGGCCACTTAGTTTTTAAGGTAGCTTTAAAATTTAAAATGATCAGTGATACAAGGAGAATATGAGGAGTCAACCAGATAGGAAGTGAAAAGAAGTCTGAAGAAAATATGTAAAAATTGCAAATTACAAGAGAATTGGGCCACACCTATGAGGAAGATTTAAAAAATTATTATAGATTGGAAGGGAAGAGAGGAGTTTCAACCATGCTTATCAGAGAAATATGAATGCCAAAATACAAATAAAAACAATGCTACACAAGTAGAAAGAAAGGGTGATTTTCGCCAAATAAAAAAAGAAGAGAAGACTGGAGATGGATGGAGGGGAGAATAGAGGATAAGGAATAAAAAGAGAAAGAAAAATAGGCCACACCTCATTTGAAGGGGAATGTGATGAGTTCAAATTGGTAAAAGAGAATATAAGTTGCTACACAATTGTAGGGAAGATAAAATAATGCATGAAAAGAAAGAATTTATTATGCAGGTGAGAGTAAAGCAATGTATGTGCAGAGTAAATGAAAACAATGGATTATGTTACCAGTGGAGTAAATAAATTTGTAAATAGGAATTTAAAATTGAAAAGTGAATAATATAATTTGTATAAAGATTGTGATATTAATAAATAGAATATGCAATCGACAAATGAAATTGTCAAGTTAAGTAGAGTTGGTTGTAAATTTCACCCATTTGGTAAGACTCATAAAATTCATTTTGCACCACCTAATGCCAACTCTTGTAGGAATCGTTCCATCATCTCATTCATTTTTTTTGTAGAGGTAACCATATATCCGATGATTACTTCTTATATAATCATTTTTTTGTAGCCCCCATTTCTCCATGTAGTCGGATGGTATTATGCAAGACTTCATCTCCAAACAAACCACTAAAGAGGATGTTGATATCTATTGAATCTTCAATTTGTGTTTCCTTTGTCTTTTTTCTTCTTGCTCTTTTTTTTTTGTGGATGTTTGGGTTTCCTTTCTACTTTTTTGTTGTTTTTGTTTCTTTGATCTCCTCTCCACAATTATTTGTAAGATCACTTTAGTGGCTTGTTCCATTGACACTTTATTTTGTGTTGGTGTTGTGGTTAATATAAAAAACTACTTTTTCGTTATCTAAAATATGTTTAACATATCTCTAATAAATAACTTTTTTTGAAATATCACAATAATATTCAACTAATAATTTTTATATAAGGAAAGATAAAAAAAATTGAACACACACACATACACATATCCAAAAAATTACATTGAATCAATATACTTCCTTTAAAATAAATTATATCGTAAAAGAATTTCTCAAGTATCTACCTTCAAGTACAAGGAAAAATCAAAGGTTTCTTCCTCCATATATGTCTTTGAATTATCTCACTCTTCCTTGTGGAACCTTCTATCTCCTTCTGATGTTTCCTTAGGTACCTTCCTCATAACTCTAGCACCTCTAGGTGTGTTAAGACCCTACAATTCATCACTTTTTTATTGAAGTGATGCATTTTGGAAGTAATGTTGTGCTTTGCCATAGTTGAATAAGTCACGATCAAGGTTGCCACATAAAACACATTACTTAATTTTATTAGATCAACATTTGATTGGATAATAGCCTTTTATATATACCACATTTTTAACAATTGGCATCTTATCCTTTGTGGTTGGCTCTACCCCATCTTCTTCCCCCTTTTTAGTTATTGAAGGATATCAATGTCTGCAATGTGTTAACATTTCTTTGGTTTATCCATGAAGGAGCTCTATATTCATGGTCTTGTGTATAGAAGGGGCATTCTGCAAGTCGCTTCACATATGCCATTGTCTAGTTTGTTGTATGTTTGTGATGCATTGGGTAGTAAATCATAGTGGTGGGAATTCATTTGTCTCATGATTATCTCATTCTTTGCATAAGCCATAATATACTGTTTGGTTCCTTTGGGGAGTTGTCTTAAAATATACTTTTAATGTGGTAGCCCTTTTTTCACCTTTTAATAGAGGGGATTTATTTCTTATGTGGCCCTCTCTTGAATAATATGTACATATATTTTATCTTTGTTTGTTGTCTTCTTTTGATAATATTTCTTATTTTAATTTTGTTTGTTCTATTTTTAATCTCATTTTCTCAAATCTAATATTTTCTTTATCCTTGCTTTCCCTTCTCCAAGTTTTTTACTCTATAAGACAAGCCAATGTTACTAAGTCAAAGTATGTATCAAATATTCTCCCATCTAGGGATACCCTTGTGATCCCTTAAATGTCTATCATATTCTAAAGATGAAAAATAGCTAATAATGCACTAATGGAAGAACAAAAAAGATACACCTCAAGATTAGCTCAAGGAATGATAACACAAAGAAAGATAGATAAAATAATGATTGCAAATGATTATACCTTTGTGTTGCAAATCCCTTGGTTGGCCCTTGATGTTTAAAATTTTGTGCGCTCCTTGGATGGCTATGGAGATGGCTAGATGCAAGATGGACAATATGATAAAATGCAAGTGCTAATAGCTAAATGACTTGATGAAATGATGGAAAATGCTTGCAAGTTGAGTAATCAAATTGGTAGCATAAGGGTGCAAATGGCTAAGTGTTGTAAATGACAACATGGCAAGATTTTGGTATCAAATGCATAAGGTCCTCAAATGAGAGAAAAGAGGGGGTATTTATAGAGGGATTTGAATTCTCTAGAGAATTAAATGGTGGAGATTAAACAACAAGGCCAATATGGAGGGCTATGGTGAGTTGAGGACTCACAATCCCTCACATCTTGACATGTGGAATGTGAGATGGCCTAGGATGAGATGATGTGTAAGTGAGGTGGAAGGAAGGTATATGATGTGGAGGAAGGACAAGTACCTTGGAAAAGGGATGATGTGACCTCTCAATGATCACATAGGGAAGAGGAGAATCTTGGGTGAATAAAAATGAATTAAAAATTTACATGATTGGGGAATCTTGTGGATAAGCCAAGGTTCCAAAAGGAGAGGTGGACAGTACCTTGGATAAACCAAGGTCCTTAAAAGGGTAAGTAATTACCCACACGTGACTTGATGTGACAAGTCAAAGATTCTAAAATACTTTAGCACATGTGATGTGACAAGTCAAAGGTTCTAGAATTTGCATGGGGAAGAGAAGATTCCTTGGAGGAATAAAAGTGAATTAAAAATTCACATGGGGAAGAGAGGAGCCTTGGATGAATAAAAAAGAATTAAAAATTCCTCGGGGGATGGGAAGAGTTGACCAAGGTACTGATTAGGCTTAACTGCTCAGTGATTAAAAGATGATTAGTGGTTAAGGAAGATTAGACGCCGACTTGCAAAAGTTGGAGGATGTGACACATCCTAATCAAGGATTAGACATGTGCACATCTCTAATGATGAGATTACAAGATGGATTAAGATTAAGGAAAAGGATGTGACATGTGAGGAATTAAATAAATTTCATATTTATTTAATTCATTTGGTGAAAAGGAGAATAAAGGGTAAGGTATTTAATTATTACTTAAATACCTTTGGGATTTAGAAGAATTAAGAGTATTAATTAAATAATAGTGATATTAATTAATTAATGCAAATAAGAGGATATTTAGACAAAAAGGGGTAAATTTGGACAAATGAAGTGTCCAAATTTAGGTGTCTACATTTTTCCCCTCTTTGAGATGGTGTTACAAAGTAACTTCATTTCAAAGAATAATAAAACATAGAACCCAGAAGAAGATGGTTAGCTTGGAAAAGATGCCCCAATCATTCAAAGGAGTGACTTAGGAAGGAAAAAGAAATGATGAAGATTAGGGATTGAGGATGCTCCCTCAAGAGGACATGCAGGTTCAAGAGAACACGAGTGTGCTCTCGAAATGGATGAGATGATGAAAGGGGATATGGGGATGATGATGTAAAGTGATGGATAAGAAAGGATGAAAAGCAATGGGAGATGGGGAAGCACAAATGGATGTAAGGAAAAAGGTGATGTTGCCCCAGTCAAGCTACAAGCCAAAATGGGTTGATGATGGATGGAGTGTTGTTGATGAGGGAATGATACATCCCGATGATGATGATGATGATGATGATGATGATGATGATGAAAGTATTGTTGATGATGGAAGGATACCTCTCAAAACAACATGAGGATAGGGAATAATACATCCCAACGAAAAGGTTGTTGATGAGGGAAGGATACATACCGAAATAACACCAAAGGATAGGGAAGGATACATCTCGATGTTGATGATGATGGTGATGATTGGATCAAGGCTTGTAGCAAGGCTTGGAACAAGACCAAGGATGTGATTAGATGATTTGTGCTAGCTTGAATGGATGAGAATTGGATTGGGATGTGAGATGGATGACAAGATGTATAGAAGATAATAACAGAGATGATGATAAGAGATTGGATGGATATGGGAGGGAGATTGATGAAGGATTATGGATTGGTGGGGGAGTTTGATGGATGAGAGGATGAGGGATACATGCAAGATGATGGAAAGGAAAATGAAATGCAATCTTAATGCAATTTTCCATCTTCAGAGCACTGATTTTTGCTATAGAATAAGACACCAGGTGTCAAGGTATGTAAACCAAGATGGATTAGTGTCTAATGCGTAAAACAAACACAACAAACAAGAAGGCTATCCCAACACCCCAAAATCATAAAGACCTTGGTCAGGCCAGATATTGGGATAACCACAAGCATAAAAGAATTCCCTAGCATAACACAAGACCTCAAGGATCTTGGTGGGTACTACGTGGGACAACCAAGAAGATATAAACAGATAAAAGATCAAGATACACCCCTGTGTTTACTAGTCAAATCACACCATGATATGATGGATCAAGGCGACCATGACAAGTGATGATAGGGAGCTCAAATGATAAACAAAAGCCAAAATAATCAAAAGATTATAATCAATTTCAAATGTCTTTTGCCATAGGATCAAGAGGATGGATGGGGTTGATGAGGTCTGTTAGGAAGGATGCATCCTATTGAGACCGATGATGGATACTAAACTAAAAGATCGAGATGACGTAGGATATTCAAGACCAATTGGATTTGATGATACAAGTGGATCTTGTTTGTAAGCACCAGATAGGATAGGGACATACTTGATGACATGACAAAACAACAAGATGACAAGACACAAGACAAAAAAACCCTAAAGACCGAAGGGACACAAGACCGACACACCCTAAAGACCTAGGGGCTCGAGGGTTGATCAAAGATCAGCCTTGCCTACGTGAAAGCGCAAAGCCCTCGTAGTTCAATAAAAGACCATGGATAAAATCAGAAAGAGGATAATGGGGAGCACGATGGAGGACGTAGACCAGACAAATATCCTAGGGGTAGACGAAACAATTTAGCCTTGCCTACGGGAGAGCGCAGGGGCGATGTAGGTCGATACAAGGCCAAAGACATATGATGAAAGATGACAAGATAGACAAAAGACATAACCCCAGGGGCAAATCAAATGATCCCCCTTGCCTACATGAAAGTGCAGGGGCAACGTAGTTTGACACAAGACTAACGACAAACAACGGATAAGGGATGATAAGATGACCATGATAAATGGATAAAAGGATGGAGCTGATATGATGAGCCAGGATAGGCTGTGTAGATGGGATGGTTGATATGTGAAGCTCAGTGATGGGATAGTTATTCATATCATTAGAATATGAATGAGGAAGGTGAGACGATGGATAGATGAGCGATGAAGATATGAGAAAGATGTGGGAAATAGATAGGAACAATGAGAGAGAGGTAGCAAGGCATTGAATTGCATGAGGGTAGCCTATAGCTAGATACCAATGACAAGGGATTATGAGATAGGAGGAAAATAGAATTAAATAGATGGATGGATAAAGATGGGGAGATAGAAAGATGCTAGGATAGAGGGATACAAAATTGGAAGGATGGAATGGATTATTAGATGGATAAATGGATGGGAAGATAAGGATGAAAAGATGGAAAAGGACTAGTGGATGAGAGTATAGGAAGATAAGGATTTAGTAGATGGCAGGGATTACTAGATGGATAAATGGATGGGGAGGTAAGGATGGGCAGGATGGGGAGATGGAGAGGATTACCTAGAGGAATGGATGGATGATGTCTCCAAGGACCCAATCACAAATAAGGAGATGCCCCCACTCTAGATGTGTCATGCATGACGAGGCAAGAGGGATAGTAGGATGGGTGGATAAGGGAGTGAGATGGGAAATGGAAGATAGATAGAGGTGGATAGGATGCATGAACAATGGAAGATGGATAGAGGTGGATAGGAATATGATAGTGTATGGATGAGGGGAATATATGCCAAGAGGTGTCCAAAGCATGTATATAGGTTTTCCCCTGTCTTTATCAAGATCACAAGGAAGATAGAGGGACTGGGATAAATGGGATAGGATGGATAGGATGTGGAAGATATGCAGATGTAGGAGATGGAGGAAAGGAATGCATAAGTGGCGGTTGCCCCCAATCGTGGAAGTAGACTAGATGGGGTAATTACGCATGACGCCTGTTTATTAGGTTTTCATCATGGTACTTATTCAAGGCGCTTGTTTTCCAAGTTTTTAGTAGTGGATGAATGATTTTCTCTTTACTATTCTTTTTGTATATTTTCTTTTTCTGACTTTTGGGACTTATCGAACAAAAATACGGATGAAGATGGAGGAGGAGATGGATTCAAAAGTCATATAATAAAGCATGTGGATGAAGGACTCAAGCATCAAGTTCCATATGAGGTAATAAGAGCCCATGTGTAAAGTGACCATTGGATGTTGGTACAACCTTATTATAATGGATGGATTAGGCAAGGGGATAGATCAAAGGGATTGGATGGGGGAGATATGGGGGATAGTGGATGGGGTGTTGTAAATTGTATGGATGAAATGATGGAGTGGATGTGTGATAAGGGAAGGTTTTCAGGACCAACATTGGCACATGTGGTGGATGTGAAATGATAGGAGGGTTGATGGATGGAGAATGCAGTGATAATGGAGGCGTTGGGATAGTGAATTTTGGGACATAAGGACCCAAAACAGATTTAGGAGATGGAGGATGTGAATTATTAGCTTTGGGAATAGAAAATTTGGATGTCGTCATGGATTTTTCATTTGAAGGCATTGCCTCTTTTTCCTTTGGGATCCACATGGTGTTGATTTTTGCTTTGGTGGGCCTTTGTGGCCGTTTGGATTGATTTGGATTTTGGATTCGATTTTGCTTTACATCAACATGTCTTTTGGAGGGGACATGAGGAGTTGTAGATTCATGTGGACGTTTGGATTTATATATTTTTTCTTTGGCATCCAAAGTGCTTTTAGTAGCAATGGGATGGCTATGGGGAGATGGATGATGTGGATAGGACATGGATAGAGTGACAGAAGTAAGCGTTTGATGAGGAAGTGTGGATGGAGGATGCAAGATAACATGCATGGAGGGGTGTCGTTGTTGATCCTAATTAGGATTTATGAAGTTATAATTTTTATGTTGTGCACTAGGCATAGGTGAGGGATGGAGGAAAGGATGAATAGGACGAGATGGAGGGGGTGATTTTGGGATATAAGGACCCAAAATAGACTGTGTATATGGAGGATGTATTATGGTGGATGGAGGGACATAAGAACCCAAAGTAGATGTAGGGGATGACAGATGAATGATGGTGGATGGAGGGACATAAGGACCCAGAATGGACTTAGAGGATGAAGGAGGAAGATGGATGGTTGTTTTGAGGTAATATGATGGAGAAGGGGGAATGGCGGAAAATGATTTAGGTAGAACGATGATAAGTACCACGTGTGCCTTTAGAAGAGGATCATTTAGGATGTACAGAGGTTGTACCAACATCTTTGGAGTGTGAGTCTTGGGAGATATATCCAAGATCGTGTGTGCCTAGATGGGCTCTAAAGTACCTTGCTCATGAAGGCCTAAACCTTTTCCTTGATAGTTCATGTTCTTGAGCATATGATCTAGAGTAGGATGCTTATTTTTTTGGAAGCATGATGTGAGTGCATTATTAGGTGAAATAGGATGGGCGGTGCATATTCTTTGTTTTTCTTCTACAAGGAGACCACCATGGATGAGTGAAATGTTACAGAGGTGATATAAAAGTGGTGTGGTGGTGACAAGGCTACGCAATGATGGAGGATCATGCAATGGAGATGAGGGGATAGCAGCATCCTGACCAGGAGGAATGAGTGATAAGGGATCGGGAGAGGGATTAGATGGTATGGCAGGATCTAGATTTATGGTAGTAGGTGATAAGGGCTCATCAGAGGAAGTGATTGGATCTTGAGTGCGAAGGGGATCATGGGATGGAGCAGGCGAGCTAGTGTGATCTTGAGACGGGGTAGATAGGATGATGAGATCAAGATTTGGGTGAGGAAAGGGGTCATGAGATGGAATGGATGGAAGACTATGTTCTTGAGGTGGTGTGGATGAGATGGCAAGATCTATGTTTGTGTGATTTGGATGAAGCCCTTGGCATGGCTCGACATGTGTGGGAGGCATGATGATGGAGGATTGTTGGAGGGACTCCTTAGGTGGGGGAGATGGGAGGATGGAGGATTCATGAAGGTCATGAGATTGAAATGTGGTAATATTAGGACTAGGAAGAGTGGATTGGATGTCTCTAATGGATTGGGTGGATGGGGATTCAATGGATTCAATGGGTTTGACAGAATCAACCGTTTGGACGGTGTCAGGAATGGAAATGGGAGTAATAGGTGTAGGATGGAGGAGGACCTCATCACTAGTGACTGTACATGATAGAGTGGGAGGGCATGGTGTCTCTTTTGTCATGAGTCCTTGGACAACATGTGAAAGGGATGTAGGATTAGGTGGGATGGTGGGAACAGATGGAGGGCTAGGATTAGGGATTGGTGGATTAGGATTAGAAGTGGGGATGGGAATGGATTGAGGATTAGAGATCGGTGGATTAGGATTAGATGTAGAACTAGGAGGAGATGGGGGATTAGGGTTAGGTGAGGGGATGGAAATGGATGGTGGATTAGGATTATATGTAGAACTAGGAGGAGATGGAGGATTATTATTAGATTAGTGGATGGGACTAGATGGAGGACTAGGGGTGGTTGGAGGACTAGGTGGGTTATGTTTAGAGGGAGGATTAAGATATAATGTGGTGAAGGGGGAGAGACGTAAGAGGATGTAGATGATGAATTAAGATAGGAGGATGCAAATGTTGGATTAGGTTGGGATGGTGGGTAATAGTAGGAAGATGTGGATGAGGGATTAGAATTGAAAGATTGGGATGATGGAGGAACATAGGAAAATGTGGATGATAGATTAGGATGAGAAAATTGGGGTGATGGATAATAGTAGGAAGATGTGGATGATAGATTAGGATGAGAAGATTCAGATGATGGATAATAGTGGGAAGATGTTGATGATGGATTAGGATGGGGAGATGTGGGTGGCGGATTCTCATAGGAGGACATGGATGGAGGATTAGGATAGCAATATGTGGAGGTCGGATTAAGGTAGGGATATTGGGATGGTGGATTATGATAGGAAGGTATGGATGTTGGATTGGGGTGGGAATATTGGGATGGTGGATTAGGACAGGAGGATGTGGACGTTGGATTAAGATGGGAAGATGTGGATGTGGGATTAGGTTAGGGGGATGTGAAGGTTGGATTAGGATGGGAAGATTGGGATGGTGGACTAGCATAAAAGGATGTGGGTGGATTTACGTAGGAGGACATAGATGGAGGGTTAGGATAGAAATATGCAGATGTTGGACTTTTCAGATAGGGATATTGTGATGGTTGATGATGATAAGGATAGGAGTATGGAGATGGTGGATTGCTATAGGGGGTTGTGGATGTTGGATAGGATAGAGGTGGAGAGGGAGGACATGATGAATATGTCGATGGTGAGGATGTTGGATATCTCTTATCAAGGGTAGCATAAGGACTATTAGTAGATACAAATGAAGGAATGGTGGGATAGTTTTGAGTAGTAGTTGGATTTTGGGAGGTGATTGGAGAGAGCTTGCTAGCAATGATAGCATCAATGGGATCTATATAACACTCTTCATGATCAATAAGACTTGCGTTATCATCATCAACGTAGTTAGGATTCCCCTTAACTACTATTATTGGTCGTGTGAGAGGGGGATAAGGATTCATGATGGCTACAAAATAGATATAGATGGAGAAGATGGAGGGAACTAGATGATGGAATGATAAATAGGATGGATTGGAAGAAGATTTGGGTGGAATAAAGTTCTAGTTGGGATACTGGATTAAATCTCATATTTAGATGATTGATCAGATAAGAGGATGAAGCAAATACCCAGAATAGGATACCTAGAACAGATGAATGGATGGTCGAAATGAGGGAACAACACTCGAAACAGGTAGATAGATACACAGAATGGGTGAACAGATACTTGAAGGAGGAAAATGACACTTGAAACGAGAAAACAGGTTGTCAGAATGAGTGAACGGTTTCCCGAAATGGGTGAGTAGTTGGTTGGGAAGAAGGAATGATTGCTCAAATAGAGCAAATGGATACTCAGAATGGATGAATGGATGGTCGAGATGAGTAAATAGGTCCCCCAGACAAGGGAACAACACTCAAAATGGGAAAACAATTTGTTGAAATGGGTGAACAACTTCACGGAACGGGTGAACAGCTGGTCGGGAAGAGGGAATGATTGCTCGAAATGAGCAAATGGATACTTGGAATGGACAAACAGATGGTCGGGATGAATAAACAGGTCCCTTCGAACAAGGGAACAACACTCAAAATGGGAAAATAGGTTGTTGAAATGGGTGAACAACTTCACAGAATGGGTGACCAGTTGGTCGGAAAGAGGGAGCGATTGCTTGGAACAAGAAAATGGATACTCAGAATGGATGAACGAATGGTCAAGATGAGTAAACAAGTCCCCTGAACAAGGGAACAACACTCGAAACAGGAAAATAGGTTGTCGAAATGGGTGAACAGCTTCACGGAACGAGTGAACAACTAGTCGAAAAGAGGGAATGATTGCTTGAAACGAGAAAATGGATACTCATAATGGATAGACGAATGGTCAGGATGAGTAAATGGGTACCCCAGACAAGGGAACAACACTCAGAATGAGAAATTAGGTTGCCGAAATGGGTGAACGGCTTCCCGGAATGGGTGAACAATTGGTTGGAGAGAGGGAACAATTGCTCAAAATGAGCAAATGGATACTCAGAATGGATAGACAAATTGTCAGGGTGAGTAAACAGGTACTCCAAACAAAGGAATAACACTCGGAATGGGAAAATAGGTTTCAAAAATGGGTGAATGGCTTCTTAGAATGGGCAAACAACTGGTCAGAAAGAGGGAACGATTGCTCAGAATGAGAAAATGGATACTCAAAATGGATAGACGGATGGTAAGAATGAGTAAATGGGTACTCCAGACAAGGGAACAACACTTAGAACGAGAAAAAAGGTTACCGAAATGGGTGAACGGTTTCCCGAAATAAGTGAATAGCTGGTCGAAAAGAGGGAACGATTGCTGGAAATGAGCAAAAGGGATACTCAGAATGGACGAACAAATGGTCAGGATGAGTAATCGGGTACTCCGAGCAAGGGAATAACAATCAAAATAGGAAAGTAGGTTACCAAAATGGGTGAACAACTTCCCAGAATGGGTGAACAACTAGTCAGAAAGAGGGAACGATTGCTCAGAACGAGCAAAAGGGATACTCGGAATGGATGGATAGATGGTCGGGATGAGTAAATGGGTACTCCGGACAAGGGAAAAACACTCGAAATGGGAAAAACATAAGCTAAATCTTCTTATTGTTTGTTTTCCAACTTTTTGCTGTAGAGGGGCGAACTTGCCCTTCCGGGGAAGATTTGCCCCTTTGTAGGGTAGGTCTGCCCCATTGTAGGGCAGATCCACCCCACTGCTTTTGGACTCTCTGAGTGGGCAAATGGGTTGTTAGAACAAAGAGATGAGTGATTGGAATGGGGTGTTAGATAATTGGATTGGGGAAATAGATGACCATAGTGGATGAACAAGCACTCAAAACTGGTAAACGATTGCTTGGAATGGATGAACGATTCTCAAGTCGTGGAGATGAAAGCTCAAAATGAGTAAACAATTGATTAAAACAGATGAAAAACTCTCGAAATGAGGAGATGGATGCTTGGAATGGATAAAAGATTACTCAAAACGAGTAAACGAAGAATCGAGGGGGATGAAAGACTATTCAAAATGAGTAAACAACCGATTGAAATAGGCAAATGGGTGCCTAAAACAACAAAACGAATGATGAAAAAGGTCGTTTGGATGGTAAAAATGGTTGTTTGGGGGGGCAAGGTCGCCCCTTTGGAGGGAAAATGAGTTTAACACAAGGTAAAACGGTAGAGCGGGTTCCCCAAATTGTGAAATGACCAATGTGAATGTGAAACAAAAGTTTAGAAAGATTAAATGGAGGCTTGAAATGATCAAACAAATGTTTGGAATGGTTAAATGATCAAATAGAGGCTTGGAGTGGCTAAACGAAGGCTTGGAATGGTCAAATAGAGCAAAATTGATGGTTCAAGGGGGCGTATCCACCCTTCTGCTGTCAATAGGAGGGAAAATCCGCCCCTCTGCAGTGAAATAGGAGGGCATATTTTCCCTTCTATGAAAAATAGGGATTTGGTTTGGATGAGAATGACTATGTCAATGACTTGAAATGACAACAATGAGGATGACTTGTCAAAAATTTACTGGTTTCTCACAAGAAGACATTTTAAATGAGCACAATCCTATGATTAGTGTTAAGGGTATGGCCAACAAAGGTCTTAATCTAGGATGCACAATGTTTCTATGGAGTTCTCGATATACTCTCGGTATGTGAGGCTCAGACTGTGAACACCAGTCCGTCACAAGCGTGAGTTGAGAACCCCAACGAGATACTGAAGGGCTCAGACCAACTTTTCACGTCTATCTAAGTATCACCCTAGCTTCGACGCTCCGCCAGACACAACGTGACTGGTTTGGGGTACAACTTTGGCTCTCCCCCCTTTTTATACCCCGCCAGTATGCGTGGTTGGGATCGTCCCTTGGAGTGATGAAATTCCCAAGCAGGTCCCTTTAAAAGAAGGCACTAACCATTTCCAACTACTCCTTAGGATCACACGAAGTGTAAGGGGAAAGCGAAAACAAACTAGTGCCCCCTTGGGTGACACAAAAAGCATACACACCAAATAATAAATTTTACTTCCCCCTAATTAAACTATGTGCCTAGATGAAAACAATAAAGAAAAATTTTAAAATTTGAACAAATAGATGGCCCTGCAAGCAAATGTTAGCTGTTTTATCTTTCGTTCTTTGTTAATTATGAAAGTATGCTACAAAATATTAACAAAAAATCTAACTTTACCCACAAACAAACAAGGTTAGGGGGTTAGAACCTCAAAACAACAAAAAATTAAGACAAAAATGAAGCTAAAATGCCTATTTTTACCTTCCAAAACATGTTGTTTAGGGAAAATCCGCCCCTCTGTAGTCAAAATAGTGGGAACAACATGGAAAATCTGCCCCTCGGTAATCAAAACAGTGGGAACAACAGGGAAAATCCACCCCTCTATAGTCAAATGTTAGAAAAAAGCGTGAACAGGAGGGCAAATTCACCCCTCTATAGTGAAATATCCTAAAACAGTGTGAATATGAGGGAAAATCCGCCCCTCTACAATGAAATATCAGGAAACAGTGTAAAGAACAAGGAAAATCTGCCCCTCTACTGTCAAATGTTAGAAAATAGTGTGAACAGTAGGGCAAATCCGCCCCTCTGCAACACATTGCAAGGAAAGTCCGCCCCTTTGCAAGGCAAGTTTGCCCCTCTGCGACTTTGTTCTGCAAGAAAACTCAACAACAATAAATGCGAAATAAAGGGACCTGTTTGTGGGTCCCATCGGGAATGCCAGAAATGTGATCCCTTAAATCTCTATCCTATTCTAAAGATGCAAAACAACTAATAATGCACTGATGTAAGAACACAAAAGATACACATCAAGATTAGCTTAAGGAATGATAACACAAAGAAAGATAGATAAAACAAAGATTGCAAATGATTATACCTTTGTGCTACAAATCCCTTGGTTGGTCCTTGATGTTTAAAATTTTGCGTGCTCCTTGGATGGCTATGGAGATGGCTAGATGCAAGATGGACAATATAATAAAATGCAAGTGATAATAGCTAAATGACTTGATGAAATTATGGAAAATGCTTGCAAGTTGAGTAATCAAATTGGTAGCATAAGGGTGCAAATGACTAAGTGTTGTAACGAGTTTGGTATCAAATGCATAAGGTCCTCAAATGAGAGAAAAGATGGGGTATTTATAGAGGGATTTGAATTCTCTAAAGAATTCAATGGTGGAGATTAAACCAATAAGGACAAGATGGAGGGCAATGGGAGTTGAGGACTCGCAAGCCCTCACATTTTGACATGTGGAATGTGAGATGGCCTAGGATGAGATGATGTGTAAGTGAGGTGGAAGGAAGGTACATGATGTGGAAGAAGGACAAGTACCTTGGAAAAGGGATGATGTGACCTCTCAATGATCACATAGGGAAGAGGAGAATCTTGGGTGATTTAAAGTGAATCAAAAATTTAAATGATTGAGGAATCTTGTGGATAAGACAAGGTTAAAAAAGGAGAGGTGGAAAGTACCTTGGATAAAACAAGGTCCTTAAAAAGGTAAGTAATTACCCACATGTGACTTGATGTGACAAGTCAAAGATTCTAGAATTCTTTAGCACATGTGATGTGGCAAATCAAAGGTTCTAGAATTTGCATGGGGAAGAGAAGATTCCTTGGAAGAATAAAAGTGAATTAAAAATTCACATAGGGAAGAGAGGAGCCTTGGATGAATAAAAATGAATTAAAAATTCTTTGGGGGATGGAGAGAGTTGACCAAGGTACTGATTAGGCTTAACTAATGAGTGATTAAAAGATGATTAGTGGTTAAGGAGGATTAGAAGCCAACTTGCAAAAGTTGAAGGATGTGACACATCCTAATCAAATATTAGACATGTGCACATCTCTAATGGCGAGATTAGAAGATGGATTAATATTAAGGAAAATGATGTGACATGTGAGGAATTAAATAAATTTCATATTTAATTAATTCATTTGGTGAAAATGATAATAAAGGGTAAGGTATTATAATTAAATTCCTTTAGGGATTTATAAGAATTAAGAGTATTAATTAAATAATAGCGATATTACTTAATTAATGTAAATAAGAGGATATTTAGACAAAAAAGGGGTAAATTTGGACAAATGAAGTGTCCAAATTTAGGTGTCTACAACCCTAATTTTTGACTTAGTCATGATGTGAACCATTTCACTTTTTAATGTTTTAGTTAGTGGTTCTTTTATTTTTTGGGTATTCAATCATATTCTTTTATTGTCTCTCCCTCCTTTTGTACTAGATCCCTCATCTTGGTGACACTCTCTATAGGAACCTTTGGAGTTTAATTTTTTTTCAATAATTATTTCTATACTTCATGTCCCACTCTTTTTCATGTTTAGGGTATTTTTTGTACCAAGTTAAAGCATCATTTCTCAAAGTTTTGATAAAATCAAAAAGTTTAGTTTGATCTCTTGCTATCCCTTTTCTCTGCCATAAAGATTCCAATGCAAATATATATTTTGTGGATTCTATGGTGTCCTTTCCAAAGATAGGGAGCTTGATTGGAGAATCCAATAACTTTCTTAGGTTCTTCTTTTCCTTGTTGTGGTAAGTTCCTTTTACTACCTTCTCTTTCTTATAGCTTTTGTGTGATGCAAGGTTACTGTCCCCCCCTTTATCTCTTGCTAACTTAATGTCAAAGTATTCCTACCCCAATACTGCTTCACAATCTACTATAATTTTTTGTTGTCTATCTCTTGGTTGTTTTGGTTCTTCTTTTGTCTATTCTAATGAAATTATTCTTGTCTTATATGACATAGGGGATGGGTCTTGGTCTAAGGAATGTGCCTCTTCAAGGTGAGACTTTGTTTTTTGTGATAACTTTTTATTTGTAAATGATATTTTACTGGTTATTTATAATGACAAGTCTTTGCCTAAATTGAACATGGCTTTTCTTCGTTTGTTTATCTATTCTTTTCTTAACTTTCTTACACTTTTATTGAATATTTTATCTAGGTAATATATTTCAAGGGATAGGAACTTTCAAGGGTTTTAAGGAATTCCATGAATATTTCATCAAAGCTAACTTTAATGTAGGATAAGTCTTGTTTTGATTATGGTGATTTAATCAATTGTGGTAGCACTAGGGTTTGAATTCTGCTATAGCTTTCCTCCAGTCTTTTCCTTGATGTCCCATATCTTTCCATGTTGTCCTTTAATTCTATTAGTATTGCTTCCACTCTTTCAAGATTTCATGTTATTGGTTTTGGGGTATGAAAAAATTCTTCCTTTTTGGAAACCTCTATATTGGTATATTTTTCTTTTGTTTGTTTGGAAGCACCCACATTAGCATCCTTAACACCCACCTTGGAGTGCTCACTTTTTTTCATCTTCCATACTTTTGCGATACCTTTCTTGTCTTTCTATAGTGTTTTCTTGTTGCCTTTCTTGCATGCTTTTGCTTTCCATGTTTAATTGGCTTGCCAATGCAATTTATTTTATAACTTCTCTTAGTTTCTTGTCATCTCCTTTAGCCATGGGTGTTAATGATTTGGTATTATATTATTCCTTTATTCATCTCATGGTAGTTATCACATATTCACTTTGACTAACTTCACATCTTTTTAGGGATCTCTTTTGGAGATACCCCCTTTCCATTCACCATCCCTTAGATTCCTAACCCCCTCTCACAAGGTCGATACTTGGGGTAATTTTTCTGCAACTCTTTAAAAGAAAATTTCCATTATTTTTTTATATTATCTTCCTTAACTAGTTTAAATTCACAAATTTTATTTTTATGTTCTAATCTCTTGTCTATTTCCTAACCAGGGTCCCAAAAATGAAACCAATGTTAATAAGCATATAATCTCTTCTCTATTGCTTTTAAGGGTATAAGTGATAAAGAATAGGTATATGCTCTTTTCCATTTAGGTTTTGTATTTTAATCATTAAAATTGAAGCATGGGTGCTAGGGAAAGTTACCAAATATTGGATATCTAAGATGACATTTTCAATTACTTTTCTAACTATTAACAAATTTAGTGCAAAAATTGATATAGACATGTTAGGATATAATAGAAAAGAAGAATTTTAATAACAAGGCTAAATATAGCATATGGTACAACATATTGAGAAACTAATAAGAAGCTTGACAATGAGCTCCCTTGTTTTCCCAACCTTATCATCTTCAACAAATCTTTTATCAAAGTAGCCACTAAAGTGTTTACATACTTGACCCAAATATCACATTAAGCTTTACATTCTAGAATAAAGTGATTCTTAGATTCAACTACCCCTACCATGTAAAAGATACAAACTATTTCCTCCCATTCTTCTTTAGGTCTTTTCCATCTAAATTTCACATCGAAGATAGTGCGAGCTAGTCTTCAATTGAGCTATACAAATATTTGCTCTCCAAGGTATATTTGTTCCTATTCATGCCTATTGTTGATGATCACAAGTGAGGTAAATTCATCAACATAATGCCTCTTTAACCTTAACAATTTTTCCCATAGATATTTATGAAATTTATTTGTAACAAAGGCCTTTATTTATTTGTTATTATTTGGGCACATACTTAGGTGAATGCCCCATTTTCTTATCCACTTGATTTTTTTTTCATCCAATACTTTTTTCTCTCATTCAAAACTTCTTTGATCATAGTTTTAGGCCATCCATGTGTCTCCATTTATTCAAATTTTAAAGATAAATCATGAGATACACCATAACAATGACCTCAATAAAGAAGACACTCATTTTAGAAAAATATCTTGTAAGGGACCAAAGTTTTGAGTTCAAATTTGTGTGTGATCATGTGATTTTTAATCCTGTCTATTTGCTTCTATTCTATCACTAAAGTTTTGCTAGCTCATAAATCACATCCATAAATAATCATTGTAATAAACAAAATCCCAAAAATAATCCATATAATTTTTTAGTCCCATAGCTCAACCTCCTTGCTTCTATTTTGCAATGCATATAACACTCTCCATCCTCCCAAAGTTATGTTCCTTCCACAAGTATTCAATTGAGCTTGTTGTTGAAGTCAATGCCAAGATATTTGTCCTCTGTTAATTCCTCTAGAATGTTTCCTTGATAATAAAAGTTGAGTTGATTTTTTCCCTTTTATTGTAAATCACAATCTTCATCTTGTTGGTGTTGACTTGCATACCTACCTCCTTGTAGAATTTCTCTAAGGTATATATAACTGCTCTTGTAACTCTTGCATGGATTTATAGATCAAGATGAGATTTTTAATGTACAAGAGAAGCCTCATAATATACTCTCCCAAAATAACATAGTCCCCTCTTTGCATATCTAGCCATTTTTCTAGTTTGGAAATATAAAGGTAAAAAAATGCAGAGGAAAGAGGACACCATTGTTTAATTCCTATGTCACTTCTAAAAGTTTTAGAAAGGCCTACTTGAGTTTTAGTTTTAATCATACTTCCTCATGAAGCCCATGAACAAACCTTCTATATTACTCTAAGATACCAAGATCCTTCATTCTACACCATATTTTGCTCCTTAGAACTTCTATCAAAAGATTTCTTGAAGGAAACAAAACAACAATAAGATTCCTCTTTATTGCCCCATACTTTTTCCAATGATGTTTCTCCAAGTGATGCCATGGTCTATAGTTGAGTGCTTTGGTCTAAAACTTGCCTGCCCTTTTTCTCTTTTATATTTTTCTTCTACCTACTTGCTTATTTTGTGCTCGACCATTTTTTCGTACAATTTTGTAAGCAAATGTTTGATCACGATGGTTCACTAATTAGAGGGATTATTTTTATCACCACTCTTAAAGAGAGGTATTGCAAGGCTAGTATTTCAATCCCTTGGAAACCAAGATTGATGATGTTGTTGAAAATGTTCTTGATTTGAGGAGCGAGAATATTCTTTTCCCATTTTAGGTACTTTGCTCGCAACTCAACCATGTTACAAGCCTTCCCCAAACTCAACTTCTTAATACCTTCTTTAGCCTCTTGAAAAGTAAATAATTGTGTTGTGTTGACTATGGGAGATGCCTTTGTTTATGCTTTGTGCTCATATAACTGACTTGCATAAGTAAGCCATTGATCAATTGTGATGTTATTCTCTACGTTTTGTTTTTGTTGTTGAAGCTCCCTCCAAATTTTTTTGGGTTATTCTTCCCTAAATAGTTTAGTTCCTATCTCCTTGTGATTATGTAGTCTTTTTTTTTGCCTTTACAATTAATTGATACAAATTTTTGTTTACCCCTTCTTTGCTTGACTCTTTGAGAACTTTCCTTGTTACCTTGCAATGTTCATCAAACCAAATATTTATCAAAAAATAACTTTTAAAAAAAAAATCTTATGTATTTTTTCAAATGTCTTATATTATGCTTGTTAGTTAGTAAGTGATGAACCCTTATTTATTTTTTCTTTTTCTTTTGTATTATTTGTTTTAAAGCTTATATAAAAGTAAAACAATTTTCTTGAGTTATTAGGAATTTCTCTCATGTCATCATAGAGTGATTGCTTTTTAGCCAAATCAACATTATACACATTAAACTGTGATTTGATTTTTAATTTCATAGAAAGATCTTCTATCATTATCTTGGTTATGCCTATGAAACTTTGCGAGTAAATAATGTAATCAAGCACACTCGCACCGTTATTGTAAGGGTACGTGGTTCTAAGGAACGAGATTCCCGTCTTTAACCTCTCTGACTTTAATCAATATAAAAATAATAATAATGAGATTAAATTTCATAACTGATGACTTTGTATCAGTGACGGCCCGTGCAATAGCGCGAGTTAAAAAAACATCTACTTCCGAGTTCTGTATTTGAGGAATCAAGCAAATATGGAGGCGAATGCAAACGGGAATGGCGGTACGAGTACAAATGTCAATGTAAAGCAGCCTAAGAGAATGGGACGGCACTGTGAAATTTGTGGGCACAAGAGAGCTGCTCTCCGGAGACCCAAAACCGGCCACCAGGTATTGTTTACTGCATTACAGACTCTCTCTGCAATTTATTTATTTGACTTTCCAACCGTGTTTCTCTTAAAGTTAACTATTTATGAAATAGCATTTTTTTCTTTTCTTTTTTTCTGTGTGGCAAACACAAAAGGAAAAATAATCCGGCACTTTCTTAAAACATCTGAGCAGAAATCGAGTTCATATCAGAAGATTGAATCCTGTCCACTATGTTTTGAAAATGTTTCGTTCCCTGTGGACCCCCTTTATTATAATTCGTCTGTAACCAATTTGTAGATCATCATGTGTACTTGGAGTTATTTATGGTAGGGGGGTGGCAGGCGGATGGGGTTTCGGGCGAGTAAGGTTGGAGGCCTAGATAGTTAAGGGTAGGGTAATAAATAATTCCTGGTTATGTTATATATTGTTGGAAGAGCAGTCCATACTTTGGACTGCAAAGGGACGAGTAGTTCCATCAGTGGTAGGACACCCTAACAGTAATTGGTAATATTATACATGTAAGGCAGACTCAGATAACACAAAAATATATATCAAGTTGACATAGATCAACAAAATGAAAATACCAAATATAAAAAATTATTAAAAAAAAAGGTTTTCTTTCAAAGACGTCCATATAGTCCTTAAGAACTTTGATTTTATCATTTTCAACCAGTTGTCTATTTGTGTGCTGTTTTCCTGGAGTGAAACAAAAGGAAGAAGTTTTGATTGAATTATAAGCTTTTAAACAAAAATGTTTTGATGTCAGTGTAGTCTTTCCCCGACTGAACATAGTGTTGCTTCCTCCATTCATTTATACTTGTTTGTTTGGTGTCTCTTGGGACTCGGATTTGCCCATATAGTTACTCCTGCAAATGGTATGTGTTAAAAGAAAGGTTGATGTGAATGATCCCATCGGAAAGTTTTGCAATTCACTCTTTCTTTTGGGCACAGTTGCTCTAGTTAAACCTGAATATTTTAATTCTTATAGTTAAGAAGAGTGCAAATTCCTCTCAAGAAGTAAAATTGACCTTTTTATGTTCCTTTTGACGTTCAATAAAGAAGTCAGAGGTGTTGATTATGTGAGAATAGCATTAAGAAAACTAGCACAATGCGATAATTTAATGCTAATCAAAACATGACATCAAAGTTTAAGTGACTATTATGCTGGTTAAATAAATGAAGCCTTAACCAAGCAATAATGTACTTGAAATTGAGATTTTGTGAGTTGGACCATCCTACACAGGTTCTATGTCAAGTATTTCTCGTAGATTGTCTATGGCACCTCATCCATCCCATTAATCTCCCATAGCTTTGGGCATATGACCTTAGGATTTCACTTGGCCATACGGGGATATGTGCTCACTAATTTATGAGTCGAGACAGACGACCATCTTCCACGTGGTGATACTGATAGTATCTGTTGGTTTTGTTCTTTCCAAGAAGTAGAGCCAGAGTGCTTTGTTTTCAGGTTTCCTGTCTACTATGATATCTGGGAGAGATATCACTATTTCTAGAGTGATGAGGAGGTGTCTTGTCTAGTACTTGGTCTAAGGGAGATACCCCTCTTTGTACAAAGACTGAGGAGGTCCCCAACTCACCTTATCTTGTTATCTTAACCAGAGGTGCTTGGCCTTTTACCTTTGGGATTGTCACTTTCAAACATTAGGCTTTGCAGGGGACTTCGAGGACCATTGGATCAATTGGAGATATCAAGTGAGATAGGTCAATGGGATGGCATCTCTCTTCATGAACTGCAACCAGGTGGCCTAGTACTCTAGAGAATCTCATCAGAATCCTCTCCAAGAGCCACTTTGTCAAAATAGTCTATTTTAAGAACATTATCTTGCTATTTTTAGTCATCGCTTTTTTGAGGAGATGAACACATTCTGAGAAGAATAATTTTAGATGGCCTTCTAGAAGGTCTATTGTTAGGTTGCTAAAAGTAAATGTCATTAGATTGCCCAAGTTCAGATTTAGTATCAATGGATTAAATTTGGTAATAAGTTTGCTTTGCATGCAACCAATCTATTCTTAGGATAGAACTTGTATTTAGATTTTTTATTTATTTTTCGTGCAATAGTTTTTTAAAATTATAAATAATTGCTCTTGGCATTAGTTGATCCAGAATCTACTCTTATTCAATAGAATTTGATTATGCCTATTTTGTTGCCCAATTGTTGTTGAAATTTTCTGTGTGTTATTTGCTTATATGAGTTGAATATTGCTTGGCATTTTCTGAAAGCTTTATATTACACTAGTTGACGAGTTGGTCATTGTAGCTTTGAATGCAACCACTGTGTTTAGCTTATAACGTCTTGTGTATGTTGTTTGAGGTAAATTAAATTGTGTTTAGCAAGTTTTCAAACTCTATATTGCAGGTTTACTCAAAGTTGGAGACTGTGGCTTTGCGCGAACTCCTTAATTCAATTTACCAAAGTGTTTATGTCCTTGTGTTGCACTGAAAGATGTTAATTAAAATGGAAACATACATCAATACAATTTCTTTCTTCCTTTCTCTTCACCGATTGCTAAAAATGGTTATAGGGACCAAAAGACACACCAGCATATTAAGCATCTCAAGTGAGGGAAAGCATAAAACATCTCTTAATGTTAACTGTCTAAGATATATAATCTTCAATGGAAGGAAAAAAGTAAGCTTCATGTTTATATCAGCTACATGGCACCTAGTGCTTGACGCAGCCTTTTCTCAAGAAGAGTTCTATGAGGATTGAATGCATGAATCCATGAGGTCTAGATGGCTTGCGCATGGGCTCTGATTATTGGGGCATGAGCTGCAAGTTGAAGGCCATCTCCCATCTATAACTGTGGAGTTACTGCAAATCTAGGGGAGGATATCCATTGGATCAGCATCATCCAAGAGCAAATGCCCAATCTATTTTATTCCTCCCAGTTGATTAGAGTGTTGAAAACGAACAATTGACTGCAATTTGCTATAGTATATGGATGTGCAATCTAGTCAGATCTAAAGAAAAAATATATGTGAGATCTTTCTAAATCCACAAGGCAAGGATCCAAGTATGACCATCACCAAATCTGTGGTAGATGGTTCGATTTAATGTTCATAACTGGCATCCCAGCAGGATGGGGCTCAGTGGCTCACTAATTTATGCCATGGGCCAATTTTGCTATTTCCATTAGATCTCAATTAGAAGGTCAATACAATTATGATTATAGTGGCACAAACTGTTCCTCTTAAACTACGGATGCTAGTGTATCAATAATTAGTTTGTGGAAGACAAGTGCCTTCCCTTAAATAATGACCACTTCTCCAAAAGGTTTTCCTTTCAATATGGAGGAACGAGTATCAAATTATCAATAATTAGGCCTGTGAAAACGCAAGTGATCCGTCTTAGACTATGAGGGCAAGAGAATCGACTATGTACCTTATCATGCATATGAGGGTTTTACATATATCAATATCATACATCTCCTTAGGCCAATGGACCTAGGGTTTCATGCATTCATGGCATACCTTTTTGATTCTGAATTATGATTATTAATTGACCATTTCATGGCTATAATTCTATTTCATTCAGCAGTATTAAGTATTTACAGTAAATGAAATTATGAGACAATGTTCATGGTCTAAAATTCTTCATTTATAGATTTTACAATTCTAAAGACATCTGATTTTGGTTACAGCTTTAGCAGAAAAACAATATCAAAGCTTCTCTGGAACCAATAATACATGAAGAAATCTAGGTGGTAGATTACTCACGTTAGAGGAAGAGAAAATGTTCCCCACACTGGCCGAAGTGTGGCTGTCTCAAATCTGAATAAAAATCTGGAATTGTCAGCAAGAGCATAGCCTATACTTCTCATATGCTTCTGAATTTCTTAGATGCTTTAACAAGGGTGTTACTTTTCTCGAGAACATAAATAGGGCACAAAATGTCTGGGGGATTTGTGATTAGAGACCTGTAAATAAATGGCTGTTTAGAATGATGTTTGCTCTTGTTTGAAAGGGGGTTTCCTAGACTTGGTTAAAGAGGAAGTCCTAAACTTGGTTGAAGAGGGAAGTCCTAAACTTGGTTGGAAGAGCACTTTTCTGTTTTGGGCATTTTTTTCTTTTCAAAATGTTGATTTCATTTTTAGTTATACGTCCTGGATGTTAGTTCTCCCAAGCTTAGGTTGGCTGTCTTTTCTTTTCTGGAATTAGGTTAGTTTCTTTTCTGAAGTTGGTCCTGTTTTGGGATTTACTGTTTTTTCTTTTTTAATTTTTTTCTACATATCATTGCAATCTTCTATTATTTGCGCAATAAGGGTTTATCATACTAAGTGCGAGAGCTCTCCAGTTGTTCTTTCTGATGTTATAACCTCAAATTCATGATTTTTTCTTCAATTTTGTATTTCCCCAGGTTTTACTGATGATCCTTTTAAGTTTATCTTGGTGCTGCAAGGTGCTTTCTAGCAGTCTTCTTAAACCCAGGCTTCTAATATGCTAGTGGAAATCTATCATGCCATTGTGTGGTTCATTTTCCATTGTCAATGTTACTTGTTGTTGTAATCCGGGTTTATAAAGATGGATAGTTCTCTACAACTCATCTTTAAAGGTAACATTTATTCCATTGTTCACAACATGTGTTACACTCTGATGAGTGTTCTGTTGGAAGAAGATTACCTCCACAATGGTTCCAAAGTTGGTCATAGTTTATTTTTATTGGTTGGAATGAACTAAATGAAATTCTAGTGGGTAGATGGTATTTTACTTTTAACTACAGACTTTATTTCATTATCAGTTTATAACAGTATAAGACTAATAACCATGGTTTCACCTCTTGAGCCAACTTTGTACAGAATAGGTGCTTTGAAATATACAGTTTTTGAATGATCTTTCTGAAGCATTGTTTAACTAAGACATGTCTAATTCAAGAAGATTACAAGTAAATCTTATAGAGCTGTACAATGGTTTTGCCTGCCTTCCTAATATTGTGTATGTCTGTAAAGGTATGCAAAGAATGCTTTTATCTTAACTTTGAAGAAGAGATTCACAAGGTTATTATAGACAACCACCTTTTCAAGCCAGGAGAACGTGTTGCTATTGGAGCTTCTGGAGGAAAAGGTAAAGACTGAAGTTACTAGGATCATTGTTTTTACCATTGTTGTTTATTGTAACTGGTAATATGATGCAAGGCAGCTCCTAAATGTAGTAGAATAGCAAATGTTATTTGATAACTATTCATGCTGTTATGAAGCAATTTAGTATACACTTGAAATCAGTGCAGATTATTATCCGATTTATCTTCATCAATGCTACGCTATTAACAAAAGCTTCTGTGGTAGAAAGAGTGCACTGCAATTTGTAATATACAACTTATACAGGATACTGATTCGTTTCATTTTTAAATTTATGATCTAAACCTCCACTTTAAAGGCAGCACTTTTATCTTGCTGTATCTGAAATGTTCTTGACAAGAATGCATAAATGTCACCAGTGTTAATATGGGTGCATCTGCTGGTATGGAAAGGGTTTTTTTGTTTTTTCCGATACTGTAAGTTTATCTGCTTAGCTGTATTAGACAAGAAGTTTCTCAAGTCAAACTCTGTAAATATATGCTGGTTAATTTTGAGTCCATTCAATTGTGAATTCATATGAACATTTATCTGAAGTTTTAGCCTGAATATTTTTTTTTAAATTTTTGTGCAGACTCCACTGTTCTAGCTCATGTCTTAACAGAACTTAACCGACGACACAATTATGGCTTAGATCTGTTCTTGCTATCAATAGATGAAGGTATCACTGGTTATAGGGATGACTCACTGGAGACTGTGAAAAGGAATGAAATCCAGGTTAGTTTTTATTATTATTATACATGTCTAGATTGATACTTAGAACTCAAAAGGCTAGGATCAAGATCTAAGTAAGGCCTCACAAACTGTTTTTAGAGCAATAACAGACTGGTCAAGGCAAGAAAAGGCCTATGATGCCATCTTTAATGAGATTGAAACTTTTAAGACTCTAACTGCCTTCTATTTTGATGAACTTTTATCATGAGAAGGTTTTAATTGTGTATGTATGAAACTTAGGATCATATATAACTGGTGCCTTATCTAACATCCACTTTATCCTTATTAATGGTTGCAGGATTAAGTTTTTTTTTAATGGACTAAAGAAGTTAAAGGCAGATGCTATTCTACCATAAATAAGTTTTGATGACAGAACAAATATTCATGGCATCAATAGGTCGAGAAGCTTGCAAAATACACCAAAACTATTGTGAACATAACACTTCCAGGTTGTAGTAGGAGACACTGCAAAATAATGAGCATATAAGTGGAGTCACAACATTGAGAAACTTTTTGGACAAAATAGAACAAGACATTTCTAATTGAAATTGTCATGAATATTATTAGAGAACAAATATTTCACAATTGTTTTCTCAGAAATTTCAAACAATTCTAATTCACTTCCAGCAGACTCACCATTTTCCTGAAACCAAAGGATTGCTATGCCCCTAATTCTATAGCATGTGTAGGGTTATGAGTAGTCAGCTTGTGGCTACCTTAACTCTTAATTAAGTTATATGATTGTTATTAGCCGATAGGCTTTTATTGTGGACTTGCCAGTCCACAAGCAACCGATAAACCTGTCTCACATGTCCATAAACCATTCTTGCTTGCTGATAAACCATTCTCAGATTGCCGCCGATGGTCTTTGACTAATTCGCTTCACATCTGGAAACAAATTTCAGCAAGATAGAAATTGCGTCAAATCAAATCAAATCAGATTTCTTTTCAAATCATATTTTGTCAGAATAGTGTCACGCCATTGTACCTGTCTCGGAAAACAAGTCTCAATACTGATAAGGGAATGCATTGAAAGATAAAATCTATAAAATCTTGCAATAAATGCATATAAATCTGGCATGTCGATCTAAATCACTGGTCATAATGAGGATTGGTAGATTTGATTCACTGCTAGCTGTGAACCATCTTCAGAACCATCTTAGGTGATCAGGAAAGTTGTCTCACTGCTTCGCCCTAGAATAGTAGGTGGGATCATCAGAAAACCTGTTGTCCGGAAAACTTCATCAAAAAAACCCAGTGGTTAGCTGATTGCATTGAAAGATACAATAATAATTGCAGGCAATCAAATCAGATCTCCAATGCTCAATCAAATCAAATTTAACTTGCACCCAATATTTTGGTTTAAAACATTGCTAAAATCTTATCTCCATAGATTACTAAATTTTTATCTCCACGGATTGCTAAAATCTTATATTGTAAATTTACTTTCTCGTTTGTTATAAATAGATTGAAGCAACAGCTGAATGGATATGTTGCAGTCCTCCTAAAGCAGCACAGGCTGGGAGAATATTGAGTGTAGTGACATGGTTAGGTTGTATAGCTGGGAGTGAGTTTTAATGATCTGGAAGAAAGGAAGGTGGAATGAAATGAAATTTGATGGGATTGTAGAGTTGTGAGGCATGAGAAGAGATGGATCCCCTGTTAAGCACCGTTCAGCAATTGCTAGGTGTTCCCGATGAAATGGAGAAGCTCCTCAACAACCCTATGGGCTATGCGTAATTATGTTTGGGACACCAAGGCCATGGCTTCTACTCTTGTTGATGTCGAAGAGTACCCTAACTCATATGTCTTCATGATCGGCATGCCTGGCCTTAAAAACAAGGAGATCAAGGTATTTTACTTATAAACCTTCAAAACCCTTGATTTCTGTTATTGCCCAACTGTTATGCCCAGGAAAGAGTCATCTGGAGATTTGCTGCTACATCTCCCTCGTATTGCATCCCTTCCCCAGTCTTTTGTTCATGCTTCAGATGATCTAGCTACAAGGAATGAACCAAATGGGACAGTTGGAGGTGGTCGACTGAGATGACAGTTACTTCTATGGAGTTGTGTGAGAGGCTAATTGCACCCTGATTAAAAGCAAACGCATTTTGCCTCCCATATTGGGAGATGTACAAATAATTGAATTGGTCATTTCAGTCGTTTCAAATACTTCTTGCTTTACAGGCAAGCACCAATCTTCATCGATATGTGCAGTGGTACTGAATGTGAGACTTTTGTACAGGGAGGAAATGGGAAGTGTCTGTGTTATGACAATTAAGTTCTGTTTTATTTTAATTGTATTTTTGTACATTGCAATGTCAAGAATGTTTGGATCTTCGAAGTAAATAAAATGTCAGGTCATGTAAGTTTGAGGGTGCAAAACATCTTATTCCACCATATTTCCTGGGTACGGCCTGATTATCAGTAAGAGTTGAGGTTACCACCTTTTACTCTTCATGATGATCCTCTTGAACCAAATACAAGTTAATGCAGCAGCAGTTGCTATTCACATGTTCAATAGATGGAAATGCTGATAGAAACAGAGGACTCTGCAATAAGAAGCTAATCTAGCAAAAGGGATGAACATTCAAACATTTGCCTGTAATTGAAGCATTGGGCAAGAATGTAATATAGTAGCCATTAAATTTCAAAGAACTCTCATTATTTCTTTTTAAGAAATCTGTTATATATGTCAATGCTCTAATCGATAGAGCCAACCTTATCTTGATTAATTGATGGACATTACATGGGCATTACAAAAACATGCATCTAGCTTAGCTTATTGATCCCATGTATTGCTTTTTACACCTACCTTGGCCTTATCTTTTACAAATTATTTTTCCAGTAGGATTCACAAGGCAAGACCTCTCTGCCTTGGGTTTAACTTCATATGTTGTGTAATGGCGAAGTTTTATTTTAAGCATAACGTCCAAATTTGCAATGAAAAATGAAGGCTGAGTTGCACTAGGTGATGTAATGAAACAAGATGTAATTAAAAAACTGATATTTTCACTGCTCACTGAATTTATAAATGGATTTGCTGTATTATTTTCTGTCTAAAACAAATTAGAAAGTGTTTACTAAACTTTTGGGCTGCACTGTGCAACACATCATCAGAGCTTGGTAAATAAATCCAAAGAATTTTTTTATCTGAAACATAAGGATTTGTCTTTCGTTTTCTGCAGTAAAAACTGTAGATACCTATATTCGAATGAAATAAAATCTACGATAAAATGTTCCATAATTTCTCAATTATGATTATTTGTGGGTGCCTGATTTTGATGACCGACTGCCCTTTGTACAAAATATTTTTATTGATACAATAGAAGTTAAAACATCTTCTATCTATTTTACGCTCTAGAATCTTTCAAGTAATATGATTATGTCCAATTGTTTGGAGCTTCTATTTGATGGTATTCCACACAACATTTAATGGGAAAAGATATACAAAAAATCACCAATTTGACTATTGAACCCCTTTTTGACACACAAAATGCTAACTACTTCTCGGCCAAGTACAAGACTGATTGCCAGTTTTCAACATTTAGTTTGTATACACATTTGCGCAAGGAAGTGTTTTAAATTTATTTTAAAATTGTTTTCAAAATGTCTGTGCCTTGGAATAAATATACAATATATGTGGCCTTTTTTTGATGTGTTTCACTGTTTTTCAAATAATGAAGGTCATTTGTGTACAGAAAGTTCAACCCGTAATTCATGGCAATCCTTACGACAGATCCTGAAAAAATATCCATAAAATTATCATGCCTATTGCTCCTAACTAATGAACAGGAGAAACTAATTTCCTGGCCTAGTGCAACTCCCATAGTCGTAACCTTTACTTTGCAAACACAGTTTACACGACAAAGGTGTTCCATTTTGTATTCTTTCTAAATGCTAATGCAATTGGAATACAATAAACATTATCTGGCTTCTTGGTGTTTCAATTGTTGCACCAACGTTGAAGGTCTTCTCAATTTCAGAAATTTCAAAACGTAGTCATAAAAATAAAAAATCTTCACATTTGGATTCAAAAATTTATTCGAGTTTCAATTGATATTTTTTATAAATTTTACATGTTGAATAGGTTCTTCCAATGCATTTGGCTTCAATGCCTCCAAGTCGTCAATATACATAACAAGTCTACATGATATGAAGAAGATTTTAGCTACAAGTCCACATGAGATGGAAGATATTTTAGCTATAGAGAAATTTGTGCCATGGAAAGTAATATTGCCCTCGTGCCCCTATGGTTGGTTTGAGCAAATTGTCCTCATCCTGCTATCTCATGTTTCATTTGTGTCACGAACCAAAATACGACCCCTTATAAGCATAAAGGGCAAAATAGTATTTTCAGAATTTTCTATAAGGTTTAGCTTAATCAATCTATCAGACTATTCCATCCAAGGCTTTGCTTCTTGTTGCTGTTTGACACATAAATTTGGTAATGGATTATCCGCACCTTGAACTATGATTGATGTGGTTCCTCTTTGATTACCATTTTCTCCAAATTGGGCAAATGGACACGAGGTTTTTTATGAGATTGCATGGTGATGTGTCATATATGCCATAGGGTTTGGTCACAAGGGTGCAAGAACATTAGTAGAACACAATTTTTGGAAGAAAAAGGCTCAAGGGGAGCCTTATCTTCCATGTGGCGGTGCTATTAGGTATGACTGAAAAAATTGTGTGATAGTGAGCAAATCTCAATTTGAAATGAGTTGTTTGAATAAGGTTTGTAAGGAGGAAAATTGTTGAGGGTGAGGATGGTGAAAATCAAGTTTTAAATGTTCTTAGTCTTATGCATGAGAGTTGGTGCACACACAATTTGTGGAGCCCAAGAAACCCAAGACTATTGAAGTTAACATTGCCTATCTCAATGACCTCTATCTTTATTATGTTTTCTTTTTAATTCAATTGATAGCAAGAGAGACACCACAATTTCAAAATAAATAGCCACTACTGAAAAGTAGTGAAACTGCACTTGAATTTTGGTACTAGAAGGTGATAATTTTGCAGTCTCATTCAATGGTATCCCCCCCCAAAAAAAAACAAAGAGTAATCTATTTTGTTAGTGAAGAACGAAAATAAAACACAATAAAAACTGATTTGGTCATATACAAATTCCACCCCCCCAAAAAAACTTGCTTAAACCATGGCAAGTTAGATACCTCAATCATGTCGATGAGAACAAATGGGCATAATTTGTAGAAAAGACTATTAGGAAACCCTACCAACAAGATTTTTCCAAAATGAGGGAAACCAAAGCCAAACTTTGTATAGTTGTTGCTTCAATCTTTTCACAAGAAATGAAAAGTAGTTCTAACAATATCATGGTTTCAAAGCTACTAGATTTTGGAGCTCGATACACTATTTTTGCAACCTGTTAAATGAAAATGTTGGTTGCGAATTGAAAAAAAAATCAGGCATAAAAATCACATGCAATGAATGTCTTAGCTGCGTGGAATATGAAGGCGAGACTTTACATGTAAGTGCCTATGTGAAAGGAAAAAGGAAGTTCCACGTCAACATTTAAGTAAATATAAAAATATTGTAGATTGATTTTTATTATTATAAGTAGTTTTTACTCGATAGTGTCAGATACGCTTGCAAGTTGGAAAATAAGTTTTAGTTGTTGTTTAGTTGTTATTTAATGATAAAAGCCTCCAAAATATTAGGTTAAAGCCTCCAAAATATCACTTATCACATAAAAATCAGATAAATATTGATTTGACACTAAACCATTTGTCATTTAATGATAAAAGCCTCAAAATATCAGGTAAAAGCCTCCAAAATCTCACTTATCACATAAAAGCCAGATAAATAAACTTGTCAACTTGATGGAGACATTCTATTTTCATTTGAGTGTTTTTATCAAATTGCTTTATGTTTTAAATTTGTATGCAAATATTTCATAATCAAATAACACTTGATTTCAAAAAATCTAGATTTGTCAAAGTTTATTCCATTCTATTATTTATCATTTATTATTAATTGTTTAATTCGACCACATGCAACTAGAATTTGAATACTCTTAACATATAACATATTATATAGTTTTTCAGGCAGTTCTTTTTGAGCTACTCTTAATGGTCTTCCTCTTGACATATTGTTATTAGTAAAAACCTAAATTCTTGTTATTTTGTGTTGGTTATTATAACTTATTTTGCTTGGTCTTTATTCACACTAAACTGATTCAATGTATACAAATATGTTTTTATTTGAAGCAGATTATAGATTCAAACCCTTTATTTTTCAGTCAAAAGATTTGAACCCATTAATCTTTAGGCAGAGCAATTGAAGACAGCTAAGATGTTTTATATTTAACAATTTTAGACAGTGATGAAACAAAACACCCTCTCTCTCTATATTGTGGATATATATTAGGATTAGTCAATAATTTAACAGTTCAAATTTCAGAAGTAAATGATTTATGTGTTATTACAATTCATTTATGTTTTTCCTATTATTTATTATCGGCGTCTACCTTGAACCTCCTATAGGTGCAAGTGCTAGTTATATTCTTATTTAGATAATTAGGTTGTCCTAGGCTATGTGACAAGTTTCAAGTTTGAATCTGTGTTTGGCAACAACAAAACTCAGATGAAGTTTGGCAAGGGGAAGAAAAAAAAGAGTGATTAAATTTGACTTATATAATTTTTTAATTTAAATATAAGTAATAAATCCACAAAACTATCAAAATAGTTAAATTTAAATATTTAAATTTGTTAGTTTTAAAATAAAACAATACTATATTTGTTTAATTCAATTTAAATTTGTTATATTTTTTATACTAATTATTTGAAATCTAGAGTAAATTTAAATGTACATAAATTTTAAAGGTTGCGACCCTTGTTTTTGAAGGTTTTTGAGCTTGCTTAAAAATTAAAAAATTATAGGTACTGTGAAGCTCCAATGGCCTTGGAAGCCTTAATTTGGGCTTGGTAGCAGGGGTGCTGCTCCTTGACCCCACTACAAGTTGCTGCCCTCAAGCTTCCACATTGATGTTTAAAAAGCTAAATAGAAGTTTTTAATTGAATGGTTTCAATTTTGACTCCTAAACTAATAGATGCAGACATTTTGAGTTAGATGCTTTACAAGCAAATTTCCTAAAGAAGTTGCTAGAATTTAGACCCTAGGATTTTATGTCTTAGGCTTCTTCCATGCTGGAAAATTAATGTTTTGTGTAAAGGCAAGCTGGTTACCTCAAATATGAAATAGAAATTGTGGGCCTCAAAGTAAACTACAAAGAGCTAACGGAGGAGATAGTTCAGATGAAGGAAAAGTGAGAGCTAAAAAGAAATATTCCTCGTTAAAGGAATGAAATGATAATATTTGTTGCCAAAGATATTTTGTGGGTTTTGGATAAGGAAGAATGTGGAGTATTGATCAAAGCAGATGTTCTAGCTGGAATTTATAAGTGCTTCCATATGTGATGTAGATAAATAAGCAAAGCATCTTTGTTTTGTGGTGATTGGTTCCATTGTGATTCTTCTTTCCTAGGTAGTTGTTTTTCTTCTATCTAGCAGGTCTTTTGAACTTTGAAGAGATTTTCTATTAAGCATTTAATAAAAGATTGTGTCTATTTGCATTTTGTTCTCAATCTTGAGTTTTATATAAATGGTTTAACCTCATTGCAGTGTTTAATATATTGCCTTTGACACAAGTAATTTACCATGCCTATCTTGTTGTTAAACATTCAAATTTCCTATAATTTTGTGCATATCTTTTTTTATTGGCAGTGACCACACATTCTGTAATGGTGCATCGCCCTTTTACTTTTGCAGTTACAATTTTTAAATTTTACTGTATTTTTCTGTCATCCTTTTCATCCCAATCATTTATAGATAGTGCTATAATAGGGGAGTGGGCTTAATTTAGAGGTAGCACTTAGAGCTTCCCATTACCTCGATCTGACTGTAGGTGCAACAAGTAGATGGTCTGAAGCATGAGTATGGCCTTTGTATTTTTGCTATGTTACTGGATTCGCCAGGGGGCTGGCCAGGTCCGGGTCCGGGTCCGATTAAAACTGGATCTCAGTACTGGTCTGGTCCACCTGCAGGTCTCGCCAAGACGTGGCCAATTGCAACCTGGTTCATCTGGGATGAACCTGGGACAAACCTGAAAAGCTCTATATACAATCCAGATATACCATTATGTTGTCTTTTGCAAAGACATTAGATCAATCCAAGGGGTGTCTATGTCTTTGCCTGCATGGAAATACTTTCTCTTTATAGTTTATTCAATTAGATACCCATAAATGGTCCATTCTAAAACAAAATGTCAGCAGCCTTAAACAATCTGGGTTTTTGAAATCATAGTTTGAATTGCTTTTAATGTTTGAAAGCAGTTTGAATGCCATTAATACTATGTATAGGAAGTCTCTTTTTGTATATAAAGATGAATACGAAAATTTTATCAGTATGATATTTTTGAGAGTACTGATTTCTATCTGAATTTGGTTCTTAGTATGGCGTGCCATTGAAGGTTGTCTCATATAAGTCTCTTTATGGCTGGACTATGGATGAAATTGTAAAGGAGATAGGTCTTAAGAACAATTGTACATTTTGTGGAGTTTTTCGTCGCCAGGTTTGTACTGTTCTTTCTAGTTTCCACTCGTGTTTTTATATTACATAAAATGTTAATATCAATTTTGTTCAACATATATGTGCTTAAAGTCATGCAAGTGGATTCTACACTAGCTTTTTTGATGTCATTCATCTTGATTAGGATAAACAATATTTGACTTGTATCTTAATTGTGCCTTGTTTTTAGAGGGGTATTAGGTTTTTTGTGATATCTTATTTTACTTGTTAGGCTTTGGATAGAGGTGCTACAATGGTAGAAGCAGACAAAATTGCAACTGGACACAATGCTGATGATATAGCGGAGACCATTTTATTAAATATTCTTCGTGGAGATATTGCCAGGTGGGAGCTTAGTAACCCCTTCCCCAATAGAGCATATGTCATTTTATTTGTAAGCACATGTTCTCATGTTGTTGTAAGTATTTTGAAGCAATAAATTGCCCCATTCTCAGGCTGGGTAGATGCACACAAATAACAACAGGCGAAGATGGATCCATTCCAAGATGCAAGCCTTTCAAATATACATATGAGAAAGAGATTGTTATATATCCTTGGAAGTAGATATGAAGTTTTCCATAATTTGAAAGCACCCTTATTCCATTATCTTGATTTCCTATCTTTCTTGATCTCTTTTTCATTCTCAAATATGACAAGTTTATTAGCAAAGTTTTTGGAAATAATGGTGTCAAGATTTTTGATCGATATTTTGAATCATACTACTCAATCCATCATTAAGATGAAGAGTAGTACGTGTACATTGCATAATAGAGATCCTCATGTAATTAATTATATTAAAGTACATTGATGCCATTAAAGGGAGTAAAGAGATAACAAAACACTAGACATTGCCACCACTAAATTGTAACATCCACTCATTGCTTTTTTAATTTTTTTTTGATTGGTCAATTGAGAGATTAGTGAACGCACAGCCCCTGGGACAGAAATGGGGGCCAAGTCCCCAATCATGCATCACAAGCACTTTCTCAAACACCCAATTATGTATCACAAGCACTTTTTCAAACACACTTCTTGATTCATCAATGCAACAACAGAAGAAAGCCTAGCTGTTCCTGGGGGAATTCAACCCAGGTTTTTATCGTGATAACACTTCATTTTTACCACTCACTCATGCTCACTAAATCACTCATTCAAAATTATTAAATGCTACTAATTGTTAAATAATAAATGCACTAGCCATTGCTTAAATTGTAGTAGCATTTAATAATTTTGCATGAGTTGTTGTTACAAATTAAATGTTGGCAATGGCTAGTGCATTTATTATTTTTTTCTAACTTTAATAGCATTAATATGCTTTATTGAGTTTTCTATTAAGGAGCTCTAGAGTGCAACCCACGTATACTTTCTTCATCCTAATGATGAATCATGGAGCATGATTGGAAACGTTGATAAAAAATCTTGGCATACTTGTTTCCAGAAATATTGCCTCTCAAGAAATTTGTTAGATTGAAGATTTTATGTAACCGTCTCATTGGTTTTAACTGATAGGATAATGTATTTAAAGATTCATACAGAATTATTGATATTATTTGGATTTTATTCAATTGAAAATTTGCCAAATAATTGTTTGATTAGATTACTCTGATGTGAACTATCATGTAGTTAAAAATTTCTATATAGCAGGGAATTTAAAGGATTTTCTTTGTAATTTCAGTTGTTTCTTTGTTTTCCATAGCCTCCATGAGTCTTTGAACAAAGCTTCTTCAAATGCCTTGTTTGTCCCTAAATTGGATTGAAGATTTTATTTTTCTTCCATATAAATACTTGAAAGGAACTAATGAATCAAACATTGAAAATTGATTTTATAGATGTCTATATCCTTACCATTTGATACCTTGACTTAAATTTACGTATGCATATTTCAAGAAGCTTGATTACTTCTCTACTGAATGTAAGTTTTCTTCATCCTTATTTCTTTTTTGTTTCCTCTATTATCTATATATTCCACATAGAATTGCTTTTCAATTGGACTGAAACTCATTACAACATATGACTTAGCGATACTCTATTGGTTAACCAACTATTGTGAAGATTTTCATAATTTGAGATTTATGTAATGGTGACATCAAGTGATTTAATAAATTCAACTAACACTAGAAAGAAAGAAAATAAAGAAATTATTTTAGTATTCATGAATGACCAAAGTTAGTCAATAGGATTGTAAAGTCCAACTAGCTAAGATACCATCAATGGGGGTTTCTAAAGAAATGGAATTTCTGAAGACAGAAAAGGGATTGAAGTTATATAAGGAATTAGGAGTTTACCTAAACAGATATGCCAAAAAAATCTTAAAACTGGATATTAAAAACATTCAAGTATAAGAAACTAAGAGCTTACTCACAAAAGTAAATCCAAAAATCCTTAAAACTAGGAACTAAGAACATTCTGCAGAAACCTTCCTTGAGAGTACAAGTGGTCCTAGTGCAGGAAAGGATTGTTTCTCGCCCTTCACATTAGCCCTTTGTTGTACATACCTCATGCAACCACTTGCATGCTTGCACTGCACAATAACAACCCGTGTCCACATGCTATTTGTTGTACCCATTAAATTTTTTTCATACTGTGTTATCTTTTAAATCAAAATCTTGTTGTGTATCATTTGTAAGTCATACTCAAGTCATCGTTCCCAATAGTTGTCAATGTTGTTGTTTTTAGCTAACACCTTTGCAAGGCCAGCGAAAGGTGTCATGCCCCCACCATGAAGACATGACTCAACCAAATTGCAGCACTTTAAAACTAAGCCTTTGGTGAAGGAAATAAAGGACAGCGATGCCTATTAATGGGCAGCGATCCCTAAACAAGACCAAGTGATACTTATTAACTAGCAGCGATTCCTAATAGGCATGCGATTTGCATTAAACAAAAACAGTGCTTGGTTATGAAGGGATGTATCCCTTACCAAGGTAAGGATGTTAAGGAAAAGATGTGACTATTCATCCTCCTCCATGAAGGATATATAAAGGAAGTTGAATCATTTGTGAGAGGCATCAATAGGGCAGATTGGAAAAGAGAAATAAGAATCAGAAATTATAAGAAATCTATTGGAATAAATATTATTTCTAGCAAGAAGATAGAATACTTGCAGAAATTATTGATCATTGGGGGTAATCTAGATGCTTCCTTTGTTATAAATATGTAGTAATAGATTCATATGATAGTCCATTTTGAATTTAGGGGGAATGGATTGCAAATAGGAAGGACGGCCAGCCTTCCAGGTTCACGAGAGATGGGGGACCAACCTTCATGCTCTTATCAAGTACGCCACCTAGAGATGGAATGGGCGACCGACCTTCCATGCTCATGGGCTATGGGGTGGAATGGACTAGAAATCCTTCCATGCTCATGGGCTATGGGGTGGAATGGACTAGAAATCCTTCCATGCTTTTGGGCTTGATCAAGGAGGATGATCGGCCTCCAAGGTGAACTGAGGGATGGAAGGGTGACCCACCTTCCATGCTCTCGCAATACAAGGGAGACCAACCTTGAGATTGCGGTTTGCAAACGTTTCCATCGAATTCCTAATGAGACTATTATAGGAATATTGGAATGGCTATTGCTTTAATTGGATTTCAATATGAATATTGTTTATATGATATCATTATACCTACTAATGTTAGTAAGAATAGATGTTATTATGACTAGTGGCACCGTGGTTTGATTACTCAAGGGCACCAAAGCATAACAACCTATGATGAATTCACGCAAAAGCTTATGGACTGATTTGACCAAGAACACCCTGAAAGACACTTTAAAGAACTAACACAACTAAATCAACAAGGATCCGTAGAAGACTATATAACTGAATTTCAAAAGTTCTTAGTCATGGTACCTGGGATTACGGAGAAAAGGCTAACTTACCTATTTATTGAAGGACTATCAGAGTAAATTCATGGTTTAGTGAGTGCTTTTGACCTCACATCTTTTCAAGATGCAATTCAAAAGGCCTTAAGATTAGAAACCACATCAACAAAGCAAAAGAGCAAATCCAAGAACATACCTTCAAGATCACAAAACCAGCCCCCTTACAAAAGAAGTTGGCAAGAAAAGTCATTACCTTCTCAATGACACACAACATGGGAAGAAAGGACAAAACTCTAAAGAAGGGGATTATGTTTTGAGTGCAAGGAAAAATGGGACCTGGGACATAGGTGCGTCGGGAGAGGAAGAGCACACAACTTAGAAGCAATATCAGATGAGGAGATGAATGAAGAAGAATATGAAACCAGGGAGAAAAGGAAACAAGAGGATGAAGAAAATGCAAGTAGTACATTAGCCACACTAGTGGGAGTAGCCAAATACCACCCGTTCAGAACCTGTAGTGTTCTGAAGGGACAAAAAGTGACTGTCCTAGTGGATAGCGATGCCACTCACAACTTGATCAACGAAAGCCTTGTGAGAAGAATGAAATTAGAAACAAATTTTTTTGAAGGTTTCAAAGTGGTTATGGTAGACAAATTTACTACTCCATGCACACAAAGAATCTAACAACTAACTATTACCTTAGGAAGACATCAAATCAAGGAGGACTTCTACGTGGTAAACATGGGTGATACCAAAGTGGTGTTAGGCATTCAATGGTTGCACTCCTTAGGGAGATATTACCAAGACTTCCAAAAGATGGAGCTTTGTTTTCAACACAATGGCCAAGAGGTGATCTTACAAGGTTTATCTGATGGGACCCCAAGGGTAGTATCATCCAAAAGAATGGAGAGAGACTTTAGGCATGGTCAAATAGAATGGGCTGCACTTGTATGGTACTTGACAAATCTTTAACCAATAAAGGAAAAACTATACATGTAGACATTCAACCTATTTTGAACAAACAAAAAAGTTTTTAGTGACATTCTTCTAGGACTTCTTTGAACACACTATTGGGCTTGAAGAGGGAGCAAAACTTGTTATCACCACACCTTATCGACATCCAAAAAAATATAAAGAAGAAATTGAGAAAAGCATAAAAGAATTATTGTAAATGGGACATATTCGACCTAGCTCTAGCCCCTTTGCCTCCTCTGTATTTTTAGTAAAAAAGAAAGATGGTACCATGAGGATGTGCATTGATTATGGGGCCCTTAATAAAAAGACCATTAAGAACCATTACCCCATCCCTAGGGTAGATGAACTAATTGATGAGCTTCATGGGCAGTATACTTCTCAAAAATCGACCTACGTTTAGGGTACCACCAAATTAGGGTAAGAATGGAAGATGTCCACAAAACAGCTTTTAGATGTCATTTTGGGCACTTTGAGTTCCTTGTTTTACCTTTTGGACTGACTAATGCCCTTGCTACCTTCCAATCTTGCATGAACCACCTTTTTAGCAAACAATTAAGAAAATTCCTCTTGGTATTCTTCGATGATATATTGATTTAGCAAAACTTGGGAAGACCACCTAAGACACATAGATGAAGTGTTGGGATACTTGAATGACAATCGTTATTTGCCAAAATGTCCAAATGTGAATTTACGACAATCATTATTTGCCAAGATGTCCAAACATGAATTTGGACTGGAGGAAATTTTATATCTAGGACACAAAATCAGTGCCCAAGGAGTCAGTGTTGATGAAGAAAAGCTTAAAGCTTTAAAGGATTGGCCAAGGCCAAGGACTTTAACACATCTAAGAGGATTTTTGGGAATTTGCAGCTACTACAGAAGATTCGTTAAAGGGTCAGTGTGTCATAGCCTGTAATTTATGAATCACAAATTATGGGGTCTTTAGAGGTCAAATACTAAATAAAAATGTTCTAGATGGATGGGCTAGCTCAAACAAGGTTTACCACTGTTCAATGCCATCTTATGAGTAAGCCAACTTATTTTGTAACAATTATTTCAATGTGAATCATTGGCATCAGTGCTAACTTTAACTTGTAGGCTTGTTTACAGCTTGTTAGTTTTTACTTTACCTCCTTACATAACCTTCAAGAATTTTGGAAACTTCAATTAAAAAGCTTGCATTTCCAATACTTTTGGAGAATCATCTTGAAAATATTAAATGGTTTTCCATTTTGGATGACTTAGTTAACATAAAATAAGGTCCTTCACACTTGTGAACTGGTAATTTTAATTCATAATGACTTTGAGTAAATATGAAATGTCAATGATTGCTGATAGAAAGGCAGTCGACAAGTAGGTGTAATAGCTGAACTGACTGATAAATAATTTGAAATTATAGTGCAGCAAGGGGCATAAGATCTCAAATGTCTTTTAACAGAATTCTTTATAAGCTTATCGTTTTTCCAGGGCATTGAAGTTTGTCTGAACTGATGTTTATGCAGGCATTTATTCACCAAATGCGTATCGAGGTTTTGCTCGTGATTTCATTAAAGATTTAGAACAAATCAGGTAAATCTTGCTTATGGTCCTTTGTACAGTGTTTGGGAAGATACTCATAGCATGGCCAATGAATGGAATAATTTTTTCTGCTATATAGTGCACCTTTGCTTTTGAATGATGTCCCCTTATTTGAGAAAAAAGGCTTTTGCAAACAACTGTGTTAAAAAAATATGAATTGATGTTTTCTGAGCTCACCATGAAATCCATCATAAGGAAAACTATATTACCATGCCACAGTTTACCATGACAATGAGTTAGAATATTTGTCCTGATCTTGCAGACCAAGAGCAATACTTGACATCATCAGATCGGGAGAGAACTTTAGTGTTTCCTCTTCAACAAAATTGCCAGAACAAGGAGTCTGTGAGCGCTGTGGTTATATTTCAAGCCAGGTATTTTTTTATTCTTATTGTTCATTAATGACTCAGTTTTGTAAAAGGAGAACCAAGAATGTACTGTCTATTTTTGTCTTTTAATGGTGCAGTTTCTTGAAAAATATTTCTAGAAATATGGGATTATCAATCCATAGTACATGCTATTTTTTTGCCAAGGATTACTATGGTTAGGAAGTCTAGACCCACAAATTTTTGATTGAAAAAGTTATCCCTAATGGGCATTATACTTGTCAAGTCAGGACCTCTTCAACTCTTAGGCACAGATGCTTATTCACATTACAAAAATATTAATTCTTCTCATGAACGAAAAATTATTGAATTCAATCCAGGAATATTTGCAGGCATGTGGGAAAGTTCTTCACTTGATCAATCAGATTAGTCTTCTTCCTTGAACAATTACTGAACACTCTAGGAAATTGGGAATATACATGGAACAGTCTGCTTCAAAAGTGCAAAGGAAATATAATATATCAGTAGCTTACCCATTAACGAGAGACACTGTAACACACCTTTCCTGTGGTGCCTTAATACTTTGCAATCGCCTTTTCACTATAAAGTTCACTGCAAATCTATCTCTATTAAAATATTAAATGTAATATTAATGGTCATCTTAGCTTTTGTTAATTGTCAGTTAACTTAGTTAACATTTAGTAACTTTTGTTTACACTTTTGTTTGTTTTAGCAACTTTCTGATTTTTGCTTTAGTTAGCTTTAGTTAACGATGGTTTTTTTTCAGAAACATTGTCTTGTAATTTTATTTATAAGGAGTTTTCATCTCCTTTTGTAATCAAGCAATTATGAATATCAATTATCTTTTCATGGTATTAGAGCCTAGGCTCGAACTGGATTAGTGTTAGCCGATTTAAGTTTTTTTTTTTGGAAGAATTTTTTGAAAAAAAAAATCGAAAGATTTCGTAAAGATTCTTTGTGGGTTTCTTTGGAAAAATTGCGTCCTTTTTTGGTAGTTTTTCGAGGGTATTTGTTTCAAAAATTCGCATGGATTTGTTTCTAAAAATCTGCGGATTTTAGAAGGAGATTGTGCATGCTTTTTTGGTGTTTCCTGGTGGATTTTTTTCTGGTCTTTTTGTCTGGAAACAGCTGCACGTTTTTGGAAGTTTTTCGTCTTTTTTCTTGGTGATTTTAAAAATCACGGCTGCTGTTTTTTTCTGCGCGATTTCTAGGGTTTTGTCTTCTGTTCATGGCAGAATTTTTTTGGACCTACTTGTGACGATTTTCCTGCAAGTTTCTGGGTATTTTGTGGAGCGTTTTTCAAAAGTTCATGGGAATTTCTGCTGCGACTAGGGTTTCTGCAAAATTTTTGGACAAGATTCTTTGAAGGTTTATTGGGCGGATCTTTCTAAATCATGGCTGATTTTTTGGTGCGGGTGTCTGCTGTTTGTGGGCAGTTTTCTGTTTGTGAAATGTCGAGGGTTTGGAGGCTGTTTTGTGGACGATTTTGTAAAATCTTGTTCTTTATTGTTTTTGGGCGATTTTGACAAAAGTCGTGTTTTCATGGCAGCCTGAAGGGTTGTTTTTTGAACCAGTTTTTGACAGGGTTTTTTGGTTGACAAATAAAAATTCTGCAAAGAGTTTTTCGAAATTAAAAAAAATAATAATTTACCAAGTGTTATTCATGAATTGTTTTTTGACAATTTTTTCCTATTTAAAAAATTGTGGGTTGTTGCTAGGGTTTGTAGACCATTTTTTTGGACGCATTTTTTTTCAACAAAAAATCATGCACCTGAAGATTTTAAAGAGTTTTTGAAAAATTTTCTATAAAATTTTTGCAGTTCAAAAGTTTTTTGAGGATTTTTTTCTGAAAAATCCTTACTTTTTCAAAGTTTTCTTGAAAAATCTTACAGTTCGTGAGTTGTGTCAGCGGATTGTCTAGGGTTTGTGCCAGCTAATCACAGTGTTACCTTGTTTTTCGTGCTTTGGAAAACGGGAGGGATGGTGTCTTTGTCCAGTATCATGTTGGAAAATACGCAGAGGTTCAATGAAAAATTCTACTACTTGGAAGTAGCAGAAGCTCATTGTTCTCGAATGCCAGTGTCTTGATTTGATTGTTCTATGCAAAAGGATTTGTAATCGCGAGGCGGTTATGCTTCTCTAGTTATCAGTCACCGATGAAATGTTTCCAGATGAATATGAGTAGACTTAATTTTTGTTTCTACGATGACCATTTCCATATTAAAATATTAAATGTAATATTAATGGTCATCTTAGCTTTTGTTAATCATCGGTTAACTTAGTTAACGTTTAGTAACTTTTGTTTACACTTTCATTTGTTTTAGCAACTTTTTGATTTTTGCTTTAGTTAGCTTTAGTTAATGATGGTTTCTTTTTAGAAACATCGTCTTGTAATTTTCTTTATAAGGAGTTTTCATCTCCTTTTGTAATCAAGCAATTATGAATATCAATTATCTTTTCAGTTTCGACCTAGCTGCAAGAGGAATATAGACCTAAAGAATATGAGGCATTGATTTGGTCAAGCATAGGACATGACTTGAGCTCTGTCACTAGTAACTTCCATGCATGCAAATATGTTCTGTTCAAACACAAATTGCAATTATGTTTTGATTTAACAGCTTACTTTTACATATCTGCCCTCCAGCATGCAATCTCATCTGCCCTTTCTTATTGATTTTTCAAGGTATAGGCAGCCAATTTTGCCAAGAGCCCTTTCACACTCCCAAAAAAAATTAACTTGAAGAGATAGCCCATACACTTCTAGAAACCTATATAGGATCCTATATATGCCGAAAAAGCCCTGGGTATTAGTCTTTTAAGGGAAAAGGGAAAAGGGATTGTGGGGTGGGTAATCATAAGGGGCAGGGGATGGGATAATGGATAACTTGGTTGTTTTATACTTCTCTTTTGTTATCTTTATTCCTTTTAACAATAATACTATGAGGATATGTTGGGAATTAGTGCTCACATAAGCATTTAGGTTAGCTATAAAGTTGTTGACTAACAACTAAATATTATTGTTAGAATATAATATTGTTAGTGTGGTTTGTTAGAATATTATAGGATAATATATTACCAGTTGTACGGGAGATAATAGGTATGTGAGTTGTTAGAAGTTAGAACAACTCATATTATTAGGGAGTGGTTCCTATAATATAGGAGATTAAAATCCTATATGGGTTTGTATCGAATGACATATGATATGGAAATACAATAAGATTATTATTGGGTGTATAATTTTTCTGTCTCTGATCAAATTTCCAATATGGTATCAGAGCAGGTTTACTGAAATGGGTTGGTGAGATTATTCTCCAACCCAGTTATGTGGAAATTCTAACGAAAAGTGCAATATAAACTGCTAATATAGCTATAGTTTTGCCTCTTCCTAATACAATCTGTCGCTGCTTGATTGTCTATGAGAGCTTAATCACTGATATCAATAAATTCTACCGAATTTCCGGGCTTTCAATATCATTCAATTGAGCAATGATGGTGAATTGTGGAATCTTCCTGCACTAAATTAGACCCAAAATTATTAATCTCTTTATCATTATTCTCATTTACCAATGTAGAAGAATTTATTTTCTTCTATATCAAATATTATCATTTCTGTACGCTACGATACTTCCGGGATAATAATCACAGCTATCTAATTTTGTCTATTCTTGAAATTTGCCTTCATAAATTTATCCGAGTACCAGACCTAAGCCTTTTAATAACATTTTTGAAGGATAATGATCTTTCTGTATGTTGACCATGTATCCATCCCATTGGATGTAGGCTGAACAAGAAGGCTTTTTCTGAGAAGCGAACGCTGAGTACATACTCCAAATGCTTGGAAGTAAGCCAATCCTATTTTTATTTTTCCATTGGTGTTTTAGAGAGTGAATGAATAGTTATCATTTCAAACATCCCTTATATTGCCTGCTGCATGGGTTTTGCAAGAAAATGATGCCAAATAATTTTATCAAGTTTCTTACTAGTTGCCCTCACGGGCTATATGTGCTGCCAGGGCTTTGCCTTTGGATGTAATCCTGACCACCAAGCTGTTAGCATAAGTTTACATTAGTGCCACTTGCTTATTGTTTGCCCATGTTTGATAATCGTTCCTATAAATGGCCAGCTGGAAGTAAACCAAACCTATTTTGATTTTTTCCATTGGTGTTTTAGACACTGAATGGATAGTTACCATTTCAAATATCTCCTATATGGCCTGTTGCATTGAATTTTGCAAGAGAATTATGATAAATTATTTTATCAAGTTTCTTACCAGTTGACCTCACGCCTCACGGGCTATGCTTGCTGCCATGTCTTTACCTGTGGATGTAATCCTGACCACTAAGCTGTTTGCACAAGTTCATATTAGTGCCTTTTGCATATTATTTGCCCGTGTTTGATAATTGTTCCTGTAAATGGCCAGCTTTAGGTGCTGTTCGTTTCCCTGGTAAGCTCTCTTGGGCAATATTTTAAAGCATGGATTTGCCGATGCAGCTAGGGGATACTAGCCTTCCCATACATATTGGTGGAAGAAAGCTTAAAGGCAACCAACATTCAAAGAAAGATGAGTACCAGGTCAGGCCCATGGTTGTCAGGAAACTTCGGCCGATCTCTTTATGTGGTCAAAGGAAACTGATATTATAAACATTGAGTTTATTAATACCTTTAGTAAATGAAAACATTTTCCAGTGATCTAACTGTAAGGTTTCATTGTGTTTTTATCAAATTGATATTGACAGAAGCTTCAGAATTAGTTTCCATTAAATATTAACAAAATGTAATTTTATGCTTAAGCAAGATAAGTTTTTATAGCCAATCGTGGTTGCCTTTTTAGTACAGTGGTTGATTTTGTCCTGTATAATGTATGGTTTTCCTGTAGAGAACCATCAAGATGTTCTCTACCATGTGTGCCAACAGGATCCACAATATCCTTCCTTGGCAGCTATTGGTGTGCTTAATAGGCTTCCTTTGAATTTATGTTGTTTCATTCAGTTTCTTCATGGCTCACACCACAACCAATTGCCTAGATTTAGATTCTGCAGCTATTTTCTTCAATAAACATTATGTTGAAGCAATCGCTTAGAATTGTCTGAATGCAGGGAACATAGTGATTGGTTATGAACTTTTGATTCTATAAGCATATTGTCAGGGACTCTGGATATTCCTAGTGAGAATTTATGTGAAACATCTCATGAAAAGCAATTACAAGCACACTATTTTGAAGAAAGTTGTAATACAGACATAATCTGAAATTGGGGCTTTAGTATGAATGAAAGTTTGTAATCCAAAGAACCTCTATTGACAGAAAAAGGTTCAGCAGGGACACAAATATGCATATGTAAGCCCCATAATACAGTTTGTTCCTCTGAGAATGTAAAGGCTTAAATCAATGATGATGCTGATTTTCTTTGATGAAAGCCATTACAGATGATCAAGGATAAATTTTTGGAAACTACCATCCAACCATCATGAGATTACTATTCCGAAAGTATAGACCATTTTTCATTTCGTTTGACACATCATAATAAAGGCAAGACTTGAAGGTTAAATGATCAAATGCGAATTGTAATGTCTTAGTATTTGGTTCACATTAAAGTCTCAAATGATGGCTCGACACATAGGAGGGTTTGAAGGTCTAGTTAATGCTCAAGGAACCAATGCTTTTAGCTCAAAAGAAGCACATTAAGACAGACCTCGAAACAAGGATTTTATAAAATTCAAAGGTTTTCTATTGCGCCGAGTATTCTTGTTCACATTCCTTGCTTCCTATAGATTTGGGGAATCAGGATGTTCCATGGAAAATCGATGAGAAACTTAATGATTAAAACTTCTCTGCAAATATTGTTTAACTTATTTCTGTATATATTAAGTGGACTACGTGGTATTTCAGCTTTGCTTTATCAATTGAAAGGTGATTGCCTTTGATGAATTTCTAGATGTAATGCATGGGATCCATAGAAATAAGCCTAATTACCATACGTTAGGTTAAATGGATAGCTTTTCAACTATCTAAATACTGTTTTGTGGCTGGTTTGCTACTACACAATTTCTTGGTTTCTTTTTCAACATCTTGATTTGCATCAAGTAAGAAATTGAGGGAATATATTTTGAAATTTTATGGGAGGAAAACAACATATTAGATGGATACATCAAAGCACGTGAACCTTGTACTAGCGAATGTGAGGGTTCACAACAGTGCATTAGCAAAGCATATGAAAAGATTGACTCTTGAATAGACACAAACGAGTCTTTGAGAGATCACTCTATTCAGAAATTCTTCTATTTATTTTCAATAATATCTTGATAAAATGACGATAGTGCTGAATAAATAATCCTCCTTTGGTTGCTTTGGGCAACATAATCTAAACATTCATCTCCAAAGAATGTCTACCGAATCTATCCTCGTGATTCACTAGAGTTCAAAGCCATATGCATAATTTTCTCTAGGATTTATTATTTTCATGTTGGTTGCAAGTGCAGTGTAATTGGAAGCCAGCTTGTCCAGAATTAGCCAACTTTTATAAATTCCATGTGTATTAGCATATTCTTAGGGGAGTGCTTAAATGGCTACACTTTGTTGTGTGAGCATATTATGATGCCTGCAAACAATGGTTTTAACATAGAAAAAGAAGGATAATATATTCCTAGCTTTTTGACGAATGTATTTGTACAATAACATTGCTTTATATTTCTCAAATTGACAAGACATGATGGGAAGCCACATATAGCATAATCTTTAAATTCTGATTGAATTTGACAAATATGGTATGGTTCTCTATGATGCATATTTACTGTGGTTTTCTTCCACTGCTTTTCAGAATTTATGCCAGTATTCGGTGATTTTAATAGTCTTTGATATAATAGGTTAATATGAGTATATTTCTGACCTGCAGAAATGGTGCAAAGCATGTGTTTTACTAGATGGGTTGAATCGAGGCCTTCCAAAACTTGGAATCAGTCGAACCAGGGGACGCCGTGGCTTAAAACTTGAGATTGAACCTTCTGTGACTCCAGAAGCAGAAATGCAACAAAAAGAGTTACCTAAGGGAAAGCCTTGCACTTCCCTTGATTTTTGATGCACGCTATTCCAGATTAAAGAAATAAATTATGACTAATATCAGGAAATTCTGATAATATTTGAATAGTATGGCTTCTCAATCTTTCTTCAATTGTATGTACAATATTTTTGTACAATTTGCTTACCAAATAAAATTATAAAATCTACATATAAATCTATGGTCGTACAAATGATTGTTAAATACATATACAAATGATTGTTAAATACATATATCTCCATAATTGGCTCTGATAAAAGGACAAAAATACAAAATTTCAAGACATTGGACTAGCGTAAAAGGTTCCAGCAAGTTAAGATGGCACATTTAACCTTAAACAATCAGAAAATTTAGTTGGAATCAGTTTGGATCAAGGGTCAAATGTCAGCGTGCTTGATGGACAAACATGACTCTTCTTCATATGAGATGAGGAAACTCACATTATAATCTGTTTCTACCCTTTTGTTATTGCGAGAATCAGTTATTAGGTCTGGAATATTTTTACTTGAGATTGCTCTTGATTAATAAGCTTAATTAAACATGTCACCTTGAAGAGACTTTCTATTGAACATGTCCCTTCATACATATCAACCACCTATCATATCAATTCATATACGCCTTTTGTATTATCATATTTTTATTTTATATTTAATATAAATATATTACATGTTTATGATGCATGTAAATGGTGGATATTTGCTGAATAATATCAAAGTATTTGTATTTGTTGTTGTGAGATTGATTATTAGCATTTTGTTTTGATTTATGGTTAACTAAAAATTAAATAACTTGTTCTTGTAGACTTGTGGTTGTGAAATTGATTATCAATTTTTATTCAATTATGATAAACTAAAATTAATTGAACCTTTATTCTTATGACTTATTTATCAATTAATTGTTGAAATTTTAACTAAATTTTTAATTGTTAAAAAGTAAGAAACTCTAATTTTACATCATGTAGATTGTACCCTTATTAAAACATATATTTTTAACTAATTAAATTTAAAAAACAGTTACTAAAAATAACAATATCCATTGTATTAAACAACAATTTTATTAAAAAAAGTCAAAAGAATAGTACTTTTTGGGAAAAAAATCACTACATTTAGACCATTCATAAATGTATGTTTGATAAGACAATTTTCAAACAATTTTTTGGAACCACCTGTACACAAATGGTCTCCCTTCATTTTCTTTCCACTCCTTTTCCTTTATTTTCATGTCATTATATAAAGACATAACCATCTCTCCTTTTGAGTTAATGAGATGCATTCAAAAGTATATTTGAGGCTTAAAAAAAGTTAAATAAAAATCATTAAAATAATATAATATATGATTAAGAGTAAACATTAATTTACAAATATTTAATGATAATTTTGTTGTGATTGTGAAATTTTTGTAGTATTATTATTTTTCGTTTAATTTTGTCTTTATTTCTTGATATATGCATATGATGATAATTAGCATAATCTTATTTGAAGTTGAACTAATTTCTCATTTTAATCCATTTATGCTCACATATACCCCTATATGTTTTATGTCTTACTATGGCCTCATACACATACTTCTATATGTTCATTTTATTCGACATTTATGCTCAAATATATCCCTATATGTTTGTTTTACTTTAGCATCATACTCACACTCCTATACATTCATTTTAGCTGCACATTTATCACACTTATGCATTTACTGCTTTGTCTCTTAGGTTCAATTTTTAGCCCATTCTAAGACACCTTTGAGCTTGTGGGTGATCCTACAGTTGTGGATTTTTCTTCTTTCATTTTAAAATTCAAAATTCAAATTTGGTGAACTAGCTTCCATTCTTCTTGTCTTTAGTTGAATAAAGCAAGTGGGGTGAGGGGGTGTGATGAACTAGATTTGACCATCCATGTTTGGGTGGTATTTGGCACAATTTGATGTTATGTGCTAGTATTTACAAATTTAAAGTAATCATTCTAATCATCCGAGAATCTCTTGAATAAGCAAGGAATCAAGTAATCATTTTAGATAATTGGAGCAAGTAAGGACAAGACATTTCAATTTGGTACAATAAAAGGAATAACAAATTAACAAGCTAGGGTCTTTGTGTGTTATTTTTATCCTTGTTCACTTTTAGGGGTTGATCTAGGAGCTTGTATTCTTGTAATGAATTGGCAACACTGTAGATTTTTATAAATACCACCAAGTCGCTAGATATTCAAGAAGGGTAGAGTAGACCATCATCCTTTAATTAAAGTTGCAAAGTAAACTATTATTGATTGTAGGAATGAGTTCAAAATCAGCATATAGATTTGTGAAGCAATTTGGTCTTAGATCTGCAAATTTGTCCTCTATCAGAGCACAAATCCACTGTAGACATCAAGGTATTTCATTACTAGAGGGATTGTTTCTAGACTAGGCATCAAGTAGATTCTAGAATCTTCTTCCTTTGGCACTCAATCTTCAACCATTGAGTTAAGTACTCTATCTTCTTATCCTAAAATAGCAAGTGCACTTATTTAATTTATCATTTCTTGCCACACTTAAGTTAACTTAGGTTGACTTGTGTTTATTTATATCATTTTCATTAGATAATCTTAGGTTACCTCAAGGAAAGTTGTTTTTCCTTCACATTTTTGGTGACCTTGTTCAACCTTAGACAACTCAACCTTCTTTTTAGAGTTTTACATGACGTTATAGTTTTTAGATTTGTACTTTTCTAAGTTTACATTCAATTTTCATATCTAAACTTTCATTTGCACCTTGGTGCTTCATTAACATTATTTTTCTATTAAGGGTTGTGTAGTTCATTTTTATATCTTTCTACTCTACCCTACCCACCCTTGGTTACTATAACAACCACCCAATTAATCACTAAGAAAGTAAGGAAATTAGTGAATAAAACGAAGATAATGTAGATCTAATCTAGGAGTCAAGTATTGACTAAAAAAAAACAAGATTCTTAACATATAGACGAGTCTCCAACAACTACTATTATCACAAGTCTATTTACAATACTAGAAGTAACTTAAAAACTTAGATCATTTATATGCAAATGCAGATACTTACTCTTTCAAATCAGTTTGATGGCATATGCAATGAATCTAATTATAGTAGCCATACCAAATTAACAAATTCAGAATTATAAAGGACAATATATGCAAATAGGTAAATGCATTAACACTTGTATCACAAACCCTCCTCGATTTCCTTCCTCCATAATCTAATGGAGAAGAGAGAACATCATTGAGGTGATATCCACCCTACCACAAAGCATTAGCTTCCCCACGCTACTACACTGGAGAAGCCCGACCCATCACAAAGGATCTAGCAATATGTAGTCAAAATGCATGATGGAATCTAGTTCACTATGTGAGTCATCAAATAGCATACCTATATGCATTACCTATCCAATACACATGAATATTTAAACAAACCACAAAGGATGATCTAAATCCACCAAGGTAACACACTTACTAATGGAAATCGATGAAATTCAATGTTTACAATCTATAATGTCTCAAGCATCACACAATGATGCCTTGACTTTCCATAAGATGGGTAAAATAGTAACCCAAAAGACTAAGCCTACACTGGCATTAGGTAGTAATGTAATTTCAAAATAATGGTAGGTACCTAACATGCAACAAGAACCTTTATACTAATTCACATACAAATGAATATTATTGCACAATATCATCATCATATTGACCAAAGAAATACTTCAATGGTTGCATCCATAAGAATGGAAATTTAATTTCATAATGAGGTAACACATACTATTGTATTTGCATATGGACATTCTATCATACCAGCCACAACATTCATAGTATTAGGGCGTGATATCATAAAGTTTATAACTGAAATAAGAATCTTTTACTTCTTAACCAATAACACAATGAAATTAAAATCCAAATTTAAATAAGAAATTAAGCCAAACTCTTCCATCCTTTCTCCTTAATATGAAGCAAATGAGGGTAGAGAGAGAGAATGTCAACGATTCCTATCACACTTGCATAGTTATTTGTCAACATAATCGTTCCCATTTATACTTCAATAATACTTATTCAAATTGTCTATTTGATTTTCTTCATTTAAACAATCAATACAATAATCCAATGATTAAGCTAGGCTAATTAAATGGGATGTGACATCCTTTCCCCCTAAGGATAGTGATGTCCCAATGACTATATGTTAATTGTTGTCACAATATCAAGCATTCAAAATCATCTTTGTTCTACATCATTGAAAAGAATACCAAATTCATACATTTGGTTATCATATCTTTGTAGCTTGATTAATTGACTAAGTTGCCTTGAATTTCTTGACAATGCACTTAACATGGTCTTTAGGTTAATCATCAATCAATCACCTGTATTGCTGTAAGCTCGTTAACAAAGATACAATAGCTCACGAGATTTCAAAGGTGGATCATTTCAATATCCAACATTATTGTATGCAAATAAATCACATTAAAATTTCAAATAACTTACTTTCAAATTCATACCATTGAAAGTTTCATTAAGATAGATCACAACTTGATCATATGTACTCCTAATTTAAGTTATTTATATTAACCTTAGGTAATACTACTTAGTCACAACTAGAGAGTAAGCCACACATCAATATAAGATACTCTTCCATATTATGTAAAAGAACTTGTACGATTATACAAAAATTCAAATTTTGCAATCATCATTTTTTCCTTATCTCTTTAAACTTGGAGAGTTGTTATACAACTAGTTTATCATCTCAATCCATGCCTTTCTTTTACAATTGTTTTGTAAAACAAGCATTTATCCTTCAGTAGATGAGAACCTCACTATCTCATTTAGAATTTCATGCAATTTCACACAAAATTATAGATTCTTATGATGCATACCTTCTCATATGTGACACTATAAATGTGTTCATCTATCATGCATGAATTCTCATGTGCGACCTGAAGAGTCAATGAATAAATTTGTTTATCTTGTCAATCATGTGACCTAGACAATATGTTCATCTCGTCATTCATGCTTACTCACATGTGACCTAAACAATATGTCCATCTTGTCACAACATGTGTGGAATCTATGCTATCATGAAGTAACTGACACTTGCAACTTATTTAATATTTTCTAGCACAAATTTCTATGCAAATGTCCTTTTACTCATGAAGTGACTCAAGCTTTGGCCAGAGCATTTTATTCTTTATTTACACCCTCAAGATAACCTAGGAGCCACTTAGCACCTTTCCAACACATGCCCCTCTTTTATAAGAAATCACAATTATGTTCATCTTACCATACATACTTTCTTGTACCTGAACATATATGAGTAGTTTCATGATATCTATTTGTTGGAAACAAGCTACACTGAGAGGGGGGGGGGTGTGAATCAGTGTTGTGCAAAAATTAACTTTATTAACCTTTATCTTCAAAGCATTAACAACATTCAACTATAATGCATAAACATGAAGCAAATGAACACAACACCATAACACAAGGATTTTTACATGGAAACCCTGTTAGGGGCAAAACCATGGTGGATGGCCAATCCACAATTTAATTTGAGTATACTCAAATGAAGTTTACAATAAGGGGAATGCGCATTCATGTGCACTACCTAGAGCTCACTGTTCAAAGGGAAGGATCACTACCTTACAAAGAAAATTAGATTAAAACTATCTAAGAGTTTGAATTGAGATAAATAACATCTACATATGCCCGATTACAATTTCAGTGAAGCACAATATCCGATCTTCTATTCTACAGATCGATTCTGCACTTCTGCTATGTTCTTCTCACACTTACAACACAAATTTTCTATGCGCAAGTGAAACTGCGCATTATTGCTCTTTTGCTTTGCTCTAACTCGCAATTCGCATCCACACACACTTCATGATTCATTTAAAATCATACAGACGAACTTATATATATCCGCAACTTAGAATTCAATTACACTATGTCGGCTCCAATAGAACAAATGAATATTTACATCTGTCGGCTCAAATCGTGAATAATATGCAATGCGTAACCACAACGGTTGGCCACAACTTGGATAGGACCCAAACAAAGATGTACAAACACAAAAATACTTAATCAATTACTTTCCATACATCCGCGACATGATATATTGATGAAGTCGGCTCCAGTACTGGTAAAACAATAAATTAGCTAACCTGATCTTCTAACTTGCACGAGGATCGATACAAGCCACTACGCTTCAACAGTAACAAAGATAATATACCAATTTTTTTTTCCTGAGATGTGCAACACAAACCAATAACAACAAATCTTCATATAGATAAATGAATGCTGAACTACTAGATACTCTGTTCTTCCTAGTCAATCTTCAATCTGCTTGCCGGTATGATCGAATGATGATATGCATATCTGATCATCGATTAAGGTTGCCATCAATGACAACACCAAATGATAGTAGCAGTGTCTCTTGCCAACAATCTCCCCCTTTGGCATTGATGGAAACACTTAGTGAAAAATGATTGTGTCGGATCAGTACCAAGATAAACTGCACTGCCATCCCCAAAATTCAAAAATACAATTCTCCCCCTAAGATGATTATGCATTTTTCACTCCACTATTCTCCCCCTTTGACATCAATGGAAAAGGCAGGGATCACATACCAAAAATGGATCAATTAATCAAAACTGTTACACAAAAATGCTTCTTTAACTTACATAAACTCTTTTGAGACTCTCCATGATTGTTATGTGACCACAGATCAGGTAGGACAATGTCTCTACAGATTCCAAGTTGGCTGGATCACCAACTACCATAGTGTCCTCTCCTTCCTTTAGAGCACTTGCCATTACCTCAATTTTTTGACCAATTATGCCTCTGAGTTCACATGTTCTTGCAACAATTTTATCATTCTCATGCTTCAAGACTTTTATTTTGTTAAGCACAAATATTAATTCACCTTCTATCTTCCCAACACCACCAGTTAGAGGGTCAAATGCTTTAGAAATAGTACTTAACTGTCTTTCTAGATCTTTAACCTTTTTCTCTTAGCTTCAGTAAATTTTGAGAAAGACAAACATGATTTGTAGATCTTTCCACCTTCTGACAAAGCATTCTATACATTCTTCACACATGGGGCCAAGACGGTTTTATCTTTAACAATCATTTCTTTCAATCCATTAAACCTTTTGACATCAAACTCTTTTTGCACCTTCACAATAGTTGATTTTTTGAGTGACTCAAAGTGAGTACTCACAAAGTTGATAAGCTTTTTCAATTCATTGGAGGAGGAACCAGTCGAATCTTTCACATAAGATGGCATTATCTTTTCCAATATTCCAGATGCAAGATTTAGCAGTTCACTATCTTTAATGTGTGACTTTAGTAGCTCTTCTCTGGCTTGTGCTTGAGAAAATGAAGCTACTTTCATCTTCTGGATTGGACTTAAGGTGGATAGGTCAATGAGACCTTCAATCAATTCTAGATCAATTTCTTCCTTTTGTTCAACCAAAAATTTCTTCACTGCCTTAGCAGTGTCTCTTGCCTCTACTGGGATTGGCTTTACATTATCTTTCTTTTCTTCAATTATTGCTTCCTCAGTTGTAGGTCCTGATTTGTCTTTAGGGATTTCCACCTTCTCAACTGATACCTTTTTAGGTATCTCAACTTCATAGGAATTTATGTGTTGTCCTCTTTAGGAGGAATCTGTGAATCCTCAACTGTATCAAAATTTTGTTCTTCTGCTTCCTTTATCGGACCAGATGGGGCATCTTCAACATGTGTTTCCTCAGCTACAACATCAATTTTATCGTTTAACAATATCTCCCTCAGGATTTGCTTAGTTTCTTTTGTAACTTCATCAGTTAAACCGATCATTAGTTTATTCACCCTTGATTTGCTTTTAAATTTCCTTTTGGCTTTACTCAAGAGTGCTTGCATGTCATCCATAGAAATTACCAGACACAATTCTTCAAGAATCCTTTCTCTCATCTGTTCTTCTTCTCTTCTAGCATTAAGTCTCCTCATTTCTAGAATGTCATATAGACTTTTGGGCAAATTAGGCATAATTTCAATCAAAACTTTATTGAAGATATTCATATGTTTTATTGTCACTTCTTCAAGAATTCTTTTATCAAATTCATCAAAAGAATCACACCATTTATTGAGAGGCTTGAGATTTCCATCCTTAATCAAATCCTTTTCTACCTCCTCTACTGACATACCTGAATTGTCAGTTTTAAGCTTCTTCTTGGCCTGCTCATCTTTACCGAAAGATTTGCCTTTTGTAACAGTTGCTGCCATGGTGCCTTGATGCTTGATTTCTTTGACACCTTCATCAGATTCAATTTATTCATCATCTGAAACTACTACATAGACTCTTTTTGTCTTATCTTTCTTCCTTCTTACTGCTTTGTCGGATCCCTTGGATTCAGTTTTCATAGGGATTGATTTTGCTGTAGGGGATGAATGGGATGCAAAGCTTCTAGTAGATCTAGTTCGGGCAGATGGTGCTGTTGGACTAGCTGATTGAGTTTTTGCTACCTCCTTAGCTTCTTTTTTTGCTGCTTCAACTTCTTCTCTTTTCTTTCTAGCTTCTCTTAATTTCTTTGTGGATATGCCCAAAATTTTTGCAAGAACTTCTACCTCTTTTTTGACTCTTTTGGTTACCACAGGTTTCTTGAGCTCATTGTGAACCTGTATGTCCTTTTCAACATAGGTACCTAACCTCTCTTCTGCCCAATCCAAAGGTTTACTTAGCAAGTGTTGTGCATACATATCCAAAATGTTCTCTTCAACTTCATACCCCATAGGCATGATTCAGATTATTCTGAGATCAACAACTTCCATCATACACTGATCAACATCCACCATGAAGAAAATTGTATGCTTGTACTTCTCCACAATGGAGGTGGGAATCCTCTCCCTAGCTTGCATCATAGTTTGAATTTTTTTAAAGTATCCCCATATAGTAGCATTCTCTGTTTTGGAATCTGCATATTTGTGAAAAAGATCTCTAATCTGAGCAACTATCGATATGTATTTTTGCTAGTGAATCTTTCTGAATCCTGGAACTTCACCCATGAAATAAAAGAATAAGCACAAAATAAAGTTACCATACTCGAAAGAGTTTTTCTTATCTTTCTTAATCTTTGTAATATTTTCCATTAGCTGACTCCTCAACAGTTCACAGAGATCATAATCTGCATTTTCTTTCACCATCTGATAGGCGACATAAATTGTTGTACCAGACACAGAGTTGTCTCGACTAGAATGATAAATCTTGTAGCCAATAACCATAGATGCAAATTTGACATCTATATCAGCAATATCATCAACTATCATTGCCCTTCTATCGTACCTAGAGCCTGTAGCATCAGTGACCATTTGATTTTTCACAGATTTTAGAATTGGTAACCCACCAGAAGAGTTTAAACCTGTTAAAAAATTGATAGCTTCCTTGGTGATTTTGAATGGTATGTTTAACCACATGAATTCTGCATGAACTCGACTCAGAATATAACAAACCTATTCTAACTCTTCAAACACGGGAAATTTGATAATCTGTGTAAATTTCTTTGCTTCTAGGATTTTATGTTCCGGTTTCACATGGAAAAATTCACCTATGATGTGATTATTATACAAATTCAATAATTGTGGACTTTTGATTTCTTCAATATTTGCGTGGATATAAACCCTAATATCCTTTGTGTGTAATACTTCGTGCGGAACAGACGAAAATGCTTCTAAGGGATCGGTCTCAAGAGACTTGTAAGGATGCCATTTAAATTTGGGACGAGGTCTATCCTTTACTTTGACTACTAGAGGAGTATTCATTTTGACCAAATCACAAATTCGCAAAATTATCTAATAAATACCTTTTTCGTCGGATCGGAATTTGATTGTCGAAACACTTCCACACTTGAATTTTGCCTTAATTCGCCAAAGTTTTCCTTAGAGCTCTCCAAACTTCTTTTCTCCAAAATAAAAAGTGACAAATGAATAATATAAATGAATTTTTATCACTTGCATACCTAACCCTTTTTGTCACAATAAATGCTTTTACCCTAATTCATCCGGTTACCCTTTTTTTATGCACTGTGACGGATAAATCTTTTGCAGACCTCCAATACGAAATACTACTTCCTCCAATGAGTTCAACAACATCTGTTGAGCATCTATGCATCTTCTGTACACATCCACATCTGGTGTTACTTACCAGTTAGGGGTTTGAAAGATTTTCTTGACAACTCCCCCTAGGCCAAGGGCCTGAAACTAATTCCCGGAGGAATTACTAGAAGCAGGTTTTGGTGTTGGCACATTTTCTTCAACAGAGGGATCTTTCTTCACCCATTTCTTTTGCATCTTCTATCTAACCACATCTATATTGACTTTTCCTTTTCCCTTGATATCTTTCTACATGTTTCTCCTTTGATTTACCAGACCTTTTCTGTTCCAACAAAATGTAGCGATGTGACCAATTTTTTTGTAGTTATAGCACACAACGTTTCTCTGTCCAGACTAGTTGTTCCATTGATTTCCTTTTGATCTGCACTGGTTAGCAATATGCCCAAATCTATTGCATGTATAGCATCTGATATTCCTATGAAATTGATCCATCATATTTCTACATTGATTTGACTTATGACCAACCTTATAACAATTAAAACACTGACCTGAGAATGATGCACCACTTGATTTCATTCTACTTCTACATTGATTAGCCATGTGTCCAAATTTATTGTAACTGAAACAATATCCATTAAATCTCCAAGCATTAGGTTGATTTACCGGATACCTTCCAAATTTGTTCATTTTATTTCCTTGTCTGAATCTCCTTTGCTTAGATCTGAAACTTTCTCCTTCTACATATCCAAGACCTCGCCTGTCACCATGATTCCTCTGAATGCTAATTAGTTCATCAAAGGTGGCAAAGCTAGCTTTGAACTTCTCCTTGTACTCATTTGCAACAACAAGTTCATTTCTGAGATCATCCATCTACTTTTCAAGTGCCTCTTCATTGTTTTTAGATTGTTTGAGTTCATTATCCAATCGACTGCATACTTCAAATTTTTCTTTTAGGGACTATGCTAGGTTCTTTTCATTCTTCTTTTTGTCTTCAATCTCCTTGGTCATATTCATCATGATATATTCCATCTCATGCTTTAGGACTGTATTATCTTTGGTAAACTTTTCACATTCTTCTGTCTTTTTTTTCAGGGCTTGATTGAGTTGTTCTTCTTCAATGCTCTTATTGTCATTCTGTTTAATCTGATCACATAGTTCCTTTCTCTTCTCTCTGGACTTGTTGATTTTGTCCTTCAAAGATTCAATGAATTTCTCAGCATCTCTGAGGTTTGCTTGCAATTATTGAACTTCAAAATTTGACTGATCAAGAAGGCCACCATAAGTTGTTGTTCAAGACTACTTGAATCCATTGAAACACCTTCCAAGATCTCCCCAATATGTTAGGCTTCTTCTTCTGAGGAACTCGCTCTGATACCAATTGTTGGAAACAAGCTACACTGAGAGGGGGGAGGGGGGTGGTGAATTAGTGTTGTGCAAAAATTAACTTTATTAACCTTTATCTTCAAAGCATTAACAACATTCAACCATAATGCATAAACATGAAGCAAACAAACACAACACCATAACACAAGGATTTTTATGTGGAAACCTTGTTAGGGGAAAAACCACTATGGATGGCCAATCCATAATTTAATCTGGGTATACTCAATTGAAGTTTACAATAAGGGGAATGCACTTGCATTCATGTGCACTGCCTAGAGCTCACTGTTCAAAGGAAAGGCTCATTGCATTACAAAGAAAATCAGATTAAAACCATCTGAGAGTTTGAACTGATATAAATAGCATCTACATATGCCTGATTACAATTTTGGTGAAGCACAATATCCAATCTTCTATTCTACAGATCAATTATGCACTTCTGCTCTGTTATGCTCACACTCACAACACAAATTCTCTATGCGCAAGTGAAACTGCACATTATTTCTCTTCTTCTCTGCTCTAACTCGTAACTCACATCCACACACACTTCATGATTCATTTAAAATGATACAGACGAACTTATATATATCCACAACTTAGAATTCAATTACACTATGTCAGCTCTAATAGAACAAAGGAATATTTACATCTGTCAGCTCAAATCGTGAATAATATGCAATACGTAACCACAAAGGTCAGCCACAACTTGGCTAGGACCCAGAAAAATATGTACAGACACAAAATACTTAATCAATTACTTTCCATACATCCGCAACATGATATATTGATGAAGTCGGCTCTAGTATTGGTAAAACGGAAAATTAGCTTACTAAATCTTCTAACTTACATGAGGATCGATACGAGCCACTGCGCTTGAACAATAACATAGATAATATACCAATTTTTTTTTCTTGAGATGCGCAACACAAACCAATAACAAAAAATATTCATATAGGTCGATGAACGCTGAACTACCAGATACTCTATTCTTCCTAGTCAATCTTCAATTTGCCTGTCGGTATGATCGAATGATGATATGCGTATCTGATCATCGATTAGGGTTTCCATCAATGACAACACCAAATGGTAGTAGTAGAGTCTCTTGCCAACACTATTTTTCATAACCAAACAATAGTTCCTCTCTAGTTCAATACCAATTGTGATGTCATACTAGGCATCTCATAACAAGGAATCAACATCATAACTCTTTAACAATTACATCAATGAACTTATCAACGATCTAAAGTAATTAAATCTTGAACACACTAAATCCACAACATCACCATGAAGAATATTATGGACATCACAAGTAGAAGCATCAATACTATCAACATATAGCCTCATCTAATGCATACGACACAATCCTTGGAAAATATGTCACAACAAAAGCATTCATAGAGGCATCTAAAGTATATCAATAAGTAGTGTGCAAACATACACAAATACACAAGGGTCATAATATTTCATAATTCCCTAATTACCATAGGGAGTGAAACATTACATATACATAGTGACTAGCCTCGGTATGTCTCACATATACACAAAGTGAGTAGCTCCATTATACATCATACATACATAAGGTGACTACTCATACACATCACGTATACACAATGACTAATTAGTATGCACATAACAAGTACAACCATGATTAGCTTATATGCATATCACAATACAATAGTGATAAGCTCATATATAAATCACATTTCAACATTGACTAGCTCAATCATACATCATAAAATATCCAATATGACAATCCACACAATACATCACATGTTCACATAAGGAACAATAAGTAAATTGGAAATGAATGCAACCTTTTGCATGTATCAACCCCACTACCTGATTCATAATCACATAAGCCTTCTATGACAATAATCAAGCATCCCATACTACCCAATGTCATCACTAGAAAGGGCACCAACATATCAATGCACACAACCCTAGGCCATTTACACAAGTAATTAAGGAGGAATTAGTGTATAGACAAATTCAATTACACATAAGTTCATATCACTTCATGATCCCAAGGTGTTATCTATCTCTAATAATCTAAGATACCATTTTCCATATTAGGATAGGACAAAAATATAATATGAGATTGGTCCAACTATTGCCTACTATTCTTTATTAGAATCTCTCCTCCTTGTAGTCCATTGGATGAATAAGCAACCAAGGACTTACATCATTTACATAGTCAATATCTAGCATACATCACGTAGCTTAATTGCAAACTCATTCACAGTAGAAGGTTTAATCGGATGGTAACCATAATAGTGAACTTAGCATATATAGAAGTTCACAATAAATGATCAAAATATGACCACAATAATTTCCTACCCATATCAAGCTCATGAGTAAGCCATCATCATGAAATACATCAATCAAAAATTATGCATTGTTCAAGAATAATTTCAATTAATCAACATTCAATCAACATGAATTTGAAGTCATTATAACATACACCCACATCATAGGTCATTGCCTTTCATATATAGCAAATAATAAATCATGAAAATCAATTTCATTCTAGATTACTATCTTCTAATCATTGAAGCATATTTCCCTTACTCAGTTCTCATACTGGACCATCTCAAAAACAACAAGTTTCTAACTCATCTAGATATCACCTTAATTCTCAGATGTGTTCCAAACTCTCAAGAAATGCAATTTTAATGTAGTAGAATTCAGGCCCTAGTGCTAAACCCAAAGCTTTGATACCATATGTAACAACCACCCAATCAATCCATAAGAAAGTAAGGAAATTAGTGAATAACATGAAGATAATGTAGATCTAATCTAGGAAGAGTCAAGTATTGACTTTGTAGACATCCAAATTTGACCACTCCCATATGGTCAAATATGTATCCTTTATTCGTCCATTTCATCAATATTAATTAAATAACTTTATGATTAATATTTCCCCTTCCTCTAAGTTTTCTAAAGTATTTAATTTAACAATTAAATACTTTGTCTTTCATCATTTCTTCTCTAAATTAAATAAATATATCAATTTATTTAATTTCGCCATTTTCCCTTTTTTGAAATTTAAATCAATTTCAAATTCCCTATTTTCTCTCTCTTTGTCACATTCTCCATAATCTTCTTCTAATTTGGATTAGTTTAATTAATCCATGATTAGTATGTAAAAATCCTTAATCATGATTAATGTCACATCCTCCAAATTTGGCCACTTGTCTTTAATCTTTCATTAATCTTCCTAATCACATGTTTGCACAACCTTAATCCAATCACCTACCATTTCTGGTATCTCCTCCAAGTCAACCTTTCATAAGTACTTTCTTTATCAAGCATTGACCTCTTCCCCATGTGAATTTAAAATTCACATTTATTCATTCAATGCATTTCTCTTCCCCATATTCCTTCATAAGTCACATCAATCACACGAGACAAGGACCTCCTTTAAGAGGACCTTGTCTTATCCCCAAGGTACTCCCAATCATGTGAATTTAAAATTCACATTTATTCCCCCAACAACCTCTCTCATCCCCATGATGATAAGAGAAGACTTTCTAAAATTCCTCACTTGTCACCATTATCCTCATATGGGGACAAAAACTTCTTTTTTGAGGAAATCCCCCCTAATCCCAAGGTACTTGCAAGTACCTCCACGTCACATGTCCTCTCTTAGCCTCACATGTACTCTTTCCACATCACCCATCCTTTTCACATCTCATCTTCCACATGGAAAGATGTGAGGGCTTGTGAGTCCTCAACTCACCACAACCCTCCATCTTGTCCATGTTGGCTAAATCCTAACCATTCAATTCTCTAGAGACTTTTCCCTTAAAATGAAAGATTTGGTCTCATTTTCACAACACTTTTTTATTATTCAGTCTCATTCAAGCATTCAAGAAATTTAGCAACTCAACTCTCAAACATTCATCCTCCATTATTGCAACCTTCAAGCTTTCATTGCATCCACCTACCACACTTCTCACAATACCCATTTGCACTATTGCATTCCTCATCATCTCTACATCATTTTGCATCCATTTTTGCATCATTTATCATTGAAGGAGCACACAATCAAGCATAAAAAAGGGCCAACCAAACTCATCAACTCAAACAAGTAAAAAGTTCCATTTTCTTTGTATTTTGTTTGGATTCAACTTAGGCCAATCTTAAGTGTTTGTTAGTGTTTTCATTTTTACATTTAATTTTATCTTGCATCTTAGGATAGGGAAAATTATTTGCACACATTTTTGGCACGCCCAATGGGACCCACAAATGGGTCTATTTTCTTTCATGTTTGCTATTTTTTGACATTTTTCAAGTTAAGGTTACATAGAGGCATCCTTGCCCGGAAGACAGAGGCGACCTGGCCCTGATATGGGCGACTTGGCCCTAAGACAGGCAACCTGGCCCTGATAGGGGTGACCTGGCCCTGATAAGATGACCTGGCTTGAAGATAGGTGACTTGGCCCTAACAGGGGCGACCTATTTTCCTACAAAGAGGCGACTTGGCCTTGAACAAAGGTGAGTTGGTCCTGAACATAGGCGACTTGGCCTTGGACATAGACAACTGAGGTAAAAATAGATACCTGAAGTTCATTTATTGCTATTTTTCTTAGTACTAACCCTCTAACTTGTCTTGATGGTGAGTGTGCTTGTTTTTACTAACGTTTGTGCAGCTATTTCATGTTTGTTGAAGACCAAAGGCTTTAAACTTTTAACATGTTTGCTATAGGAGAAGAGAACCACTTTCATTAGTTAGATTTTTTATTTACTGCTTTCATATTAGTTAGGCACATAGATCTAATTAGGAGGAGTCAACGAACTTGTTTGTTGTGTTTGAAAAGTGGAATATTGACGTATCCAATCTGTTTGCGCCATTTGACGATCTTGGGTGAAGAGAAATCGTAGTCCACTTAGTCCTTTATGTTACCTAGGAGGCAATAGATCATTCATGCTTTCCCCTTGCACTTCATGTGAGCTTGGGGATTAGCTGAAAATGTTTAGTGTTTTCTTTTAATGGGTCCAGCTTAGGGATTTCATCACCCCAAGGGATGATTCGAACCATGTGTTACCGACGGGGTATATAAAGGGGGGAGAATAAAAGATCTACCTCAATCTAGTCACGTCGTGTCTGGCAGAGTGTCAAGTCTAGGGTGATACCTAGACAAGACGTGAAGAGTTGGTTCGAGCTTCCAATACCTCACTGTGGCTCCCGACTCACACTTGTGACGGGCTGGTGTTCATGGTTGTTCCCCACGTACCATACGTATATCAGGGACTCCCTAGTTGCCTTGTTCAACCTAGTTAGAGAACCGTGTTGGCCATACTCTTCATACTAATATTAGGATTGTGTTATTTGAATTGTCTTTTTTATGTGAAATTAGTGCGTGTCTGTTAGTCAAGTTAGTCTTGGCCTTCTACTTGCTGTTTGCTATGTTTTCTATCCTTTTCCATAGCTATTTTTGCCTAAGACAAGTCCAAGTCAACTGAACAAGGGTTACTTTTCCCTAACAGGGGTGACCTAGCCCTGGACAGGGGTGAACTGGCCTTGAATAGGGTGACCTGACCCTTTTGTTTGAGTTGTTTCCCACTTTGTTCTTGTTAAAATTGCCCATTTTTCACAGAATAGGCGACCTTGCCCCAAAACAGGTGACTTTGCCTTGAACAGGAGTGACCTGGCCCTGAACAGGGGCAACCTAGCCCTAAGTTGGGAGACCTGGCCCTTAATAGGGGTGACTCTGCCCTCAAGATAGGTGACCTTTCCCTGAACAGTCAATCCCACCTTTGGTTCAGTTAATCTATCCGTTCGTTCACTCGTTCTGTGAGTCCATTTTCCCATTCCAAGCATCCGTTTGCCTGTTTCGAGCATCCATTTTCCTATTTCAAGCATCCGTTTGTCTGTTTCGAGTATCCGTTTGCCAATTTCGAGCATCCATTCACCCGTTCCGATAAGTTTTTCCACCTGTTTTGTGCATCTATTCACCCATTTCGAGCATCCGTTTCCCCATTCCGGGAGTCCCTTTTCCCGTCCTAATAGTTCATCCGCCTGTTCAATGTGTCTGTTAATCCTGTTTATTGACATCATTTGAGTGTTTCTTAGATTTAGACAAGTTCAAAAATTGTGTAGGCTTTGTTGCCTACTTAGGCGAACTTGCCCCAAGATAGGCGACCCGACCCTTAACTTGGGTGACCTTGCCCCAAGATAGGTGACCTGACCCTTAACTTGGGCGACCTTACCCCAAGATAGGCAACCTGACCCTTAAGTTGGGTGACCTTGCCCCAAGATGGGTGACCCGACACTTAAGTTTGGCGATCTTGCACCTATTACATGAGTCTGATCTTTGTCCAGAAAGTTAACCTGTGGGGATCCTGAAAAGCTTGTTGTTTTCTAAACTGTTTGCACCTTCCGCCCTCTCGTAATCCTCACTTTAGTCCATCGGAATTACAATCCATCTACATCCAATCATCATCCAAATCATATAGGTACATCCTTAATCATCCCTAAGTTACATATCGATCATCATTTTCCTAATCCAAATCCTCTGAACTTCGTTTGAAGTTATTATCCGAATTGACCTAGGTGTCTGAAATCGATCATCATCCTTCAACATCTGCTTAGGATCGCCATCCATCCAAAGTTAGTCATCATGCTCAGCCCAATCAATCCCCTTCCATCTCAAGGCAGATTCAGTGTCACAATAATTGATCTATCCTTTAATCCGATCAATCAACACCTTAAGTCACCGAGGGTGATTTTTGAACTTGGTTTAGAATCCCTTTCAATCATCCAATCTCATTCGATCTTATCAATCATTTCATCAATCCTTCTTATCCAATCTAATCCAATCACATCCTTATCCAATTTTCCAATCAACTGATCCCTCATCCAATCCCATCAATCCTCCAATCGTCACTTAGGTCATCTCTGCATTGTATCTTAGAATTTAACGGCATCTTAGTTCATCTAGTAGTCTTGTACTTTCATGCCTGTTCAGACCCGATCACAAGCAAGGAAGCAAATGGCAGAACAACAGGTCTAGGGTTCCTAGCTAAATATCCCACAGGATCCCAATAATGCCATAAATATTCCAGAAGATCCCAGTAATGGTGCTTTGTCATAGTCCGATATTGACGTTCAAAATGACCCACCGCCCTGTGATGAAAACATGGTCAACCCACCTAAAATCATAGTTGACAAATACCTTAGTGATACCATCAATGTGCAAATGACATATCACCTCCTCAACGAGCATGGGGATAAGATTCTCATCACTCTGATCATGAGAGGGATCAAACCACCATCCGATTTTGATATGTCACAATATTTCGGTACCTAGACCCTTCCAGCACCTCGAGACCCACAAACTTAAAAAAATGTTCCAGGGAATTTGTATGTCCCCGAAGGTGCACCTATAGAGAATTGGTATCACCTTGAGTTCAGAAATGTCATGATATACCAAGTCACAAGTTATCCTCACCTCATTGCCACAACCTCTACAACACAACCTGATCCTAATGACTCCTATGCCTATGGAATGCCACAATATATTCCATCCACTCCACCACTTTCGCCCCAACATCTTGGTCAGCCACTTGTCAATACTTGGGGCACACCTGTCCTTGCATTGATGCCACCTCCAAGATCCACACCTGTTGGAAATTTACCACCACCTACATTCCAACAACCTCCCATTAATCCTCAACAATCCACTCCATTGCAAGCACCACCTCAACATGGGTCTATTCCCTCACAAATGCCCCCACAACATACTGTTGCTACTATTGCCTCGTCTCAACCACCTCATAAACAACCTATGCAACAAAATATCTCAATACCACAACAAAACTCTACCATTCCTACACACCTACCACACCAAGTGACACAAACTACATCACAACCACCACAACTGCCCCATGACACTTTTGTAGTGGTCCCACAACAACAACACATCCAATCTCACCCACCTTACCAACCATCACCACAATAGAAACATCCACCCCAACATGTACACGTTCCCATGCAAACACAACATAATCCTCTCACACAACACCTCTACCATCCATCTAGCACATACACCGCCTATATCGATCCATCCAATCCTAATCCAAATATCCATCTGGCCTCTTAGAATTCATCATGGACTCAACCGCCTCTTTACACCAACCCTCCACAATCACACACAAGTCCTTACCAACAGTCGTCTAACCCAAAACCACCTCCATATGTCACACAACAACCTACCGCTACATACCATAACCAATCCAACCCATACTACCCTCAAGAACATCAATCATACCAACAAGGTGCTTCATGTACGTGATACACTTATCAACAACCATCTTGTAAACAAGGTGCTCCATTCACCTCTTACTATCAACAATCACCACCATACCAACAAGGGGATTCCACCTCTTCATACTACCAAGCTCCTACACAACATCAGTAGGGTGTTCCATCCATTGCATATTATCAACAACAACCACCCTACCAACAAGTAGCTTCCACCTCTTACCATCAAAATCCATCATCCTCATATCCACCTTACGTTAATCCGCAACCCGCTTACATCAATCAAAGCCAAAAAACATCTCCATATACACCTCAACGTGCTTACGATCCAACTGCTACTACACCATCCTCTTCATATCACCAATATCCACCATATAATCAGCCTAATCCATCTAATTCAGCTCCTGTAATGCCTATCAATAAAGATTTGGAATTAAAAGCTGCACTAAGGGACTTGCAAGCAGGGACAGATAAACAGTCATTCAAATTCGAGGACATTTGTCCTTATCCGTTTGATCCCTCTATTTCATTGGTACCTTTCCCTAAGCATTTCGAAATTCCAAAATTTGATAAGTATAAATGAACCAAAGACCCCAAGGCTCACCTTCAAGAGTTCTATGCCCATTTTCAAGAAGTCATGCATAATGACAATTATCTCATACGATTATTTCCTAGGAGTTTATAGGGAATAGCTCTTGACTAGTTCATAGGTCTCAAGAAGGGATCTATTAAATCCTTTGCACATCTTTCAGAAGAGTTTGTCTCCCACTTCTCCTTCAATCTGGGGAAGGATATCAATAGATTAGATCTCTTGAAAGAAAAATAGCGTGAAGGCAAAATGTTTGCAAGCTATCTTCAAAGATGGTGAGCTTTGGCCAATCAGATGAAATCCCCACTGAAGGAGAAAGCAATGGTCACCTTGTTTGTCAAAAAACCCCATTCAGATATGACCCACAATTTCAGACTGCACTGTGTCACCACCTTCGTGAAAAATAGTAGAGAAAAGTCCTATCTTAGAGAGAGCCCTAATTGCCAAAGGGAAATTCAAAATATTCAACTTCGATAAAGAGAAGTCATCTGCTAACAAGCTTCATTATTGGAACAAGAAAAAAAACACTGTTAATGATGGTGTCACTGACACCAAACATGTGCAAGTGGCTAATGCCTCATAGAAGCCGCAATATCCTCCTCCTTAGTAGTCAATGCCAAATGCCATATAAATGCCATAGGGAGCAACTCATCCTCCCCAACAATATAATCAAAGCAATCAAGGGGAAATAAACATCAATTTAATCAATTGGGAGAAATCCTAAGTGTCTTGTTTAATAGGCTCCTTCAAGCCAATTATCCGATTACATATCTTGTGACTAAGCCCCTTGATGAATCCAAGCCTAAACCAACCTGATTTAAAGAAAATGAGTATTGTGAGTTCCACAAGATTAAAGGGAATACATTGAATAAGTGTCAAGGTTTGAAAACATACATCCAGGATCTCATAGATCGGGGTGACATACATGTGGATTCCAACACGACACCCTTGTCCAATACTCAATTACAAATATATCATAATGCTTTCCCCAAGCATAACCAAGGTCCTAACACATCAAACTCAAACCCTGAGCCTAGTAACAATAATAATTAGAATAACAACACCAACAACATCAGTTACAAAAATGTGCCATTTAATTATCAAGGCCTCATCATGCACATTGAACAAGAAGAACCACATGTATCTATGATACACGTAAAAGGCAAGGACCCACAATGTGCTATCACAACCCATCGTACCCGTATCACAGTCTCGAGAGCCTTCACATCCATTAAACCACCATCTATAAGTTCCCAATACAACATTCTTGACCATCTAGGAAAGACCTCAGCCCAAATTTCTATCCTAGATTTGCTTAAGTCTTCTCCTATACACCAAGAAATTCTAAACAAGGCCTTACAGGACAGACAAGTTCCTAATGACATAGACCTTATGCAATTTCAAGCATTGGTAGGACACCTCTCAGCCACCTACCAATTAGGCTTTAGTCAAAACGATATACCTTGAATCAACTCGAACTATAACCGTCCCCTCCATCTTGAGGTTGGTGCGAATTGTCACAAAGTAAAAAGGGTCTTGGTAGATAATGGTTTTGCCCTAAATATTTGCACATTGAAATTCATAAAATAGGTGGGATACACCCAAGCTGACCTAAACAATGAAGTCATCACCATCAAGGCGTATGATAATGCAGAGCGTGATTTTGAAGGGACAATCTGTCTTCCATTCTAGGTTGGGCTAGTTGTGCAATACACTACATGTCATGTACTTGATCTAGAACTCCCCTATAACCTTCTCCTTGGTCGCCCATGGCTCCATGCCATGCAAGACATTCCATCCACATACCATCAATGTCTGAAATTCCTAGTCAATGGGGTAGGAGTTACCATACACGCGGCTCCCCGACCATTCAAATATTGCCACGCATTTGAAGCTTCTTTTCCCCATTCTCATTACTGCCCTGGAGTAGAAATGGGACCACCACAAACATCATCATCCCATTCATCCACCAATGCACTAGCCACAACTTCATCCACTCCACCCACATCTGATTCCACCCTTGCCAAAGTCCAGATCATCGACAAGGGGTGTGGTGAACATGAAATACACACAACATTGAACGTGGCAACTATGCCACCCTCACCACACACATATGGCCAACATTCTAAGTCTATCTCGAAGGAAGAAGAGAAGACCATCACCTTCAATGCTCCGAATGTGGGATCTAGTACCTTCTACTCTTCTGGGTTAAGGCAAGACACACCAGAAGATGACATCATCCAGTGGCTATATTGTGAGGAACTTGAACCCTCTCTCCCTTTGAAAGAATATTTCCAAGAGGTCTATCCTTGGATTTCTAAGTTTGTAGAGAAACACAATTATCAGGGGGGGAGGCCTTGGTGTAGAAGAACAAGGATGCCACCAGCCTATAGAACCATCTATGTGACCCAAAAGAGTAGGCTTGGGCTACGATACCAAGAAAAAGGCTCCTATGGAATCATCTAGTGCCTCTAACAATGTTAGTGTGGACAACAGTCTCCTTGAAGACATACCAGAGGAAGAATCCATCATACATGAGTACGATGATGTAGATCACATTGACCTTCCTTACATGTTTGAATGCTTATCCATTTGCACCATTAGCCTATCCCTTAAACATTCTGAACTTATAGAGTGCGACCTACATGGTAGCAAACCTATTGAAACCTTTCCCTCAATGGATCAACACATACATCTTATGGGATTGGGGGAAGATGAACGCCCTAACTGAAAAAGTAAAAAGAAGCAAAATTAAAAAGGATCACCTAGTGAAAACCTCCCCGAGGTACTTTGTGACTCCGAAAAAGTAAAAACAAAGGGTGTATCTAACAGTGAAAACCTCAGTGAGGCACTAGAAGATGGGGACATTCATCTTCCCCTTGTAGGAACTCAAGTGTCTGAAAGATATTCTATTCTCATTGAGGAGACACAAGAAATCAATTTGGGGACAAAAGAAGATCCTAAAATCACTTATGTATCCAAATCCTTATCGGAAGAAGAGCACTCTACCATTGTCCAACTGCTTAAAGATGGCATCATTAATTTTGCATGGGCCTATTCAGATATTCTAGGCTTGGATCCTGCTCTAGTGGTGCATCAATTGGATGTTCGTCTAGATGCCAAACCCATCAAGTAAAAGTTATGCAAAATGCATCCTCAATTAGCTTTACTAGTCAAAAAAGAGTTGGAGAAATTCCAAGAAGATGGATTCATTCAACCCATTGACTATTCAAATTGGATATCTAACATTTTTCCTATCGCCAAGCCAAATGAAAGCATAAGGATTTGCACATATTTTTGAGATCTCAATAAAGCTTGCCCAAAGATGATTTCCCTTTGCCAAACATTGATATGTTGGTTGATCTCACTGCAGGGCACAAGATGCTATCCCTAATGGATGGCTTCTCTGGCTATAATCAGATCAAAATTGTGCCTAAAGACCAACATAAAACAACTTTCATCACACCATGGGGCACCTTATGTTATAATGTTATGCCCTTTGGTCTTAAAAACGTGGGTGCAACCTACCAGTAAGCCATGATTGTCATCTTCCATGACCTCATTCTCATCATAATGGAAGATTATGTTGATGATTTGTTAGGGAAATCAAGAACAAGGGAAGAGCACCTAACAATCCTTAAGAAGATCTTTGAGCATCTAGAACAGCATAAGTTATGACTAAATATGAAGAAATGTGTCTTTGGCGTCACATTAGGAAAACTATTGGGTTTCATTGTCTCCCGAAGAGGCATAAAGGTCGATCCTACAAAGGTTAAGGCAATCATGGATATGCCTCCTGTTATGCCTTGCATAACCACCCCATCTTTTGCCTTGGTCAAAATGGGTCCCCCTCTTTGGTTTTCTGTCCTTGGGTCTTTTTCAACAAAGCTTGGATTTGTTCTTTGTTCCAACACTTTGTTTTCTTTTGTTCTGCCGGAACCGGAACTGGAACTGGAACTGAATCTGGATTTGAAACTTGTTTTTGAGTTTCATTCCCTAACTCCTTCCGATTTCGATCCCGCTCATCTTTTTGTTGGTCTCTTCAGTTTGTCTTGTTTTCCTTTCGTGGAACTAGAACCGGAATGGATATGAAACTTAGAACTTGGACAAAGTTCCAAACTTGTTCCCATCCCGTCTCCACCTCTGCCTTTTTGTTTGTTTGTTTGTTTGGACTTGGGATTGATGTCGTTTACCTTGTCTCGATCCCGATGTCTTCCTTTTTTTCGTCGTTGGCGGAATCAGAACCAGACCCAAAACCAAACTCGGAACTTGGATAAAGTTTTAAACCCGGTTTTCATTCCGCTTCCGCTCTCGCCTTTCTTGTTGCTATCTGACTTTACTTCAATCACACAATAGTTTTGTGCCTGTTCCCACTGCGATTTCGTGTCTAACCTACCGCATTAGTGATATTAATTATAGGTATCTCACACGTATGAAATTGGATTTTAACCTTAATTAAGGTTAACTCGTTGGTTATTATTATTGTTTAAATAAGTAATATCGAACTAGAGTTGAGGTAGAGCATTTGGGAGCACAATTCAATCAGAGGTCAAGCATTTTGCACGTGGATTCACATCAAGAGCCGTCTTGTTGGATTTCTTTGTGAGGTAGGGTTTCTGTTCTTTGTTCTCTTTGTTGCCATTCATTGTGTTGGTTTGGTCTGTCGTTCTTCGCGGGGTTCATGACTCTTTTCATTTGAATCCTTGCTTGTTTGCTTTGATTTTCTTTTCTTTTCTTTATTTTTCTTGTCTTTGGTTCTTTCTTTGTTTTTGTTTTGTTTACTGTTTGTCGTTTGTCGTTTGTTTTTGCTTTGCAATGGCCATTTTCATGTTTTCTTCGCGCATGTACCATTTAGCCCTGGGTTTTTTGTTTGTCGATAATCTTCTATGTAATTTTATGCTATTCTTCAATCTATTCCTTTACTTGCTAGTCCTTTTTGTGTGTCGACTCAGTGATTTTGAGTAGGGTTAAATTGTGCCCTAATTGTTTAAAGTCAAAGGTTTTAGTAAACTAAGGTTTTGCGCGTCCCTGTTAGGGTTAAAATTGTGCCCTAGTTGTTGTTTTTCCCCTCGGTCATATGGGGAATGGTTTTAGTACTTCTATGTTAAGCCTTCGGGGCTTATCAGGTGACCTCATTTTTGGGTCATATTGTCATTCGTTCTACTATTAAATTTTCGCATGATGCCATGTTTGTTTTAACTGGAGTCGGATCTAGGATTAATTCTATTCTCGAGCATTTGTTTGCAATGGATGTCGATTCTATTTCTGAGCCTGCTTCCAATGAATTATAAGTTATCAAAATATCTTTCACTTTGTCAGAAGAGGAAGCAGATTGGGATATAAATTTGGAACTTATGCATGTATCGGGTCTGATTTTCGTTCTGATCTCGGTCTCGATTACTATTCTGACTCTGTCTCTGATCTTGCTATATGGTTTGTTGTGAGTCTAGTGTCCATTCTGGTCCTGACCCCGACAATGCTTTAAAGCCTTCTAGGGGTATTCTTCGGCTTGGTCTCGCCTGCGGTGAGTATGAAATTTTGACTAAGTATTAAGTAAGTATATGAAAGGTGAAGATATTTGACCTAGTTTTTCATACTTCTTGTGGATTTAGTATTGGGTTTTGTTGCAGAAATTAAAAAAAAAGATGTCAAGAGATTTTGGTGAGGCTTCTCAAAGGAGTCAACCTATAGAGACTTCAAAACCAAGAGCAAAGCCTAAAAAGGTTAAGCCAGTAGAACTCCCTGATACCTTGAGGTATAAGCATCAAGGTCTTGTCATCACTGCCAGTAAAGTGGATTTTGATTGGGCGGATATAACTGATACCAACTTGGGCCCATTCCATTGTGAGGAGTTGTACTTGGAAACATTTACTGAAGAAGTAATAGGGAGGACCCAAAGAATTATTGAATCTGGCTTGGCTCATATTACTATATTTCCTCTGTCAATCCAATGTCCTAAATTAATAATGACAATAGTTGGAGCCTATAATCCTTCTACTAGATAGTGTGTAGATTTGTAGGGCAATGTCATCATTGATCTAACTCCATAAATGTTTCAGTTCATGTTCAATGTGCCCACTCCAAATAATCCTAGGCAACTCAATGAGGTAGAGGCCTTGAAAATATATAGTAATCATAAGGAGGCCAAAAAAACTCATATGAATAAGAAATGGATGAGAATTGAGAAAAAGTCTCTAGTGGAACTTCCAGATCAGCCTAAAAGGGCAGAATTCTATAAGGAGATTGGGGACATTATAATGATGCTATCCAGAGTGTTTGGGAAAAGGGATGCTCTTCACTTTAGAGAATGGATGTTTCCATTCATTTAGACAATCCTAGATGACATACAAAAATTTGATTGGCCCATGATTGTGTCTAAAAGAATACACAACCAAATGATTAGAGTGAGAGAAACCAAGAGTTTCTTCATGACCTCTTATGTGATTTATGCAACAACAAGGAGGGGCATATTTTTGGGTTTAAACATATGGGGATTTTGGGAGAAGCTGATGGATGGAATAAGGTGTGGAATCATTATGATCAGATCACTTTGTAGACTTCTGAACTGAATTACAGAAGGGTTAATAATGCATTTTTATATGTCATTATTAATCAGCTCACAGGGGGATGTAGGATATAGATTGAGTCAGGAGGCCATGTAATTCATAACAGAGTGTGATGTTGGTTTATCCAATACCCCAAGTTTACTTATTTTAGGTTGGCAGGATTTGATGGTCACCCTGACCTACTCCCCAGATGCTGCAACAATAGGATTGTTTTAATGGAGTTCGTTTATCAAGCTTTGGGGGTTAATTCTAAATTTGGTATAAAGCATAAGCTCGGTTGTCATAAGTTCCCCATGAAGGTGGGTGAATATAGTTGTGCACACCTTGTGGGAGCTAAGGTTGTTTGAAATGAATTGATGCACCTGAAGTTGGGCTTGTACACTGCTAGGAAGCACTTTGATCCAAAGAAGAAGAAGAACGCTTTGCTTGCTTCTGTTTTTGATAAACAATTCAATCTATTGGAGGAATTTTGGAGTGATCTTTAGGATGAGTATGACTTGAGGAAATTTTTTTATGAAAGGTTGCCTATCCCACTTATGGTGGAGTATGGGGTCAAGGTGGACATTCCTAAAACATTATTAGATGATGGGGTGGTTTTGGATCCCCAATATGAGGTACAAAATATAGGTACCAATAACTTCGATCCTATAGATTGGGGTGCAAAGGAAACCATATATATTAAACAGATAGCAAGTCCGGTGTTGGATAGAAGTATCCAATGGGTGGTGCTAAGAACCAAGGAACTAGGGGGTCAAATTTCCAAGAAAAAGAAAGGTGCAAGTACCAGTCAAGGGTACAAGAGGACAAAAATAAGAATTCCCCCTAAGGAGCCTTTGGAATTCTTTCCTCCCGATATAGAAGAGTTTGAACTTGAAGTTCCTGCTCAAAATCTACCTGAAACACATGAGGAAGAAATTCCAACAGGACTTGGGGCCTCAACATCAGTTGTGGGTGATTCGTCTACTCAACCCCCTCCTACAGAGCAGCCAAATGAAGAAACGCCTAGAGGAACCCTCCACAAAGAAGTTGAATCATTGAAGGGAAAGGAAATCGAGGTTGAAATCCATGATGTAGAGAAAAACTCTAAGGATACTCTATCGAATAAGGAGACACTGGAGGAGACACCTCTTGTTAAAATTAAGGACATGTAGGAATTGAGCATGTTTTGACAGAGGAGGACCAATATGATGCCAAAACACAATCTGATGCATTGCTCACACAACAAGAGTCAGATGCCAAAGCACAAGCTGAAGCATTGGAAAAATAGCAGGAAATGGAAGCTAAAGCACAAATTGATGCATTACTCTAGCAACAACAATTAGAGGCCAAACAAAAAGTTGATGAGTTGGCCAAGCAACAACAACAAAAGGAGTAGGAGCTTAGAATAAAGGAGGATAATGACAAGTTGGAAAAGCTGCAAAAGATTCATGATATTGAAGAAGAGAAGGCTAGAAAAAGAAGAGAAAAGGAAGCCCTTGAGGCTAAATTTAAGATCATTGAAGAATCATATAAGAAAAGGGAAGAAGGAGAACGCTTAAAAAAGGAAAAAGAGGCTGAAGAGCTTGCTGAGCAACAACAAAAGGAAAAGGAAGCATGGGACAATCTCAAATATTTGGAGAGAGAGAGAGATCAATTGCTTGAAGAAAGGAGGTTGGAGGAAGAACGTTTAAAGAAGTGAGAAGATAAAAGGCTGCAAGAGCAGAAGGATAAGGAAGAGGTCAAGAGGATTGCACAAGAGAATGCAAAAAAGGAGCAACAAAATGTGCAAGAAGTTTCTTCTTTGCCTCAAGCTACCATGTTACAACCATTATCTTCTACTACAACCACCTCTTCCTCAACACAAGTAGTCACTACTCCTAGTGCTCCTACATGGTTAGAGCTAGATCTTGAGAAGAAGTAAATAGATCCACCATAGCCTCTTAATTGGGAAGAAATGATGAAGGAAATTGAGAAGTAAAGGCCCAAAAATAAGGCTAGGATTCTTCATTCCACAAGGCTCACAAAGGTAGGAGAGATCATTGCTAAATGTGTAGTTCTGGTGGTGGACAAGGATAGGGAGGATATGCAAGTGACTAATTATCAATTGGGCATAGTCAACTTAGGGAGGACTACAAGGAATAAATGAATGAATCTCATTGATGTTGTAGCTTCCTCCACAAAGTCCAGGATGATTAAGGATAAAAAAAGAAAGGATGAGTTTAGGCTCAATTGAATCAATTACATAGTTTCTTAAGAGATGTTTCCACTCCCATGTCCTAACAAGCTGCTCCCTTTGAAACTCTAGTCTTACTCAACAAAAGAGAAGTTGATGATTTAGTACAAATGAGGAGTAAGTATGGGATGCTGGATAGATGGATTGACAAGCTTAATCAGGAGGTGGGTGAAGTGCTAGTGAATAGTTTTGGAATCCATAAGAAGGCACTTGATTTGATAGAAGAAATGAATCAATATGCTGAGGACCTAGGAAAGCGGGAGGAAGAATATAGGGGATATATTCAGAGGATGAAAGACATCAGTAAGTTTCCAAAATCAACTCTTCTAGAGCAATAAATCCTTGAAGAAGATAATGCAGATTTCCTAGAAAAGGCTTCAAACATAATCCGGTTTAGGTCTGATTTCATATATAAACACAGAAATGAAGTTCAAGATGCTAGTAAAGACTTTAATGAGAAACTTGATGAATTAGAAGCTGTAATAGCTATTTTAGTCAATGTAGACATACCGGTTAAAGAAGGCATTCCTTTGGATCAATTGAAGGAGAAATGGAACAACAGATTTTAGGAGGTCATGCAAAAAGGAGATGATGGAGAGGATTTATTGTGGGATAAATTGATGGATATTAAAGAGGAGGTGAAAGCTGTTAGGAGGGAATTGACCCGATTGAAAGATATGCAGGAATTCACCTCAACAGAGTTTAAAAGAATCAAATCTGAAGACAACTAGGTTGATGGGCCTGATGTGGACATCCTTCAACAAATGTTTTCTAGCTATGATGAATATCTTCTTGAGAAAACTACGTAGGAGTGAGTTGGCAAAAAAATGTTCTATTTTTGGCACATAACTTCCCCTTTTCTCTCCTACACAACAAGGCAATCAACCTTTGAACTGGAGATCAACCATTCTAGTTTCTTGACGTAGTTCCAGTTCCTTGATTAGTGGATCTCAATTTTTGACTGAGAGGGATTTATGTGTAGCATGTATATATATAATTTTGAGCTCCATGTTGTAGAGGTTGGTTGATTGAAGTAGGATTAGCCACCTGATGATAACAAATAGGATTTTATAACTCTGAGCAAAGATACATTTTTAAGTTCATGTTGAATTTAGATATGCTTTTTATACAATTTTAATGTTGGAGTTGAACTTCTTGGATGATGTTGATGAACTATAATCGGTCTGTATGCCAGTGATTTTGCTGTGCATAAATGTTTCTTATTTGATGCAAATCAATAGGGGAAGCCAAATTTTAAAGATTATTTCATTAAATTATCTATGAATGGAATCATTATATGCCTGTTGATCTATATTATTGGTAATGAATGAGGAGTTTGTTTTGAATCTTGTAGTATTTTGATGAATGGTTGTGATGATTAAATTAAGCACTGTAAATGTGTGCAATGGTATGGATTGTTCTGTGAGTTGCATCATGTTATGGTTTTGACCTGTTAAGAAGCACTCATTGTTGAGAATATATGTCTAGATGTTAAGAGAAATTCATTCATATTTTACTGATCTATGCCTTGATCTATCCTTTTTCTATTTATTTAAACCCCCCTTATCAAACATAGATTGATGAATCTTATACAATTTTTATTCCTTATCACCAATAAAGGCCCCTTGAATATTACAGTTGCATTGGCCAATTGAGTGACATTAGACAGTTGAGAGCCAACTGCCAGAACCTTGGAAGTTAGGCTACTATATGTTGTCTTTCATTTTCAAGAGAAATAGAGTAGAAATATTTTGTTTTATGTTGTTTGTGATATTTTGACCATCAACACCTCCACCACACAATCTCAAATAGCTAAGAATTCTTCAGGGTAAGCTCCAATCCATCTGACGGTTTATTGCTCAATTAGTTGAAAAATGTCAGTCATTCACACATCTCCTGAAAAATATACTGCCTTTAAGTGGAATCAACAATGTTAACTTGGCTTCAACCAGATCAAAGAATATTTGGCTCACCTACCCATCCTTATGCCACCAATTCTAGGTAAACCACTCCTATTGTATATTTCTGCTACTTTAGTTGCACTGGGGGCATTGTTGGCACAACATGACGAGTCATCAAAGGAACGTGCAATCTACCACATTAGCCAAACCCTAGTGGGCTATGGACTAAATTATTCCCCAATGGAAAAATCTTGCCTAGCTTCAACTCACAAAAACTCTGACATTACATGCTCAACCATCCAATAAAGCTAATTTCCAAGGTCGATCAACTCAAATATTTGTTATCCAAGACAACTTTGACTAGTCGCATGGCTAAGTGGGTCATGCTGTTAAGTGAATTTGATATAGAATATGTGGATCAAAAAGCGATTAAAGGAAAAGTGATAGAAAATCAGCTAGCAGATGCTCTTTTAGTAGATGCTTATCCTCTAGAAACATAATTTCTTGATGAAGGGGTCTTCACAATCACATAAGTTGCCACATGGACACTCTATTTTGATGGATCTTACACAAAAAATGGATCAAGAGAATGAATATTTCTCATTATGCCCCAGGGAGATTATATACCGAAGTCATTTAGATTGGCCTTTCCATGTATAAACAACATAGCCAAATACAAAGCTCTTCTTATTGGCCTCAAAATTGCAATCCAATGGCATATAGCTCACCTGCAAGTCTTTGATGATTCCTAGCTAATCATCAAACAAGTCAATGATGAGTTTCTGACAAAGGACGATAAGCTATTACCATATAAGCGTATGGTAGATGAATTCAAAAGTTATTTTACATCCATCCAGTTTGATTAGATACATAGAGTATAGAACAAAGTGGCTGATGCCATGGCTACCATTGGTTCTCTCCTCGACATGCCTAAAGATCAAACCGAATTCGAGTTCCTTGTTGAGCAACTGTTAATCCCAACATATTAAATCCTTGAAAGTGAGATGGTGTGTGATATTGTAGGTCGTACATCACCCTGGTATCACGATATCTATACTTACCTGCATGACAACATCCTGCCCCCTGATCTAACTTGAAACCAATGCAAATATTTTATCCAATGAACATCCCATTACACCATCATAGGTGATAAAATTTATCATTGTGGGTATGATAGAACCCTCCTCAGGTGTCTAAATGAGGCTGAAGCCCACACTGCATTAACAAAGGTACATAGTGGTGTATGTGGGGCCCATTCAAATGGTATGGCACTAGCTAAAGAATTCTCAAGGATGGTTACTATTGGCCCATATTGGAACATGATTCTTGTAAATTTGTGAAGAAATGTCTACCCTATCAACAACACATAGATTTAATACATTCTCTTGCATAGGATCTCTAGCCTCTCATAGCGCCATGGCCCTTTTCTTAGTGGAGCTTCGAACTAATCAATAAGATCTATCCCCCATCCTCTAATGGTCATACCTTCATCATCACTGCAACTGAGTACTTCACCAAGTGGGTGGAAGCAATGCCACTCTCCTAAATCACAGGTACTCAAATTTCCAAATTTATCCTATTCCATATTCTCTATAGATATGGAATTCCATCCACCATCCTCATTGATAATGGAAAGCCTTTCAAGATCCAACACATGAAACACCTTTGTGAAACCTTGCACATCCAACATCATTGGTCCACACCCTATTACCCTCAAGGTAATGGACAGGTGGAGGTTACCAACAAAACTCTGATCAGGATCCTTAAAAAGGTGGTCAATAACAATGGTCGAGATTGACACCTTCATATCCATCCTGCCATTTGGGCTTACCGTACCTCCATCCGCACTCCTACTGGTGCCACCCCATATTCTCTTGTCTATGGTGTCGATGCCATCTTGACAATTGAGGTAGAAATCCCATCATTGAGAATATCCTTGAAGAATATTATCAGTGATGAAGATGCTAGGGTTGCAAGACTCAGCCAGCTGGAACTCCTCAATGAAAGGAAAATCAAAGCATATGACCATCTTCAGGCATATCATAATCATCTGAAAAGAAGCTACAACAAGAAGTTTCATCCTCACCTATTCAATGTTGGTGATTTACTTCTCAAGGAGAATCAACGCACTCAACAGGACCAAGAAAAGAAGGGAAAGTTTGAAGCAAATTGGTTGGGCCCTTATGTTATCACAAAAAAATATGGATCAGGAGCATACAAAATTGCTACACCTAAAGGAGATCCCATAGAGGATTCCATTAGTATCATGCACCTGAAAAGGTTTTACACTTAAGTCAGCTAGGGTATCCTATCCTACAAAATCCAAAAAATATAAAAAAAGGTAAAAAAATTATGAAAAATACAAAAAAAAAATTCAAAAATAGTAAAGAGAAATAATTCATCCTATGGTGAAAACCACCCTTGGTGGCACCTTGGATAAGTACATTTGGTGAAAACCTAGCCACATGCGCCATTTGTATGGGGGCTTAATCAATATCTACCTTGCATCCTAGTTATTTTATGCTTCCACCCATCCTGATCTCATATCCCCATCATCCTATAACACTCATCCTTCCATCCACATTTGTCATTTGGCCACTTGGTATATTTTGGTTGAGCATTGAACGAACTTCACTGGCTATCCGTCATCTTGAGATTTTATCCTCATCTGAGCTTGTGTCATTCGTCTTGTCATTTTGTCCATCTTTTGCTTCCATCTAGGTTCTTTCATCATAAATCCTTTCTTGTCATGTTGGTCTTTCATCCTTGTCGAACTACATTTCCCCTGCACTTTCATGTAGGAAAGGTCAATCATTTGATTTTCCCCTGAGGCATTTCATCCGTCCATTTTCGATCGTCCATTATCTATCCCCATTGTCCCCTTTTCGCTCTTATCCATCGTTGGTCTTTTGTCCTTTTTCGAACTACATTTCCCCTGCACTTGCATGTAGGAAAGGTCGATCATTTGATCCACCCCCGGGGCTTTGTCTTTGCTTTGTCTTTGTTTAGTGTGGTCATCGTCCTCAATCATCTATCTTCATTGTCCTCTTTTCGCTTTTATCCATAGTCTTTTCTTATACTACGAGGGCTCTACGCTTTGACGTAGGCAAGGCTAATCTCTGATTAGCCTTCGAGCCCCTAGGTATTTAGGTTGTGTTATTCTTGTGTCTTGTGTCTCGTGCCTTGTGTCGCATTGTCAAGTATGTCCTTATCTAGTTGGTTCGTCACAAATGGGATCCATTCATGTCATGAGATTCAATCAGTTTTGGAGTCTCCAACATCATAATCGATCTTTTACTTTAGTATCCATCTTTGGTCTCAACAGGATGTATCCTTCGTAAAAGACCTCATTAACCCCATCCATGCTCTCGATCCTATGGAAAAGGATGTTTTTAAATTGATTGCAATCTTTTGATACTTTGGCTTCTATTTATCATTTGAGCTCCCTATCATCACTTGTCAAAGCCACCATGATCTATCATATTATGGTGTGTTTTGACTAGTTAGAATAGGGGAATATCTTGATCTTTGTTTGTTGTTGTCTTCTCGTTTTTCCCACATAGTATCCATGAAGATCCTTGAGGTCTTGTGTTACACTAGGGCATCCTTTTGTGCTTGTGGTTATCCCAATACTTGGCCCAACCAAATTCATTGTGACTTTAGGGTGTTGGGATAGCCTCCTTGTTTGTTGTGTTTATGTATGTATTAGACACTAATCTACCTTGGTTTCACATACCATGGTACCTAGTGTCTTATGCTATAGCAAAAATTAGTGCTCCAAAAATGGAAAATTGCATTAGGATTGCATTTCATTTTCTCTTCCATTGCATTGCCTGTATCCCCCATCCATTCTTTCTCCAACCCATGACTTATCATTTTAGTTGTGCAAACATTGATTCCTTCCATTTTCCTTTCTCCTTAGGATACATATGGTTCTTGACAGGTACAATTTCACACCCATCATCTCCTTTAGCAAACATGATCCACAAATAAAGTCAATATACCATTTGCTTCCATCATTATGCAAGCCCTTATTTACACTCATGTTCACATTGATTTGCATTTCATCCCACATTTTAGGCTCATTAAGGTGTATTTCATCCCATGCGCATTATCATGTTATAATCATTTTAAGTTGTTTAGATTAATTTTATTTGGTTAGTATACACATCTTAGATTCATTCACTTCATTAGTGTATTCATCTTAGTCCATATCATCAACATCTCCCATACATTGCCACCTGCATAGCAAATTGTTAGATCCACATCCATAGCATACAAAATCATAAATCATTCATCACATCCTGCATCATAAACATTAGACATCATACATATCATCCATATTACCCATATAGACATAAACATGTATCATTATAGACATATACATACATTGCATCATAATGATCATCCATAATAAAATCGTGAACATAAACATATGCATAAATAAATCATCCATCACATAATCATCACATCATGTCAATAAGAGCTGTCGTATATCATCAAAATACAATGTCCATCACATAGTCCACAATAATTTCCATCATACATGTCCATCACATATATCATCAAATAAAGTACGAGTACAAGGATCTAGATCAAATATGATCTCTGCTACTCTGTACTATACACACATCCTGCACCTATAAAAAACTGGTATCTTGTCACCTGTCCTATGTCCTCTCTACCTCATCTGAGCTGCCCACATCTGAACTCTGTGGTGACTTTGGCACTCTCCCTCTACATGGAGGGGTCTCTCTCCAACTACTATATCCGTGGGTATGTGTCCCTGCTGACTGGGATGGGGCTGGCATTTGTGGCCTTGCTCGAACATAGGTACCCACTACCTTGGATCTGGCACTATTGTAAAATAGGCACACATATAGTAGCTAGCCTCTCACATGTACTCATACCGCTTTGCAACTTGACATCTGGCTGAATCCTGCTCTACCCTGTACCTGTCCCAGAATCTGCATAAGGATCTCCTCTCCTATGCCCATGCATCCTGTACTAAACACAGTTGCCCAACCTCAACTCCCATCTAAGACACCTGCTCTATAGTCCTATCCCTCTCATCTTTCATGGCCTATACCCGTGCCTACAATCTCCACTTGGGCTCTCCTCCACTGTCTCCTCCTCCTCCTCACCCTCCTCTATTGACCTCCTACCTCATCTCTCTCCTCTATCACCTCCACCTCTGCCTTATCTATCTCATCCATCACCTCCACCTCTGTCTCATCTCTATCCTCCTCTGCCTCGATCTCCACCCGGGCTCTCCTAAGCTGTCTACCCCTCCTCCTAACACTCCTCTGCTGACCTCCTGCCTCAACATCCTCCTATCCTCTCCCCTGCTGACCTCCTACTCCAACTACCTCCTGATCTCTCCTCTACTGTCCCCTTCCCCTCCCTCTCCTCTATCCTACCAGACTCAACTCATCCTCTGGCCCAAAACCTAGTGTCTCAGTAATCGGCTCCTCTGGCGTAATCCATGGGGGTCGGTGACAAGAAAACCATGTGGAGAATCTGACGGTCACTCCTGCCTTTGCTCTCCCTCCGATTCTACCTAGATAGGGTACCAAATCTAGTGTCTCCCAATGAGCTCAAGAAAACTCAAGGAATAATTGACTCCCCCCATGGTCACTCTCTCAAGATCCATCTGAATCTCTCTGGTCCTTGAGGAGTATCCTGTGGAAACCAAAACTATTTGGTCACCCGGTTTGACCTATGTGACTCCACTACCCATGGCTCCTTCTCGACTATATAGCATCATAAATAGAAATATCCTCTGTGCCTCTCCTCATCTCTCCTCCATTTGTAAAACCATCGTGTCATGTACGTCCTCCACACTATCTGATTCTCCCGAAGATCATCTAGTAACCTCCTCCATCCATCTAGATCCCTAAAGCCTTGATAACGCCACACCCAATCGTACTCTGAACCATACCAATATGCCATTGATAGTGTCTCATCCTCCAACCCTGCTCTCACCACATCTGGCCTAGCCACATTAATGTGCTCCCAAGCCCATACCTATAGTAGTGTCACCTATGTCACGTTGAGTGCCTCTTGGTAGCACACAATGTGCATGTCTCTGTACAGCTGCGCCAAGATTCATGGACCCCATGCAAACCTCTCCCCTTGATGATATGTTGAATCACCTCCAGGTGGCTAAGGCTGTAGAAGCATCCACTCCTTTCTAGTATCAACAATCCGCTAATCAGTCTGCACAAGTATAGTGGTAGCGCTGGTACCCCCAACCCCAATCATCTGACCATATGCAACCCCTACTTTTGTACAAGGAGGTCCTCTCGTCCAAACAAGACCCATAGAGTCTGATCCAACATCGCTCCCTTTGATCTTGTCATGCTCACTAGGCGACCTACTATAGGTAGCCTTAGTATCCGCCACACGTCCTCTAGGGTCACCATCATCTCCCCTATCGAGAGATGGAAAGTCGAGGTCTTCAAGTGCCAATGCTCCATAAGGGCTTTCAACATCGACCGATGAGCTCTGATCATTGAGTATCCTAGCAAGTGCAGGAGCCCCGCTCGTGATAGGGCCTCATGGTCTGCTCCGTTCATCATTGCTATCGTACCCTCCAACACCTCTGATCATCTCTCATGAGTTTGTAGGCTATCAAACCACTGCATCCATATCACACAAAATGTGAAACCTCTCACACTTTCTTTTATCTATCCCTCTTCTCCATTTCCCAGCCTTGGGTTCTCTTCTCACCAATTTTTCCCATCTCCTCCCTTTCCCAAATTTACTCCATTTTCCCAAATTTGTTCCATTTTCCCAAATTTGTTTTCTTTTTTGGCGTCTTCTTTTCCTTTGTTGTCCTCCTTTTGTCCCCCCCCTTTCCTCCCCTCTTCGGGATGGAGTCACCCCTCTTCGAGGTGGGGTCTCCCCTCAAGGGGCGCAACCGCCCCTTTTGGGGTAGGGCTGCCTCTCAAGGGGCGCAACCGCCCCTTTTTTGGCATGACCGCCCCTCAAGGGGTGGGGCTATTCCTTTTGGAGCAGGGCCACCCCTTACGAGGGCATGACTGCCTCTCTTGGGGTGGGTTCGCCCCTCAAGGGGCACGCACGTCACTCTTTGGGGTGGGGCCGCCCCTCTTTGGGGAGAGGTCGCCCCTCTTTGGGCACGATCGCCCATGTTCGCGACAACCTCACCTTTTCCTTGGTGGGTAAACTTAACTCATTTACCCATTCATTGGGTAGCTCTTTCCTACCTCCCCCAAAGCCTCTAATAGACACTTCTACCTACCCGATGGGCAAAATGGACATTTTTCCCTCTACCCATTTTTCTAAACTACCTCAATCCCAAAACCCATGTTTTTAACATGCATAAAAACTCAACGATAAATAAAAAATTGCTTAAAATCACAAATAGGGTTTTGGACCTAACTTGGCATGGAGTTGCGCGTTCATGGAGGAACTGCCGCACCTCATCCCCTCGATGGATGATGTCACTATCATAATCCTCCGACATCTTCCTCTCCTCGTCTCCTTCTTCTCCTCTCTTCTCTCTCTCACTCAACTGCCAGGTGTGCAAATGAGGAATAGTAATTTCTAAAATTACTATTTATAACTTTTCCCTCCTTTTTTTAATCTTTTTAAGTTAAGGGTATTTTTACCCTTTCTTTAAACCATCTTTTAATTCAACTAATCCTCTAACTTCCCAAGGCCTCCATTTGCACACCATGTGTCCGTTTGACTCCATTCAAAAGCTAATATTCATGGTTTTTTGAGCTCTTTCCAATGGTACCTTCTATTTCCTCATATTGATAAGTCACTTGGGGCCCCTTTTTCTTCCCCAACCACCCTCTCGAGGGTGGCATACCCTACCATTTTCATCCATTCCTCCTCCTTAGTCACTTTCTTGTGAGATCGGGGCATATCCCTTCACTTCCCTCCATTTGGGGAGCTCACACAACTTCTCCCATGCTGGGGCATCACTTTCTAGTCGCTTCATCTATAGAGTCATCTGCATTTTATTTTTCTTCGAAACACCGTTATCCAAATAATATTTCGAAGAGGGGAAAAATGTAGACTTCCAAATCTGACCACTCCCATATGGTCAAATCTGTATCCTTTATTTGTCCATTTCATCAATATTAATTAAATAACTTATTTGATTAATATTTCCCCTTCCTCTAAGGTTTCTAAAGTATTCAATTTAATAATTAAATACTATGTTTTTCATCATTTCTTCTCTAAATTAAATAAATATATCAATATATTTAATTTAGTCATTTTCCCTTTTTTGAAATTTAAATCAATTTCAAATTCCCTATTTTCTCTCTCTTTGTCACATCCTCCATAATCTTCTTCTAATCCAAACTAGTTTAATTAATCCATGATTAGGATGTGCACGTCCTTAATTAGGATTAATGTCACATCCTCCATATTTGGCCACTTGTCTTTAATCTTTCATTAATCTTTCTAATCACATGTTTGCACAACCTTAATCCAATCACCTACCATTTATGGTATCTCCTCCAAGTCAACCTTTCATAAGTACTTTCCTTGTCAAGCATTGACCTCTTCCCAATGTGAATTTAAAATTCACTCTTATTCATTCAATGCATTTCTCTTCCCCATATTCCTTCACATGTCACATCAGTCACATGGGACAAGGACCTCCTTTAAGAGGACCTTGTCTTATTCCCAAGGTACTTCCAATCATGTGAATTTAAAATTCACATTTATTCCCCCAACAACCTCTCTCATCCCCATGATGATAAGAGAGGACTTTCTAAAATTCCCCACTTATCACCATCATCCTCATATGGGGACAAGAACTTCCTTTTTGAGGAAATCCTCCCCTAATCCCAAGGTACTTGCAAGTACCTCCACCTCACATGTCCTCTCTCCACCTCACACGTCCTCTTTCCACATCACCTGTCCTTTTCACATCTCATCTTCCACATGGAAAGATGTGAGGGCTTGTGAGTCCTCAACTCACCACAACCCCCCATCTTGTCCATGTTGGCTAAATCCTGACCATTCAATTCTCTAGAGACTCTTCCCTTAAAATGGAAGATTTGGTCTCATTTTCATAACACTTTTTCATTATTCACTCTCATTCAATCATTCAAGCAATTTAGCAACTCAACTCTCAAGCATTCATCCTCCATTATTGCAGTCTTCAAGCTTTCATTGCATCCACCTACCACACTTGTCACAATACCCATTTGCACTATTGCATTCGTCATCATCTCTACATAATTTTGCATCTATTTTTGCATCATTTGTCATTGAAGGAGGACACAATCAGGCATCAAAAAGGGCCAACCAAACTCATCAATTCAAACAAGGTAAAAAGTTCCATTTTCTTTGTATTTTGTTTGGATTCAACTTAGGCCAATCTTGAGTGTTTGTTGGAGTTTTCATTTTTGCATTTCGTTTTGTATTGCATCTTAGGATAGGGAAAATCACTTGCACACAGACTTAAAAAAATTATTAACATATAAATGAGTCTCCAATGGCTACTATTATCACAAGTCTATTTAAATACTAGAAGTAACTTAAAAAGTCAACTCATTTATATGAAAATGCAGATACTCACTCTTTCAAATCAGATTGATGGCATATGCAACAAATCTAATCATAGTAGCCATACTCTACCAAATTAAAAAATTCAGAATTTTATAAAGGACAATTTATATAAATAGGTAAATGCATTAACACTTGTATCACAAACCCCAAGTTTCCTTTATCCATAATCTAATGGAGAAGAGAGAGAACCATTGAGGTGATATCCACCCTACTAGAAAGTATTAGCTTCCCTGCACTACTCCACTGGAGAAGCTCAACCCATCATAAAATATCTAGCAATATGTAGTCAACATGCATGATGGAGTCTAGTTCACTATGCAAGTCATCAAATAGCATACCTATATGCATCACCTATCCAATACACATGAATATTTAAACATACCATGGAGGATGATGTAAATCCACCAAAGTAACAAACTTATGCATGGAAATAAATGAAATTCAATGTTTAAAATATACAATGCCTCAAGCATCACACAATGATGCCTTGACTTTCCATAAGATGGGTAAAATAGTAACCCACAAGACTAAGCCTACATTGGAATTAGTTAGTAATGTAATTTTAAAATAATGGTAGGTACCTAACATGTAATAAGAAGCTTTATACCGATTCACATACAAATAAATATTATTGTACAATATCATCATCATAATGACCAAAGAAATACTTCAATGGTTGCATCCATAAGAATGAAAATTTAATTTCATAATGAGGTAACACATACTATTGTATTTTTATACAAACATTCTATCATAACAGCCGTAACATTCATAGTATTAGGGCATGACATCATAAAGTTTATAACTAAAATAAGAGTATTTTACTTCTTAACTAATAGCACAATGGAATTAAAATCTAAATTTAAATAAAAAATTAAGCCAACCTCTTCAGTCCTTTCTCCTTAATTTGAAGAAGAACGTAGAGAGAGAGAATGCCAATGATTCCTATCAAACTTGCATAGTTATTTGTCAACATAATCATTCCCATTTATACTTCAACAATACTTAACATATTCAATTTGTCTACTTGATTGTCTTCATTTAAACAATCAGTACAATAATCCAAGGATTAAGTTAGGCTAATTAAATGGGATGCGACAGTTACACCGTTAGGCTTTTACTTTTAGATTTGATATACCATGATTTTTTTTTAATATGATAATTTGCATTTGAGATCTTACTTTTTCTTTTACTTATGCTCAAAAGTTTTTGTTTAAACCATAATGGCTACCCATTTTGATGATAATATTGTCGATGATTGTCATATTGAGATCAACTTAGGTGACTATTAGGATACATGTGGCTAAACATTATGTTTAACTTACAAATCATTTTGAAAAAAACCATTACAACAAACCCAATCTCATCAACAATTTGGCCACTATTTTATAAAACATATTAGTTGTTTTTCCTCATGGCACAAAATTTTTGTAGGATATTAGATCCTTAGTGAGTCTTTCTAATAGTATATCCAACTCATCTTACTCTTATATATCCACTCCTACAACTTCCATAGTTACCACTACCATCAATTTGATTTGAAATTTGATCGAGTTGGTTTCATTGTCAGGAATATGTTGTAGTCTCACTTGTAAGGTGTATGCCACTTTTGGAAATCTTGCAAGTGTTCTAAAATATTTTGTGGTTTCTTAGAACCATGCTACAAGTGTCCAACAAGTTGGTGTAGGTGTGTTCTAACACGTAGGTGTTATGTTTGCACTTTGAATGTCATAGGGTCTCAAGGAGTTGTTATTGACCATATGAAAGTCGTTAGGGTGTCATTCTTATGTTGGAATCAATATTAGAGTGATTATTATTGGTTTTTTTAATATTAAAGATAGTTTAAACACAACTATACAAAAATATTAATTTCATATGGTGGAATGTGGATCCAACACCTACTTACTACTATAGACATCAACAAAATGAACCTCAGAACTTATATCTATATAATTATTAGGATACTGTTGTTCTACTACTAAGTTGTTGATATACATATTACAATAGTATAATTCTGTTGGTTTGCATAGTTTTTCTTTACCAAAAAGGATAGAATTAGAAATTTCCACTCTCACTATAATCATCCATGTCCCTCCATCCTATTGGAGGTTCAATGTTGGATAAGTCCTCATTGGAATGAACTACTTCAATGGCAAATTCAATTCCCTCAATAAAATGGAATCAAGTACTATTATTTTTCTTTAAAGTTTCATTTGGTAAGTCTTTGTTGTACTTCTTTAGAAATTATGACATCCCTCTCAAGAATGATATGTTCTCTTTCTTATTGAAGGTCAACATATTCTCATATCTTATTTCCTTTATGTTCACTCAAACTATTCCATCCTCTAGAAACTTTATGAATTTGTGCTTTGAGATTTTCATGGTAATGGTGACCTGCATAACAACATGGTAGAATGTGATTTTTTTATAAAACACAATAAGCAACCTCCTAGTTCCCTGAAACTTTTCCTCATTCTTCTTAATTCAAATTTTCCAAAGGATTTCATTAGAAAGAGTTAACCAAAATAAATTACATTCTTTATTTAGTCTATTCACATTTCTAAATAAAATCTTAATCCAGATAATGTTACCTTTCTAGCTTTTAAGATCAAAGAAAAATAAATTTCATACTTCCTTTGCATAAAAGCAATAAAAAAATATGTGTTTTATTGTTTCAAGTTGCATACAAGTGTTTCACAATTCAATATCAGTATGGTTAACCTTGTGAGGTAATTTTTGAAGAATTAAAAACCATTTAAAGTAAGATTTATTTGGTTTAATAATGTTAGATCAATTTTTTGTGACGATATCCTACCACTGTTTACTAGTTAGAGAAAGGTTCTAGGTCTGATTAAGATAATCAAATATATATATCTTATTTTATAATGTTTTATAAACAATTTTAGTATTAAATTTTTTAATCTTAGTACCATCAATCCACTTAAACTATTTAAAGTAGTCCCTATCACAATTACATTTTTTGGGAAATTGAAGAACTATACAACTTCTCTAAGCATAGAGTAGGTTCTCTTATTTGAAAAAGGGAGGTTAAATTAATTACTTAAGGAGGCCCATGTTTTAATTTTTCCTTCACTCAAAAACACCTTTGAAGAATTTGATGCCTTTAGTAGCCCAACTTTTTGTAGAGCATCCTTGGATTAAAGCTAGTGGTTTATCCTTGTGTTTAAGATTCCACTAGACGGATCTATTTTCAAGGATCTTATTGTTTTCATTTATGAAACCATTGTTAGTAATATTTTGATTAATAAATTCCCATGCTTTCCATATGCTTCTGAAAATAGTAGACCCTATAGGAACTATTGGAAAGGTACAAACTAAGGTATAACACTTGCTAAAATTTTTGCAAATGGGGTAGCAAGCTAAGCGGGCTTAACCTTGGGGGAAACTCTGTGGTTAAGTGCGCTTGAGCTGGAGCAGTATTGGGATGGGTGACATCCCGAGATAGACCAATGCTTCACCTCTGTGAGCATCACCTAGATGCAATGAGTGCTAAGTGGACCATTCATTATCATGAGAGATGGGTTCTTGTGAACCACTACTCATGAATCATGGGTCAATGAGTTTGACTCGAAAACTACACGGTTGAATCCTGATAGCAATATCATAATTTGAAACGCTGTGGAAGAAACCTCCTACTTATCAATTGATGAGCTAAAGGGGATCTATACTGAATGGTTCATAAGGCATAACACTTGCTGAAGGTTTTGCAAATGGGGTAGCAAGCTAAGTGGGCTTAACCTTTGGGGAAACTCTGTGGTTAAGTGCGCTTGAGCTGGAGCAGTACTGGGATGGGTGACATCCCCGGATAGACCAATGCTTCACCTCTGTGAGCATCACCTAGATGCAATGAGTCCTAAGTGGACCATTCATTATCATGAGAGATGGGTTCTTGTGAACCACTACTCATGAATCATGGGTCAATGAGTTTGAATCGAAAACTACACGATTGAATCCTGATAGCAATATCATAATTTGACACACTGTGGAAGAAACCTCCTACTTATCAAGGTACAAATTATAAAGTCATTGAAAGGAAGCATCTTCCATGCTTTGGACTATTTGGGAACAATAAGTTGTATATTATTACTTATCAATAATTTTCATGGTTCATTTCCTTCCATGGCTTTAAGGATACACTTTACAACAAGGGCCATACCATGCAGTTTAAGATCTTTCAATCCTTGTCCCCCATTGGCTTTACCCAAATAAAACCATTTCCATTTAACCAAGTGTTTCTTTCTATTAACTCTACCATTCGACCACAATAAAATTTTGATCTTTTTTTGAATTTCATTCACTTAGTAGTTACTAAAAAGCCACATAAAAGAGTAATATAGACTATAGGAGGATAATATATTTTGGTAGACTTGTATTCTTCTAGCCAGAGAGGAAATTTTTATTCCATTTATCCAACTTTCTATCAATTCTTCCTTTAATCCACAACCACATGTCCTTTAAACAAGGTTTAATAGAAAATTAAATTCCAAGATATCTCACTTGCCTAGTGGGGCCTCCCCATTGGAATTCATATTTTACAAAATAGCTTGGGGGGGTGTCCTGCCATCCAAACATAATGGATTTGGAATTTTAGAGTTGACCCCAAGAGGCATCAAAAAATAGCCTAAGCTTCATCATGAGGGAATCCATATTTCCCTCCTCAAGATCTAGGAACAATGTTGTGTCATCAATAAACTTTAAATTTAAGAGATGTTCCTTATTTGGGAGGGAGATTCCCCTAACCCTAGGGGATGCAAAGGAATCCATCAAAAGGTAGAATATTGCATCTAAAGCACAAAAAGGGTAGGGGATAGTGGACATCCTTGTCTTATTGACCTTTCAAGGTTGAATTCTTTCGTTAAGGATCCATTTATCTCTATCTAGGCAGTGACATATTTCATAAGAGTTCTAACCAAATGAAAAAAGCTATCAAGGATACCAAATGCTTCTAGTGTCATGAGCACAAAATCCCATTCAATTCTATCATATTCCTTTTCAAAGTCAAGTAGAAACATAGCCAAATTTTAGTTGGATTGTCTGGTCCAGCTCATGGCCTCCCAACTAATCAATAAATTCTCCAAGATATATCTACCCTTTATGAAACTCATTTGGATATTTCTAATGAAGGCCGAGAGGATATACACAAGTCTATTAGCAATTACTTTGGCCAAAATTTTATAAGAAACATTTAGAAGGATAATGGGCCTCCAATTTTTAATGAGCGATCTGTCACCATCTTTAGGGATCAAATTGATCACCCGTTTATTAATATTATGACCCAAAGACCCTTTTTGAATAGATTCTTTGTAGAGTTTCAACACATCTTCACTAATCCACCTTATGTTGTGTTTGTAGAATTCCACAATAAGCCCATCAAATCCAAGAGATTTATCATTATTTAAGACACTAATGGCTTTCTTCACTTCCTAAAGAGTGATTTCCTTGTCTAGATTATTGATTTGATTGTTTGATAGATTTTTTGCGATGAGTTATTTACAAAATTTTCTTGCATTGTGGTAGGCAGACCTATTACCCTAGAAGTAAATACCTTCTTTTAAAAATTAAGGAATAAATTCTTAATTTCCTCTTGATCTTGGATGGCCTTGTTGTCTTCCCAGATTTTGTCAAGTTTCTCCTTTATTTCCTTACTTTTATGATCTTAAAGAAGAATGTAGATCCTTTATCTCCATTCTTTAACCAATTCATTTTTGACCTTACCTTTAGTCCTTGAATCTTCTTAGTTTGTAATCTTCTCAAGGAGTCCTTGATTAGTGTCAAATCTTCATTTAGGGTCATATTGGAGGGGTATTTCTAAAGTTTTGACTCAACATTTAAAATATTCTCATTGAGATTAGCTTTTGTTTTTCTATTTTCCATGACTCTTTTCTTCCCTATAGTTTGAAAAATGGTTTTCTACCTATTAACATTATGTTCCCAACTTTTAGTCACTAATATGTCCTTTAACAACCATCTATTAATTTGTCCAAGTGTAAACATGACATCATTGCAATCCTCATCCTCAAGGAGGTTGGTATTAAGTTTGAAGTTACTTTCTCTTTTCTTCTCACTATTATTCATAGTGTTCAATAGAACCTTTACAAGGATAGGGTGGTGGTCAGATAATGTCAATGGGTAAACCCTGAGTGTACATCCCTTTTCATCTTTACGAAAGCTGAAATAATCTTTGTTTAAATAAAATCTATTTAATTTAGAGTAAATTTTTCTATTTTCTTTATCGGAGTTGCACTAGGTGTACCAAATGTCCTTATTATATTTTTTTTTACCATTTAAGGGGTTGACAATATTGAATTTGGATTTCAATCTTGACCACTAGTAAAGTTCATTACCTTTTCGTTCTAGTTTCATCCCCCTACTCTTATCTTCTGGGTGTTCAATCATATTAAAGTTCCCTCCAATAATCTATGGGACGCTGGGGAGGTTATAAATCCATTTCCAAAGCTCTGTTATGCTCCTATAGTCATTAGGGGCATAGATTGAGCATAAACCAAATTTAAAATCATCTTTTTCCATGATTACCCATGCAAATCTTTGACAAGGAGAATAACCATTTTCCTTCACATGTTGAGCCCAATTATTATATAATAATATGATGGATCCCATTTTTTCTTTCTCATGTTTGGTTGCATAATGGACCAGGGTGCTGCCACAATAATGGGTTACACTTTCTGGGACATCTTGATTTTTTTTGAAATCATATATTTTTATAAATATAATGATTTAAGCCTTGAAAGGTTCCATTTAAAGGATTTTAATTGAAGAGGGTTTGATCAAATCCCCTTGGATAGAGCCCCACTAGTTTTAAACCATACCTATAATGGTGTCTCCTCTACACTTATCAAAATGCTGATGAATATCCACTTTTAATTTACCTTTTGGGGGATCAAATTAATTCATTTAAAAATTATGTTTTGTAAGTATGTAGTTCTTATTATAAGCTTCCCAAAAAGTATAAATTTAAATATATTTAATTTGATTATTGTATTTATTTTTTATTTCTTGCGAATGTAGGTTTTTCAATGAAAATCAAGCTCTTTGTTATGCAAATGTGGAAAAAAAGTAGATTACCAAAAAAATTATGAAAATATCTATGCTCTTGGTATTGATGTCCTTGATCCAACAAAAAAAAATTGAATTTCGATACATACAAAAAAAGTTGTGTTATACAATAAACCTATGTCTAAATTGTAATCGGTTTGAATTCAAAACTTAATTAAGAAAAAAATATTCAATAAAACACTATGAAATGAAATAAAGGAGCTAGATATCATAGTTACAAATCTAAATTAAAAAAAATAATTTTTTTTATCCTTTATAGAATTTTTTTTATGTGTTATACAATAAACATCACTCTTTGAAAATGTTATTCAAAACTAGTTACCGAAGGCTCAGATGAAAAAATAAATGTAATTTGATTCCAATTTTTTAGAAAAATATGTTTAGAATCTACAAAAAAAATGTCACAAATCACTAGTTTGCATCATCTTCAGTTTCATCATGGTTTAGTAGCTATAGGTGTCCAAAAGTGAAGATTTAGTTAAAAAAGTTTAGTTCAATGTCAAGTTTGGCCAAAAAGTGTAACCCACTATTGTGGGATCACCCACCAAATCTTTCTAGATAAAGTTAAGATTGGTTTCAAGAGAAAAATTGGTGGCCTTCATCTCTTGGAGAAAGACAACAACTTTTTTCTTAATTAAGTTTAGAAACTTTCTAACAATATACATCTTGTTAGGGGACTCGAGTCTCTTGACATTACATGATGTATAGTGAAAAATCATATTGATTGTTATTGAGATGTGTCCATAGATTTCCAAAAGCTATCATAGCATTTAGGAAGACAATTTTCCATCTCTTTTCTTTTGAAGAATGGATTTGGGGATTCCTTAGTGCTCTTCTTTCTTTTATATTTTAGAACACTTACATTACCATTGCCAACAAGGATAATCCTTTTATTAGCAACATTATCAGGGTTTGGGGGAGAGTTAGAAAATGGGGGTTGCTTTCTTTTAGACACTTCTTGATATTGTTCCTTTCCAGTAGTTTCTACAAGGGCTTCATTATTACTCACTATTTTATTGTCCTCATTTTGGGGATGAACCTCATTGCAATTTAACAAGTTACTATTACCCTTCCAAATGAGGGTGTTATTGGGGTCAATTTGATTTTCTTTACTCATGATCAACAATTTATTACTTTCTTGCTCCAAATTGGGCAAGATCTTTGATCGTAGTTTATAGATGGTAGCTAGATTTGAGGTCAAAAACCTAGTAGCTTGCAAAGATCTAGAACTTTGTAAATTTCCAATTTTGGAATTGTTCTCCTCACCCTCAACAAAGTTTGAATGTTGAGGATAACAACCCTCAAGCATGTGTCCATTCACAATATAGGAGTTTGAGCAAGTTTTAGATTTTTGCAAGTTACTATGTTTTTGAATTTTATTTTCAATCTTTTTAACAATGCTTTTAACCACAAAGTCAGATTCAAAGTTTAGAGAGGAGCTATCAATTTCCAAATTTTCATTTTTTTTTGGAGATTATAACATTATTAAGACTAAGATCTAAATCAATGCTTGTTCCTACTACAAATTTTCCAATTTTTGTCATTTGAAGATTATTATTTAAAGAATATTTTGTTGATATTTTCCTTTAGTATTTGTTATGCATCCTTTTTTCAAGTTTGGAAAGAGGAAGTGAACAATCACAAATCTTAAGAGAATAGGGTTTGGCATAATGATTGACTAGCCAACAAAACCCAGGTAGAGAGGTGGCAAAGAGTTGCAAACCTCAAAGGCCAATGGCTCTATAGGGGAACTGGTGCCCTGGGCCTTTGACACATCTTGTGTATCAATTTGGGTGATAGAGCATGATTGGGTGTCCAAATCCACTTTATTTACCACATCTTCGAGGAAAAAATTTAGGGCTACCAAATTCCATAATGTTAGGGTTAAGCCAACTGCCGAGTTGACCCAAAGGAGCTGACTCACCATGATTTTGTGAACCCCTTGAATGAGACAAAGAGACCAAAGGAAAATCATTTGAAGCACTCTCTCCAACCATCAGGGGGTTTGGGTTAGTTCCAGAACCATTGGGTTTTTCAATCGAGGCAAAGCTAGCTCAACCAATATTAATTAGATCAAGGTTAGATTTTGGGTTCGACCTCATATTGCCAGGCCTATTACGAATGATATGAATTTTTTTGAATATTTCCTCCTTTTTAGTGTAGGTAGTAGAAATTAATACCTCCAAGAACCTCAATTTTGTAAGACACCAAGGCCTCATCTAAGGATATCTCAATAATTTCAACGATTTCAACCCCAAGCAACAAAGATACCAAAACCCTAACATCCATGTACGAAAGGGTTACCCTAGAATCATCAATTTTGAGTACTTTCCCAATAGGAGACATAATTTGAGGGATGAATGTCCACAAAAATGGGGGAATGTTCTTAATTATTATCTATTGAGGACCAAAAAAATCCAACACCTCTTCATAAATGGCCTTTGGCGACCACTTTAGGGTCTTGAAAGTGCATCTTCCAATGTTCTAAAATTGCTTTGTAGTAACAACTTATTGCATTTTAGGTTTTAAAAAAAAAAAAAAACCCTTTTTGGATCATCCTAAAAAAGTAAACTTGGATACAATTTTTTTTACCCCAAATATTTAAAATCCATTAATCTAATTTTATTTCTAGCCGAAAGTTTGTTACAGTCCACAACCGCCAAGAAAATGGCAATGTTTTTAAATTTAGTTTTTTATTTCTCTAGAGAAATTAGCATATCAAGATTAGGGGAAACATATATATAAAGATTTAGGGCTACTAGGAGGTCAGTTATCTTGTTCTCCTCCATGGAATCTATCAATACCAACCACTTCACTAGGGTTGGTGATGAAATTCGTAGACTTCAACACCACCATAATCTCTTTTGCAACCACACCATGGAATGATTTGAAACCCATAATATTGTTTGAAGCCCCATTGAGGCTGTTGAATGGGGGATCACCATCCATTAAGACACCACAAATGCATTTGTACTCCCTTCAAGAGAATGCTTGAGAGCTGAAGCAACTAGCCACACTACTTAATGCAAAATAGAACAATAACCCCAACACATACAATCACAAGCGAGGAAGGAGGAAAATTCACAGAGAAAGGACCCCCCTTACATAGAGAAAGAACAAACCTTTTTGGAGGAGAACTAAATCATCCTCCATCAGAACCATTTAATTCCTATCATGCAACCTCTCCTTAGCCTTCGATCCTTCTTGGATGATGATCCCTCCTTGCACCACTCTTCAACCCCTAGTTTGAGGAGACGACTAACTTGTAGACAAAACACACCTATGTACATAAAAAAATGCATTAAAACATACATAATAATATACATGGAAACATATATAACATGATGAGGCAGTGCTCTACAGGGCCCACCAGACAGATGATAAAAGTGACGAAATCGTTAGACGAAAGGAAATGCCATGGCGAGGAAAGCGAGGAGGTGTCTCATTGCCAAATTATGTCAACATTTTTTTGCCTTGTGCGAGAAGCTATCCATTACGCATGGGTGGGAAGGGCGGTGATGTGATTAAGACACGAGTTTTAAATTGTAACGAGTAATGTTCTTGGAAAACACACTGTGTTCTGGGTTTTCTCATTCTGTAGGTTGAACTCGAAACGTTGGAGAGTAAGGGCGCATTGCAGGCGGGGGAGATGATAAAACAAATTGAGGTGAGGGGTTTCTAAGTGATTGTATGTAATGGTGTATGTTTTTATGTATGGTTTCATGCATTTTTGTATGTATATAGGTGTGTAGTCGTTGTGGGTTGTAGGTTTCTCAATGTTTTGAGAACCTAGAATTTGAGAAAAAAGTATGAATGTCTTCAAAAGATTTTGTTATTAAAATCGTAGGTATGTAATAAAATGCAGACCATTTTATAAACACCCATTATTTTCCAACAACCTTTAACACTATATGTTTTCTGCTCTTTCATTTTGTAGATTGAAAGTGAAAGGTTGGAGAGTGGAGTTGCAAGTGGAAGGTTGGAGAGCAGGGAGAGACTAAAAAACATGTGAAGTTTGTTGAAGGGTTTCTAATCATTTTGGTTGTTAGTTGTAAAGGGTTTTAAAACATTATGAGGGTTTTTATTTGTAAATTGTTTTCAAACTTTAAGTGGGTTGTGGGTTTTGTAAAACCTAGTGTTTTGCATCTTATAATTTTAAAAAAGAATATGAATGTCTTTAAAATATTTTTTTATTTAGACCTTAGGAATGTAATGAAAGGAACTATTTTATAAACACCCATTATTTTCCAAAAACTATTAACACTTAGTGTTTCACCACTTTCAACAAGTTTACTCATTATCGGTGATAATGGCAAGAAATCAGTGTTCTTTCTATTTGTAAAGCACATAGACATATACAAGCTTAAAAAGCACAAGGTTTTGGGTATGTTGTGATGCGGGTTGAAGTTTTATAAACACCCAGTGTTTTTCATTTCATTGCATTGCACATCTTTCAAACCGAAAGCATTACTTCACACTGCATAACTAATAAGTATATGCTCACAGATAGATGACACAATTTAAATTACAATATAGTTTTTTTACATAGTCAACCTAAAAGCATTTATGCAGTTACTTCACATTGCATAGGTAATAACTATACCCACAACTATAGGGAACTCCACTTGTGCAACTGAGTACTATTCTCAAATATATTAATTTCTTCATTCTAGAGTGATAATTGTAGCTGCCAATTGTATTTTTTTGTCATGGCATTCCATGACAGCACATTTTTTTGAGATATTTTTTGAAACAATTCTCTTCCTTGTCTATGAAAGCATAATAGTAAGCAACATCAGAGATAAGACACTGAACTATTTAGAAAAATTGTTGAAATAAATGTGGTCTCATGGTAAATGGAATGCCATGCCAAGCCATATACAAGGAAATGAACTGTTTCTATGTATGATTGCTTATCTATGGCTTGCCACTATGTTGCCAGACATTCTCATCTCCCACAATTTTTTCCAAAATAATTGCAGATAGTTAGAGTGATAATTGCAGATATATGATGATAATTAGAGTGATATTTGTAGATGGAGACCCCCAGAACCAAAGTTTGTTAGAAAATGGGAAACACCTTATTTAACAAGCAATGCAGTTTGTCTTGTAGATATATATTGTCATCTTTAGTAGAGGTATCGACAATATATTGTGAAACTATACCCAAACTATAGGGAACTCCACCTATGCAACCAAATAGTATTATCAAAGATATTAATTCATTCATACTAGAGTGATAATTACAACTGCCAATTACATTTAATTGTCATGACATTCCAAGAGACCACATTTTTTTGAGGCATTTTTTCAAACAGTTCACTACCTTGTCTATGAAAGCATATTAGTAAGCATAATAGTAAGCAACAACATAGACAAGGTAGTGAATAGTTTGAAAAATGCCTTGAAGAAATGTGGTTTCATGGTGATTGGAATGCCACGACAAGCTAAACAAGGCAATGAACTGTTTGTAAGTATGATTTCTTATCTATGGCTTGCCATTGTGTTTAGGAAGACATATACTCACCTCACACTATGTTTTCCAACTTGTAATCATAGAATGTATGTATATGGTTATTGGAAAATATTGTGTTTACTATCAAAGCATAATAGTAGATCTGGATTGTCATGGAATTCCAACAACATGGTGATTGGAATGACATGACAAGCCATAGATAAGGAAATTAACTATTTCTATGTATGATTTTTTATCTATGGCATGCCATTGTGCTTTGGTAGACATATACTCACCTCACAGTGTGTTTTCCAACTTGCAATCACACTATCCATTAATATGGTTTTTGGAAAATATTGTGTGTTTACTATCAAAGTATAATATTAAATTTGGATTGTCATGGCGTTCCAACATAATGTGGGTTGGAATGCCATGATAATTCATAGACAAGACAATGAACCATTTCTATGTATGATTTCTTATCTATGGGTTTCTATTGTGTTTTGGCAGACGTATACTCACCTCACAGTGTGTTTTTCAACTTGCAATGATACTATGCATGTATGTGCTTGTTGGAAAATATTGGGTGTTTACTATCAAAGCATAATAGTAAATATGGATTGTCATGGAATTGAAACAACATGGTGATTGGAATGCCATGACAAGCCATAGAAAAGGAAATAAACTATTTCTATGTAGGATTTCTTATCTATGGGTTTCCACTGTGTTTTGTCAGACATATACTCACTTCATACTGTGTTTTCCAACTTGCAATCATATTGTGCATGGATATGCTTGTTGGAAAAAAATAGGTGTTTACTATCAAATAATAATAGTAAATATGGATTTTCATGGCATTGCAACACCATGGTGATTGGAATTCCATGAAAAGCCATAGACTAGGCAATGAACTATTTCTATTGCTTGTCTATGGCTTGTCATAACATTCCAAGACCATGGTGTTAGAATGCAATGAAAATCCATATTTAGAATTAGGATTTGATATATTTTCAACAATCCATATTTACTATTTAGCCATGGTGTTGGAAGCCATGACAATCCATATTTACTATTATGGTTTGATAGATTTTTCACAAGAATGTGTAGCTTGTTCAAAATAACTTGTTGTAGGCTTTTAGCCATAGCAGCAAGGTAGTGAATTGTTTGATAAAATGATTTGGTAGACATGTATGAAAAATGTGGTAGCATAGTGAACTGTTTGATAAAATTCCTCAAAGAAATGTGGTCTCGTGGTGATGGAATTCCATGACAATCCATATTGCAGAAATTTCTTTTGGAAAGTTTTGTAATGATCTTGCCAAAAGAAACATCTACATACTCTAAATATTGAACTAGAACAAGAAGAGACATCTACTTGAAGCTTGTTTAAGGCCAAGTGAATATTGAAATACAATCATATGATAGAGAGATTAAGTTTGAGTTGGATTAATGTATATCCTAGATGTAGGTATACTTTATCCTTCATTAAGTTACTCTTCACCAACAATTTTTGTTTACTAGGAGAAAATTATTAGGCTAATCACATGGTATGAGAACTATGTGTTATTACTTGAATGTAGAAACTTAACTCTCATTTTGAATTGGGAAGGCAATGTTTTTTTAAGAAGCAATTTTATCCCATTTGTTATGAAGAAGACTAGGTAATCCAACATTACTATTTTTTATAACATCAAGGAGTGTGAGTGAGTTCTTGTATAGGGTAATACAACTTGGTAGAAATGTCATGAAAAAGTATGTGGTGATAAAATTTATAGGTGGATTATTAAAACAACTGAAAAACACCAATTCTCATGGCAAAGCCTTAAGATATCAATGAGGCATGTGCTCATGTCCACTATGTAGAGTTGGACAAAAAGAAAGTGTCTTCATTCATGAATAAATAAAGAGACAAGGGAAAACAATAGGTAGGTTATTAATATAGGGAGAAAGACAAGGGGACTTAAAAGGAGCATGCCAATACAATTGTCTAGAATAAAAAGGGCAAAGGAAAAACCAAAAAGTGTGCCCAATGTGGAGAGGAAAGGAACACAAAAGAGAAGTGTTGCAAACCTCACCTAAATTTGAAACTATCTTGAATGCATAGAAAAAGGGGATGGTAACATTGTGGTAATGAACAAATGTAAAAATATTCAAAGATATTTTAATTTAGATGTGATGATATCTTGTGTTCTATGTAAAGAGGCACATGTAGTGGGTGACAGCTCCAAAGTGAAGGAAGAAAAGGAGATGAACAAATTTTCATATTGAACCACCAAAACATGTGTTTTAGGGAAAGAGGATTCCCCAATGGGCTCCTAGGATTTTTCACCTAGGAGCTTGGTTGAGAAATGGTGCCTCTATCACACTAATTATTCTTGGAGAGTTCATTCAAGATTAGGGGTTTGAATAGGTGTGATGTGTGTGACTAAATTCTGTAAAGAAATGAAATCATCTAATTATGAAATGTAAAATAACACTATACAAATGTATTGAAAACCCTATGTAAAATGACCTAAGAATGACCTAGAATGCATGCAAATTGTAAAAAAACTAAAGGAAGCAGAAATGGTGCACCTGGAAACTGAAGGCTAATGAAGAGGAGCTTTGGAATCGTCTAAATTTTTTTGAAAATTCTGATTGGGACACTTACGCCAAGTTGGGCGACTTAGTCCTCTTCTTAGGAAACTTTGTCGGAACAGGTTTCTAGAAAATGGGTATCTAGAAACATAGAAACCACTTTTTAGGACTGGTACCGAGACTAATTCGCTAATGATGGTGACTTAGTCCACCTAGAGCTTTCAGGAGTCTCGAGGCTGGAATCTATAGGTGCCCACTTGTACTTCTATTTCTAACAGAGACCCGTGCTCAAATCTTCAGAAAATGACCTGCAAGTTATCTTTAAGCTCCTTTTAGGGTTTGTTGACTTGGAATGATGTGGATGGAATGATTACAACTTTTAGCACCTTACTCCTTGACTAATCTACATACAAACTTGCAAAACACACATGCAAAGAGGGGAAAAAGGTTAGGGTTAGAGAATAGGGGTTTGTCTTAGTCAAACTGCATGTTGGTAATCAAACCCAAATGAAATAGAATAAAAGGGAAAGATGAATGAATAACATGCAAGTACAATCACTCACCAATCCCTTGTTAAAGAAGTCCGAAGATATGCAAGAACCAACTCCAATGGATGTTGCTTGAAGTGCTTAGTTCTTAAATGCTTGCTTGAGAAGATATATCGCTAGAGTGCTTCTGAAGATGAGAGATGTTGGGGGGTGTGAGTAGGAGTGTTGGGAGAGGAGAAAAAACCTTATTTATACATGTGAGGCCTTAATTCCATGAAAATAACACATCACAGGCCGACCTTAGGGTTTAGGAGATAAAATCTTGCTAGAAATTTGATTTAATTTTTATTTTTATGTCAAATAGGACTAAGTTACCCAAGGCGGTGACTTAGTCCACTTGGAAAAATTCAAGTGGTAGCCATGAATTGAAAGGTGGTTGATGTTGATTAACATGATTGTCTCCTGAAACACACTTAAGTCGGGCCTAAAAGTGCATTAAGGGGCCATTTTATCACAAGGAAGGGTTGATTTAGTGATGACAAGCCTAGGAAAGTGTGAGGGTTAGTTACAACACCTTACAACACTTTAGACTAAGGCTTGGAAAAGGGTTATTTAGGTGAATTATTATCAAAAATCCATAGAAAAGTGAGGAAATGTGTTACAACACTTCACAACACCCTTGTAAGACTTTGTTAGTTTTTTGTTGATTTGCAAGTGTTCAAGGCCTAATGTGAATGTGTTGGCCACATTACAACATTAGATCTAAGCAAAATCAGGCCACAATCCAAGGGAAAAGGCTCAAATGAGTGAAAAGTGTCAAGGCTACACTTTTTTGTGACACATTTAGCCCCCACTTTAGTGAGAGGATGAACTTGCTTCAAACTCACACTAAAGTAGCCAAGGCATGCATATCGAGAGTGATTCAAATGTATTCATGCTAGTAAGATGAGATAGCTATAATCAAGAGGGATGATCAAGCCCCTAGGATCAAGATCCCATGGGAAACCAAACATTTGTACAAAATATCACACAAGGAATTGATGTGGAAGAGTGAAGAGAGAAGGAAAGTCAGATCAAGCTTCGACCATTTGTCTAGCTAGTTGTGGATCAAATCTAGGTTGTTTGTTCGAAAGGAAGTGTACTCACTCTGGGGTGATGAGACTTTTGATTGTATACCGAGTGAGAAGGCCCAAAAGGTGAGAAACATACAACTGGTATGTACCCACACACACGTAGGTGGCTATGGGGAAAGTCGTGCCACTGGTTGGGATTCCTGCTTAACCATACCAAAGTTATACCTCCTGATAACTTTGATTAGGTGCCACAAAAGATAAGGGTTTGCGGTTCATGAGACAAGAAAAGCTTTGTATGCTTGGAACTCATGAACAAGTGTAGGATGACACCACAAACATGCAAGTTGTGTTATGCAAGGTGGCCATATATGCAAAATTCAAAATGCAACATGTAAAATGAAAAAGGGATGTTAAAAGGAGTCTTATTTAGTTCATGTGAGGTATTTAACTTAGGGAATGTTGTGTGTAATGTCTCCAAGAGAGGACCCATCAAAGAATAGAAAATTCACAACTTAGGGGATGCGGTGTGTCGCATCAGGTCACTAAGAGGAATGTAATATGTTGAGATAGATCATTTTCATGAAGGACATTACAACCAATGTCATCCACAAAGTGAGAAAATTGTCATATGAAGTAATAAGGATGCACTAAGAACCAAAAAAAATAAAATGCAAAAAGAAATAATGCCAATGTATGCCCCCACTTTAACGGATTTGTGAAACATCGTACTGTGAGCAATTAATTTAAAGTAGAAAAATGAAAGATGCAAGAAGAAAGAAAGGACATGCGAGCCAACTTGGAAAGCCCTATGCCAAATGATATGTTTCCAAGTGAGGCTACGTCATGAAAAGGAAGAAGAAAAAGAAAGGGAAAGGGGTTGCCTCCAAAATGAAAAACACCAAAGACATAAGGGATCTATGGATTTGGGGTCAGCATGTTCGTTGCTGCAATGTTTGTTTAGAGAGCACAAAACTATCATCATTCCCCCAAATACATAGAACTGGAAGAAGGACACAAAGAGAGAAAAAATAAAATAAAAAGAAAGAGTCATTTTAGGTCAACATGGAAGAGACATAGGACGTCTTGACACTTTGCATCATCCATAAAAGGACAACAAAAGCAAAAGAAAAAGAGAAACAAAAAGAGCCTTATGGGTCAACATGAAGGAGGCATTACGGTCTCAATGCCTTGCATCATCCCCAAAAGGAAGACAAAATGAGAAAGAAAAGGGAAAGGGCCTTTTAGGTCAACATGAAGGAGACATTGTGGTCTCAATGTCTTGCATCATCCCCAAAGGGAAGGCGAAAGAAAAATAAAAAGAAAAGGGGCCTTTTGGGTCAACATGAAGGAGACATTGCAGTCTCAATGCCTTGCATCATCCCCAAAAGGAAGGTGAAAGCAAAAGAAAAAGAAAAGGGGCATTTTGGGTCAACATGAAGGAGACATTGCGGTCTCAATGCCTTGCATCATCCCCAAAAGGAAGGCGAAAGAGAAAAAGGAAAATCAAAAGAAAAGTCACGATATATAGAAGAATTAAGGTACAAATAGAAGAATGTCACAAAGAGAGAGAACATCAAACAAAACAGTACAAGTGAACACGTTACATACAAGCAAACATGAAAAAGAAAGATAAAAGTCTAGTAAGGAAAATGCGAGTCAACTGTCAAGCAAGTCATCTATCTCACAATCTCAGTTGGTATAAGTGGGAGGTGAATAACATAGCTAAGTGACAAAGACAAGTGCATTACTAGGGTAAGGCTAAAAACTTCTTGCCCCCACTGAGTGCAAGGAAATAATGAGCTAAGTTAGGTGTTGGGAAGGATCGTGTAATAGCGAGAAGAGAATGTTCTACAACTATTACATGATAGGGTGTGTGAGAGTAGTTTATGGTTTGAGGGGGTAGCAATTATCATCATCAAAATGAGACTTGATTAGTATCTCTTTCAAATGATGAAACTCATCGCTTCTATGGCTGAGAGCACGATGGTATGCACAATGTGGGACATTAGCATCTCTAGGGAATATTACCAATCTATTCCTAGGTGGCAATGTGATGAGGTCTTTGTTTAGGAGCATTTGCAATTTCCTCTCACATTTAGGTGGGGGATGAAGAGGAAACTTGAGTTTCTGTAATTTATAAGGCCTCTTGCATCTACTAGATTCTCCTACTTCGTGAGAGGAGAATAGGGCAGGAGGTCTCAATATGATCTTATTATTGTCCACATTAGTGTTAGGAGATGGTGGGTGTTCTTTGGGAAGGACATTCAGATCAGGGGTGAATCTAAGATCACCATGTCATCATCACGAAGGCGAAGATAATCTCAAGTAGGCATACAGTGATGAGGGGGATCCTGATAGCCTATCCCCTTGGTAGTTTCATCAGGTGAGAGTTGTTCATAAAATTTGTGTATTTCATGTTCATTTGTTGTGTCACCACCTTGTTTACTTAGAATGGTAAAACCTTTTCCATAGTTTTGGGGAAGGTTGATTGGGGTGTTTGTCATTTGGTTATTGTAAAATGGTTGAGTAGTGGTATGTTTAGACGAACTAGGTTCACCTTGGGTAGGGAACTTAGGTTTGTTTTGTGTTTCATGATGTAGATAACCAATTGTTTCAAGAGGTGATATAGTAGGAAGCTCGAGTTGTTTCATGGATGGGTAGAAGGTTGCATTTGCTTCGAGATTATCAAGGCAATCATTAAGGAACCGGTTCATGCTAGCATCATCATCTCCAATTATGTCAACATCACGAGGAAGACATGCATTAGGAGTTGATTGAGCAGGAGTGGGTTCAAGGTCATTAGGATTAGTGGCAAAGGTGCAACTTGACATATCCACTAGGGATTTGAAGGACATCTAAAGCTTTTTGAAAGACAACCATAATGAAAGCAAACAAATGACGATAAATCGACTAAAATAGAGAATCTGGAAAGAAAAATAAAAATGGAATGACAGAAAATAGAGGTGCAAACAATGTTCTAGAAATGCCAAAAATTATAGTGCAAATGGTGCAAGTGGACTAAGTCACCTAGTGTGGCAAATTAGTCTCGACAGTGATATTTTTGACACATTTCAGAATTTTTGACTACTTTTTTATGATTTTTATGCTTTTTTGATGCAAATACAAAATGAAAATGTAGATTTTTTTGTACTTTTTTAATGAAACTGCAATGCAAAATGAAAGCTAACATGAAATTTTCATAATGAACTTTTAAGAACCTTGAAATGTAGACAATGCAAAACCCTAATGCAATGCAAGATTTTTCTTAGGATGCAAATGAAAAAATCAGGAGTGAAAAATAAGTGTTCTAAGGACGGGTTCACCAAAATGAACCACTAAAAACATGTGTTTTAGGGAAAGAGGATTCCCCAATGGGCTCCTAGGGTTTTTCACCTAGGAGCTTGGTTGAGAAATGGTGCCTCTTTCACACTAAGTATTCTTGGTAAGTTCATTCAAGATTAGGGGTTTGAATAGGTGTGAATGTGTGCCTAAATGCTATAAAGAAATGAAACCATCTAACTATGAAATGTAAACTAACGCAATACAAATGTATTGAAAATCCTATGTAAAATGACCTAGAATGCATGCAAACTATAACAAAACTAAAGCAAGCAGAAATGGTGCACCTGGAAACTAAAGGCTAATGAAGAGGAGCTTTGGAATCGTCTAGAATTTTTTGAAAATGCTGACTAGGACACTTATGCCAAGTTGGGCGACTTAGTCCTCTTCCCAAGAAACTTTGTCGGAACAGGTTTCTAGAAAATGGGTATCCAAAAACATAGAAACCACTTTTTAGGACTGGTACCGGGGCTAATTCTCCAATGATGGTGACTTAGTCCACCTAGAGCTTTCAAGAGTTTTGAGGCTGGAATCTATAGGTTCCCACTTGTACTTCTATTTCTAATAGAGACCCGTGTTTGAATCTTCAAAAAGTGACTTGCAAGTTATCTTTAAGCTCGTTTTAGGGTTTGTTGACTTGGAATGATGGAATGATTACACCTTTTAGCACCTTACTCCTTGACTAATCTACATACAAACTTGCAAAGCACACATGCAAAGAGGAGAAAAAGGTTAGGGTTAGAGAATAGGGGTTTTCCTTAGTCAAACCCCATGTTGGCAATCAAACCCAAATTAAATAGAATAAAAGGGAAAGATGACAGAATAACATGTAAGTACAATCACTCACCAAGCCCTTGTTGAAGAAGTATGAAGGTATGCAAGAACCAGCTCCAATGGATGTTGCTTGAAGTGCTTAGTGATTAAATGCTTGCTTGAGAAGATATATTGCTAGAGTGCTTCTGAAGATGAGAGATGTTGGGGGGTGTGAGTAGGAGTGTTGGGAGAGGTAAAATGAGGAGAAAAACCCTTATTTATTCATGTGAGGCCTTAATTCCCCAAAAAAAAAACATCACATGCCGACCTTAGGGTTTAGGAGATAAAATCCTGCTATAAATTTGATTTAATTTTTATTTTTATGTCAAATGGAACTAAGTCACCCAAGGTGGCGACTTAGTCCACTTGGAAAAATTCAAGTGGTAGCCGCGAATTAAAAGGTGGTTGATGTTGATTAATGGGATTGTCTCTCAAAACACACTTAAGTCGGGCCTAAAAGTACATTAAGGGGCCATTTTGTCACAAGGAAGGGTTGATTTAGTGATGACAAGCCTAGGAAAGTGTGAGGGTTAGTTACAACACCTCACAACACTTTAGACTAAGGCTTGGAAAAGGGTTATTTAGGTGAATTATTATAGAAAAGTCCTAGAAAAGTGAGGAAATGTGTTACAACACTTCACAATACCCTTGTAAGACTTTGTTAGGTTTTTGTTGATTTGCAAGCGTTCAAGGGCTAATGTGAACATGTTGGCCACATTACAACATTACATCTAAGAAAAATTGGGCCAAAAATCCAAGGGAAAAGGCTCAAATGAGTGAAAAGTGTCAAGGCTACACTTTTTTGCGACATACATATTAAAATTTGTATCTAGTACAAGAAGGTAGAATCTATTTGATACTTGTTCCAAGCCAATTTATTTTCTTAGAATATTGTAAGTGAACAAGAGTTGCAAATAGTGGGTCATCAACAAACTTATGCTTTGGGTTGGCTTAAAGATTGAGTTGAAATCATGGTGAATTAATAGTCTAGAGTTAAGCTTTTTATTAGTTCCAATTACAAGATGAAGTGCTAGTAGATGTGGTCCCATTTGACATATGTGAGGTATTAATTAATAATGAATGTTTGTATTTAATAAATGCTACATGTTGGAGGAGAAATTAATACACATTGTACACAACTAAGAAGAAGAGATATATCACTCTGGTTGGTGTGACAAAAGCTAAGCGTTTGATCAATGCTAGTGGTAAATTTACCTTGTTGCTTCTGAAAGGTGAAGGAGAACAAAAAGATGCCAATTTGAAGGAGTTATATGGATGTTATAATCATAAGGAGTAACAAGGCGTGATTGAGTTGGTGAATATTTTTTTTTATTTTTTTGTAGAACCCAAGGGGTTGTCCACAAAGAGAACCATATAAAATGAAATCTAGTTGTTAATTGACTACCCTTTACCAAAGTTGGGGTTGTATATACAATTCAATTCAAATACAATAAGTCAAAGAGTAGCTCAATATATTATTTGAGAAAAGGGTAATTTGACCTAATACCTCTCCATACTAATATCTCATCATTATTGTGCCTAAAAAAGATTGGACATAGTACATATGAAGAATTGATATGTGCTACCTCAAATCAATGATCTTTTGGATTAATTAAAACATGCTAAATATTTCATGAAACTAGACTTTGAGTCTATATACCACTGAGGGTCAAATAAGAGGATGTGTGGAAGATAACTTTCAAGACATGCCAAGGTCTCTATGAGTGATTTTTTTCCAGATCAAGTGTAATACACCAACCACATTTATGTACTTCATGAATGAGGTATTGATAATACTAAATGATTCTTGTGTTAATCATTATTTAAATGATATGATATTTAGTAGGTGCTATGAAAAACATTTATCTCATGGATTGAAAATGTATTTGAAATCTTGAGGGAGAATAAATTATTGTTGAATAATAAGAAGTCAAAGTATGCTAAAATCTCTTTAATGTACCTTGGTCATGTGGTGGGTGATGGAGAGATAAAAATATATATCTAAGGTTGCATCCATTGGTAATTGGTTAGAGCCCACTATAATGAGTGAGACTTGGAGCTTTGTATGTCTTACATAACTATTACCTTAGGAAATTTGTGAATATATTGTTGCCTTGTTACATGAAGTCATTAGTAAAGGAAGACATATTCATTGCGGAAAGATGTAACAATAAGCATTTTAGGAGTTGAATAAAATATGCATGAAATATGGTTTGGCTTAACCTAATTTGAAAACAAAATTTGAGGTAGAGATAAATACTAGTGACGATGCTATGGGGTGAGGTGATTTTTTAGGGAGATAGGTGTATCTGTTATCACTTGGAAATGTTTATATCACATGCATTAAACTATAATACTTGTATAAAGGAACTATATTCTTTGGTTTTTATAGTGAAGTAGAAATTGTACCTCATGGGAAAGAAGATTGTGGTACACATAGATCGTGAGATCCTACAATAATTGTAAGCAAAAAATAAATTGTGGTAGTGTAGACATTACAAATTAATGGTATTTCTTCAATAGTTCCATATCATGGTCAAGAATAACCATGAAATGATAAATAAGGTGTTGATATGTTGTCTAGACCATTTATTTTATCCACTATAATTAGCTTATCTAAGATAAATACTTTCTATCATGATTTGTATGTAAAGGATTATAATCATGATATATATTTCAATGAGGTATATCAAACCATACACATAATAGGAAATATGAATTTTTTGAACCTCATCATGACTACTACCTCTGAGTAGAACTTTTATTCATGGTGGGTAAAATTGATGTATTGGAAGAAAAAAAGAGTTATGCTAATATAAGAGGAACACACATAATTGTAGTTGGATATTTTGATGTATCTTAAAATAGTGAATAATCTCTACAATATGTTTATTGGCCATATCTTCAACTTGATATTGCAAACCTTATTCATAGTTATCATTTGTGTAGTGTAAGACTAACAATTAGAAGTTAGGATTTTACTAGTCATTTCTAATAACTAAGAGGCCTTGAGATATTATCTATGTGGAGTTTTTTTTAGGCCTTCTAAGGATCAAGCATAAAAATAATTATTTATGATTGTGGATTGTTTCAAAAAATGTGTGTATTGATAACTTGCAAAAAGATAATGATGAGGTGTGATGCAAAAGAGCCAATCTTTAATAATGTTTGGATGCATTTTTGAATTATAGAAAATATCATATTTGATATGGATTCAAGACTCTTAAGCAAGCTTTGGTGGATGATATGGGAGAGAATGAATATGAAGATTGAATTGTCTATTACTTTTCATCTCTAAATGGATGGATATATAGTAGCAGTGAATAAAAATTTGGTGAAGCTATTGAGGAGATATAACCAAAGGCATCCCAAGGGCCAAGATAAAAATTTAGTGTACATACAACATTTGTATAGCATTACCATTTATTTTTAATCACGTTCTTAATCTTTTGAGGCTTGTTTTGGCTTTATGCTACCAAACCCTCTTGATATCTATGTGGGATATTTAAGGGGTCATAAAATGGAGACTTTGAGGTTTATAAAGATTTTTTTTTTTTTATAAAAGGTGAGGTAGATACACCTTTAGGTATAAGAGAGATTGAAGGAGTCTCAACTCAAGCATTCAAGATGGCATGATCAATATATAACATAACATTGAATTCATGCTAGTGACATTGTTTGGTTCTACTTGGGAAAAGAGAGACATTGAAGACCTTGATAGATTCTTAAATATATTTGGTATGATTTATTTTAGATCATAGATTAGGTGGGGTAAAATTATTTTCATTTAAAAAATTATAGAATATATGAAGACATTTTTAGTGATCAATGTTGATTGGTTGCACTTTTTTTGTAGGCATCTTGGTAATGGCTTGACATGTCATCATGGTGCATGAGGAGTTAATTTTCCTTGTATATATTTGTTGTAGGTCAAATTTGGGGTGAATAACAATAATTGGTAGTTAGGGTATAAGATTGTGAAAATGGATGGTTTGGTCTCTTGAAAATTAGATGTATGACTTTATTTTGGTTGTGTTTATTTTCTCATTCTTAGAAAAATTAGTTAGGTCATCAACCAAATTGTGGATTTTTCGTAGGTATTTTTTTCTTTCTTGGGATATAAAATGGTTGTTTTCTCTTAGCAAACAAAATTATTTAAATTGTTGGCATTTTTTATGGTTAAAAAATGGGTCATTTGGCTTGCCCAAATAGGAATTAAGAAGATAATTGAGTTTTCACTCATGAGTGAAAATTAACATTCTAAGAAACAAATTTACTTCCATTTATAGGTGATTAGAGTAGGATTTAAGGAAATTATAAAGTCATTTGTGAGGTTCAATTGGTTTAGAAGATGTTATCTATGTTGTTTTAAAGAGGTGAAGATGATTAAGGTTCTTGTGAAGCACAAGAGTAGAGTGGAGGAAAAAAATATTGTAAGGTTAACACACAAATTTATTAACACCATTGATTCAAAAAATCTTCATGTACTAGCACTAATTTAGTGAACGAGATGTGTATAACATAACTTTCTTAGAGTTTTTCACCCATTTGGGTTTCTTTGGATAAAAAATAGTTATATATTTTTTTCTCATTGTGTTTATGACATTTAATGTTGCTATAAATTGATTACATCCTTTATGGTAGGTTGCTAACATTTATGGGTGAAGAATTAGCCTAAGAGAATTTATGTTTAATGTAATTGTAGGATTATAAACCCAAATATTATGGATCATCAGCCCTAGTGTTACCCCTACCACTTGCATTGTTCTCACCTTATTCCCTTTTGGCTTACCCAAAATTTATATTTCAACTCTCATTACTCACACTAGTGCCTCCATTCCTTCTAACATTCCACCCATATCTATTCCTACTACTTTCATAGCCATTAATCTTACACCTTTATACCATATAGTCCATACCATCTCCCAATCTCAAATTGTACCCTACACTTATCATATTATGTCTAACCCATTTGCCTCTACGTCCATGCCTCTTACTTCCTAACACACATCCATTCCACCATATATCAAACTTCCCATAATCATGGATACAATTATAAAGAAACACTAAGTCTACATAATAAACTTAATATTAAAAAAAAAGAATGGTATTGCATATAATCCTCCACATCACATGCCTTTAGCTTTTGAGGTTGTTGCATGTCTGTTGCCAATATGATTTATGGATCCTCATTGTGTGATCGATAATAGAAACCAAGACCCCGAGGGTTCATTTACAATAATTCATAGTAACATCTATTGATTTTTTAATAAGATTCAATTTGATGAGAGTGCTTTTTTTTTTTTCTGTATTTTTTCTAGATTTTATTGTGTAAGATGATTTGATCTTAGTTAATTTATTTCCAATAACCCTTAAGGAAATTATTCTATTCAATAGTCTTATTAATCACTTTTGGTTCAGTCAAGTGTTATGGTGATCTTTTTATTTCTTTCTTACAACACTTTCATATAAACATGAGATTGTAATTTTCTATTAACAATCTTACTAGATGTGCACAAGAGAGTAATGAACATATTAATAATTATTTTGTTTGATTTTATTCTTTGTGTAGAAAATTGAAACTCCAATTTTTAATGATTAGTTATAAATCATTTTTTATAGAAATATTACTTTAGGTTATCAAGTTTAATGTGCACCTAAGTAGTATTCAATCTTTTAAAGATATGTGCACCGATTTGAAGAATCTTGAGATATAATTTGAAATATAGATCGTCATCGTCACAATATTCCTACCTTTTGATGTTTCAATTTAGATGAATAATTTTTCAAAGGGCATGACTATGAAGGAAAATGTGAATGAATTTTCTTATAATTCTTCTTTTCATTCTTTAACTAACTACTCATGGAATGTTCACTAATCTTCAAGAATCCATGGATGATGTGCTTCAAATTTTATTGAGTGATAATTTAATTATATTCCCTCCTCTATGTCTATTGGATCCCACTAAATCACATACCAGGCCATAAAATGATCAAGCATTTTACAATTATCATAGAGTTGAAGAGCATTACACACAATATTAATTTATTCTTAAGAATAAGGCACACGATCTCATTCATAACAACACAATCAAAGTTTAAGGGGTTAATGACAAAGGGAAATCCATTGATTACACCCCTTAACAATATATTCCAAGTTGTTACAAATCGTTCACATAATATTGACACATATTATATATAAATTATTGCAGCACATAAATATGACAAAGTTTTAATGGAAAATGTTGAGTCTAATGCTAAATATTCCTCTTTCACATGGATGCAATCATATCATTTTATTAGAGGAAATTTCAAAAAACATATTGTGAACCATTATACATTAAGGCATACATGAGGGAATTAGAAATTTGAGATGTTTTAATCAATCCAACTAATCAATGCAACATATACGCGAAAGATCTATTAGTTTCTATAAAGAAAAAAAAACACCATATGCAAATTCTAGGATTTCTTTAAAGATAAAAAATAGAATATTGCTTAAGTCTTTGGGTTGTGTCACCTTTTCACTTGGGTTTGGACCAAAAGTGGCACAATGTTTATACCATGTCATACCTACCACATATCATTTCTTCATTTTACTTGAAAGATTGTGGATAGAACATTTAAAATTGTTCCTTCAATGATGCACTACTACACTAATTTATTCATGAAGGAATGAACATAGATATAAAAAGAGTTAGAGCCAAACCAATTATAGAGGTGAGGTATTTCATTTTAGACACATTTTTCCAACTCCAATAGAAAATCCATATGAAGATGAAAAATATATTCCCCAAGAATTTCAAGATATTCTTTTAAGAGCAACAAGAACAAAAAAAACATCAAGTTGAACACTGTGTACCAAAATAATAAAAGTTAGAGATAAAGAAAGAAAACATAAAAAATAAACCAAGAAGGGAATAAAAGAAGTAAAATTAAAACTTGAGTTTCATATAAAAACACTATATCGAAGCCAAAGAAAGAGGTAGTGGTGCATAAAATGTGTAGTACTCCACTAGAACCACAAGTTCAAAATCAAGAATGACTAAGAAAATAAGATTTGAATGTTATAACTATTGAACACATGTTTTCACTGTGCACAAAGAAATATTAAAAAAAATGTCATAAAAACTTAAGTGAATAAGAAGAGAAACAACATAAAATAGAGAAAAAAAAATAGATGATGAGTTTTGGAATAATCCTAATCTAATAAATGAGTCATAGCTAGAGGTTAAAGATGATGCCTAAGAAAAAATCTATTCAATGATTTATGAGCAACACTACTCCTGGTTGTGGTGCCAGGTTTGGGTTGTTTTCTGTCTTTGACTGAGGACTGTTGTTGGTCCTGAGTGTGCTATCTCTCCTGGTTCCTGGTAACCAACCATTGTTTGTGTTTCTATTGTACTTCTGCAGTGTCTCCATCAGTACCGTTTCTCTATTTCTTTGAAAAAGTTTGAGACTTTTTTGTTTGGAAGTGTCCTTCTCTTTGTAAGAGGTTCTTGGTCCTTTCAAAGCCTTGCTTACCTTATCAAAAACACTAAAGTGTATATCCATTTATACTTATAGATTAGGTACCATCATTATCATTTTTTCCAATTCCATATTTTCGCTATTTTTTATTTTATTTATACCTTGGATTTTTGGTCTATGCTTAATTGTTGTATACCCATTTCACCTTCCACTTTTTTTACACATTTATCCTCTCTCTCTTGGGGGACGCTTTTGGTTTTTACCTTTCTAACACTATTTGGTTATGCCTTCCTTTTTCCTTTTGTTTTCATTTCCCACTTACGTTGCACACATGATTTTTCTATTCCTTTTTATCTTTTGTCTATGTTTAAATTGCTTTGTCTCCTTTAGCTTCACATCTTTTAATTTTCTAATTATCATGATTTTTTGACCCTATTTTCTTATATCATGCTTATTCCAGATCTTATTCATTCTTTGAAGATTATTCATTGGCTTCATATTATTTTCTTTTTTGATAAATTAGCTATGTGTTCAACTGGGTTCCACTCCCCAAGAATATCAATAGAAAGTGATCAAAGGTATTGATAAAAATAAAACAAGATGATTTTACTTCACAAGATAAAATAATATTTATATAACTACAAATGGAATATTTTTGTGCATAGCTAGGCCTACATACCTAGCCTTTCTTGCATTGAACCATGTGCATATTGCTTATCACTATGCTTATGTGCTTGCAATCTCAATTTGATCAACTTATTTGTTTGATTCTCATAATTAATATTATCCTAATCCAATTCAATTTGTCTTGGGAATTGATCCAACCTAGTTGTTTGACTTAGGTTGTTTCCATGTGTGTAAGTTTGTCAGGTCATACTTGCAATCTTGATTCCTTTAGTTATAAAATAAAATAACCAAACATTTAGTTAATTGGGTCTATCTTACACTTTGGTGCCAAATCAAATTTGCACAATTCCCCACTTTTTAGAATTATGATTGTGTATAAAAAATAGTCATTTGCAGTCATGTAGAGTATTAGGAAATTGTTGCATTATTGCTTATCACCAGATCATTAAATATCATTGATTGTCATCACCTAACAATAATCCTATAATCCATATGCATGTTTGAAGCTTGTTATCTATCAAGGAAATTTTAAATATCACCAATGTAATAAAAAAGCCAAACAAACTACTTTTTTATAATTCATAGAGCAAGATCTAAATATCATCACATATTGAGTTTGTAGTTAACAAATATATTCATAGTTGTAATTTAAATCCATATTATCAAAGTCAATTTGATAGCATACTAAAAAAGTATTCAAATACTAATCCACATACATGACTGTCTTAGACATTGATAATTTCCAATTCATATCAATTTCACTCTCTAACATTCATTTTCAATTGTAATAATAAATAATATAATCTTTCATTAATTAATAATAATAATATAATTATTTTATTCCATTCCATATAATCTACAAAACAAAATATTTTTATAGTTTTTTTATTGAACAAAGCAATAAAAAATTACAAGAATGAACCCACAAGAAGTAGCTGAAGTAAACAGTAACCAGTCACAAAGGAAACAACCTTGATCATAAATCTAACCATCAAGACAACAAAATAGACAAAATTACATGAGTTGTACAACATTTTATCACAAAATAGACAAAATTACATATATTGTACAACATTTTTACAATGATTGAGCCTACTAAAAAATTGGAACTTCATGTATCACTTAAAGGCCAAGCTTAACTGACATACTCTAAGGGTACGCTCCTTAGGTGGCCGGGCCCATTCACCTGACATTCCCGTACATCATCCGCTTTTTGAGAGATTTCCATTTTAGTTAACTTTTTTATCTCCGTTTTCACGTTTAAAGTTATGTTTTTTCTTTACTTCTAGTATGGAATAAATATGTGAATAGAAGGAAAGATATTGCACAACATTTTAAAACAATACTATGTGCACTTATTCGTAGGAGATGATTTAGGTGTATGGGAGTTTAATTAGAGATGCCCTATAATAAGGGTGTTTAAATAATATAAAATTTTAAATAATTAATTAAAAATATATTTGATAATAAATATATATAATGAAAAATAATGAAACAAGTTTTGAAAATAATAATAATAAATATATATAATGAAAGATTTTGAAACAAAATTTACACAATAAATTGTTTTGAATTATTTGAATTTTTATTTTTTAAATATTTTTGTTATGTTTGTCTTTTCATAATGATTTCATGACAACACTTATATAATATATTTAAATAATATTATTTTATTTTTAAAATAATATAAATATACTAATTAAATTTGTTGATACAATAATATACATTCTTTTTTATAATAACATTTATGATAATATATTTATATAATATTATTATATTACTTTTAAAATAATATTAAAATTGTTGATACAATAATATACATTATACTTTATTTTTATTTATCTAAAATTAATTTTTTTACTTTACAACTATTCAAAAAAAAATTATTTTATTTAATCAAGAATTATTTCTATTTATAGTTATTTTTTTAAAATTTGAAATCTCATAAAAACGCTCTCAAGAAAAAAAATAACAACAATCAATAGTAGTTTAGTATGAATTATAATTTCTAACATATTACAACAAAAACTAATTTCAATAACACTTATTAAAATAATTTGTGAAAAAATAATTCTTAAACTAACATAAAAATATAAACAACTTTCAAAATATTATAATTCATAAAACATTCAATGGAAAAAATATTTTTATAGTCCCATGTTGATGAACATGAATGGTAGGAAAATTTATAATATTCAAATTTAATATCATTTTATTTCTCTTTTCATTCATTCATAAAAAATATTTCAATTTTATTAAATTAAAAATATTAAACAATAATGTGGGAGGTAGGGAGGGCGTCCCTCCAAGGTGGTGGAGGATGGAGGCATGTATGGCCACATTGGATCTATACGAGTGTGAGAGGTTCCAGGTGGAAAGCCATGATGGTAGGGGAAAGATTGCTTGTCTCTTCAACAAGCTAAAAGTACGGGGATGACAACTCATTTTTCTTCTCGAGGTGCAAGAAATGATGAAGTTTTATGGGAAGTGGGTTATCATTTGAGCTCGAACAACTCACACGAAAGAGAAGGAAAGTGGTGAGGTTGGCAGCCAAATTCATTTAAGGCTTTTATAGCCTTTCTTTGGCATTAGTGTTGGTTTAGTTATATGGGAGAAGTCTGGCAGTTAATCCGTCGAGTGTTTCCTACTTGGAGTCGAATGGTTGGGTTCGCTAAATTTGTGATAGAGGTTTTGGTAGCGGGTGTGGCCCAGTTTGGGGCCGACACCCCCATTTCTCTCTAGTCGAAGGATAGGTTGACTACTTTTAGAACCATCACCGATCAAAGGCTAAAAATAATTCTACTCAATTATGATCCATTGGTGTTAGTTGCAATAAAAATGGTGTTGGGCTCGAGTCACTTGGAAGAAAAAGAGTATGGGTGTGACAGTTTGCAAATTTCGTCTCATTTCTTGGCATCTTTGTTAGACAATCTAGTACCAAAGGGTGAAGCAAGGAGTTTAATGTGCAAAATGTTTATACTTGGTTTGCTTGGTGGAATGGACGAGCTCCTGCGAGTGGTGGTGGTAGGAAGAGGCTGTCTGCAGGATTCAAAGGTAGAGAAGGTGAAGGATGAGGACACAGTGAAGCTCTATCCATTCCTCTTGGACCTCCATGGACCAAGTCTAATGTGACATAGGGCTATAGTAGCGATGGTAGTAATCTTTCTAAATAATTTTTTCTGGATAATGGCGATTGACAACAAGGACTAGAACGAGGATTTTGAAGATTTCGCGCATCTGAACAAGTTCCTGTAAATGGTGGCGTATGTTTATAGTTCATAGTAGATAGTTATTTTTTATGTTAATGCAAGCATTGTCTGGCTAGTTATGATTATAGACTGTTCAAAGCTTTTGGCCTGTAATTTTGGAGATTGGATAGACAAAATCTGGACGCAGCTTTTGGTTTCTGGTGAAAATTTGATAAAACTTGCTTTATACATGCATCACAAATGTTTGTACTTTGAGCTTATTAATATAAAACCATTCTTACGTATCAAAAAATAAAAAAATAAAGCAATAATAATTCCCCCAAAAAATCTATTAAAACTATCTAAGAATTATTTAATTTTTAATCTACTTAAGAGTTATTTTATATCTCATGATCATATATAAAAATTGAAACACAATTAAATGTTCCAATTTTTTAAAACTATCTAAGAATTGTTTAATTTTATTATTTTCACAATTTTTTCATTTACCTAGAATTATTTAATTTTTTTTTAAAACATTAAAACCTTCTATTTAAATGTTTTTTTTATAAAATAAATCTTAAGTAAATAAACATAAGTTAGTGTCAATTTTCTAAAATATGTAATTGATCACCTACCTTATGATTGTAGGAGTTGAGAAAATACAACTTCACAAACCCCGAAGATCACCTGCATGCAAATAACCTGTCACAAAAGAAGATATGGAGACAAACAAGCAAGGGTTCTCTGAAAACTGAAAATGTATATATCAGAGAGAATGAGAGAATGAATTGATATGAAATACAATGGGATCAATCCTTATAAAAAGGAGATCATGCAAACCCTAATAAAACCCTAATAGGAAAAACCCTAATAGAAGCCCTAATAGGATAACATTTAATAATTAATATAATTATTAAATGTCACTTTATGCAAACTAACGTGAAATCTTAAGAAGAGAATAAAGGTAACTTAATCAACATAATTAAGTTAAAACCTTTACTCTAACACCCCCCCTTAAGATGAGCAACAGTGCAGCTACAAACAAGTGCAAGAAAGCAAAGGTAACTACAATGCAAGAAGGCAAACATGGGTCCTGGCAACTAGGCCAGATCAGGTACCCAAATACAACCAAATCTCTATAAAGAGGAGAAATAGAGAAAACCTCATGGGAAAAAGCTCTACTCCAAAAAGAGATGCAGAAAGCCAAGAAGAAGAACATCACTGAAGTAGAAGAAGCTGCAAACAACTATCGAAAGATGATTGCTATGGTGCTGAAGAACCTTTGTAGAAGATTGAAGATCCCTTCCAAGGCAAAACCAAGGAAGAATTAGCATGAACAGTATAATACCCCCCCATAATGCTAAATTGGGAGAGCCTAACAGTTCCACTGAAATGATGTGAAACACCCTGTAGTGCATGAAGGAGAAGAAACATCTGAAAGTGCGCAAGATAGCACCTACAACTGAAAAAGTGGTGTGAAAAACAAAGCACACATGCATGAGGCTGGAATCATATGTATCCATGGTCGTCGTGGAGGGACACTCACCAGACAAAGTTGTGATGGAAAACAAAGGAAAACTACACAACCCCCATGGTATGGATTCAATGTCATCATGGAGGGATACTCACCGGACAAAGATGTGATGGCAAAACAAAGGAAAACTACACAACCCCTCATGGCACTTTATAATAATAGTGCGAGTACAAAATATGGCACAACCTTATGTGCAAAATCCCCAAAAGATGCATGTACAATAGTGTGGCACTTTATCTCAGTGTGTTTACATAAAAGATAGCATACAAATGATGCTCAAAATGTCCTCAAAGGACAAAATGCTAGAAATACATGAAGAACAGCCAAGAACAAAGCATCCCATGTGAACAAAAAGTTTCCAAGAGCAAATATGTCTAGGTAATCCACCAGAGTGTGAAAACACAAATAACTGAATAAAATATACCTAGAGTGAAATCTGGAAAAATACCATGGATGAAACTGAAGAGCTCTAAAATATGGTTCCAACACCGCTGAGATTGCGAAAAACGGAGAAACTAATCAAAAGTTATGAGCTTGAGACTGAAAATAGCCCCTTTGTCTTCAACTGGCTATAGAATGCACCAATGGAAAAATGAAGTGATGAGACCCACACCACTGGAAAGATGAGAAAACTAGCTTTTTGATGATCTCTCATTTGCCAAAAAATGATATTGTATGCCCAAGTTATGGCCTCCAGAATAAATTAG
>CM021107.1:435696374-435818495 GCA_007115665.2 Sequoiadendron giganteum | reverse complement strand
AACTAAGAAGAAGAGATATATCACTCTGGTTGGTGTGACAAAAGCTAAGCGTTTGATCAATGCTAGTGGTAAATTTACCTTGTTGCTTCTGAAAGGTGAAGGAGAACAAAAAGATGCCAATTTGAAGGAGTTATATGGATGTTATAATCATAAGGAGTAACAAGGCGTGATTGAGTTGGTGAATATTTTTTTTTATTTTTTTGTAGAACCCAAGGGGTTGTCCACAAAGAGAACCATATAAAATGAAATCTAGTTGTTAATTGACTACCCTTTACCAAAGTTGGGGTTGTATATACAATTCAATTCAAATACAATAAGTCAAAGAGTAGCTCAATATATTATTTGAGAAAAGGGTAATTTGACCTAATACCTCTCCATACTAATATCTCATCATTATTGTGCCTAAAAAAGATTGGACATAGTACATATGAAGAATTGATATGTGCTACCTCAAATCAATGATCTTTTGGATTAATTAAAACATGCTAAATATTTCATGAAACTAGACTTTGAGTCTATATACCACTGAGGGTCAAATAAGAGGATGTGTGGAAGATAACTTTCAAGACATGCCAAGGTCTCTATGAGTGATTTTTTTCCAGATCAAGTGTAATACACCAACCACATTTATGTACTTCATGAATGAGGTATTGATAATACTAAATGATTCTTGTGTTAATCATTATTTAAATGATATGATATTTAGTAGGTGCTATGAAAAACATTTATCTCATGGATTGAAAATGTATTTGAAATCTTGAGGGAGAATAAATTATTGTTGAATAATAAGAAGTCAAAGTATGCTAAAATCTCTTTAATGTACCTTGGTCATGTGGTGGGTGATGGAGAGATAAAAATATATATCTAAGGTTGCATCCATTGGTAATTGGTTAGAGCCCACTATAATGAGTGAGACTTGGAGCTTTGTATGTCTTACATAACTATTACCTTAGGAAATTTGTGAATATATTGTTGCCTTGTTACATGAAGTCATTAGTAAAGGAAGACATATTCATTGGGGAAAGATGTAACAATAAGCATGTTAGGAGTTGAATAAAATATGCATGAAATATGGTTTGGCTTAACCTAATTTGAAAACAAAATTTGAGGTAGAGATAAATACTAGTGACGATGCTATGGGGTGAGGTGATTTTTTAGGGAGATAGGTGTATCTGTTATCACTTGGAAATGTTTATATCACATGCATTAAACTATAATACTTGTATAAAGGAACTATATTCTTTGGTTTTTATAGTGAAGTAGAAATTGTACCTCATGGGAAAGAAGATTGTGGTACACATAGATCGTGAGATCCTACAATAATTGTAAGCAAAAAATAAATTGTGGTAGTGTAGACATTACAAATTAATGGTATTTCTTCAATAGTTCCATATCATGGTCAAGAATAACCATGAAATGATAAATAAGGTGTTGATATGTTGTCTAGACCATTTATTTTATCCACTATAATTAGCTTATCTAAGATAAATACTTTCTATCATGATTTGTATGTAAAGGATTATAATCATGATATATATTTCAATGAGGTATATCAAACCATACACATAATAGGAAATATGAATTTTTTGAACCTCATCATGACTACTACCTCTGAGTAGAACTTTTATTCATGGTGGGTAAAATTGATGTATTGGAAGAAAAAAAGAGTTATGCTAATATAAGAGGAACACACATAATTGTAGTTGGATATTTTGATGTATCTTAAAATAGTGAATAATCTCTACAATATGTTTATTGGCCATATCTTCAACTTGATATTGCAAACCTTATTCATAGTTATCATTTGTGTAGTGTAAGACTAACAATTAGAAGTTAGGATTTTACTAGTCATTTCTAATAACTAAGAGGCCTTGAGATATTATCTATGTGGAGTTTTTTTTAGGCCTTCTAAGGATCAAGCATAAAAATAATTATTTATGATTGTGGATTGTTTCAAAAAATGTGTGTATTGATAACTTGCAAAAAGATAATGATGAGGTGTGATGCAAAAGAGCCAATCTTTAATAATGTTTGGATGCATTTTTGAATTATAGAAAATATCATATTTGATATGGATTCGAGACTCTTAAACAAGCTTTGGTGGATGGTATGGGAGAGAATGAATATGAAGATTGAATTCTCTATTACTTTTCATCTCTAAATGGATGGATATATAGTAGCAGTGAATAAAAATTTGGTGAAGCTATTGAGGAGATATAACCAAAGGCATCCCAAGGGCCAAGATAAAAATTTAGTGTACATACAACATTTGTATAGCATTACCATTTATTTTTAATCACGTTCTTAATCTTTTGAGGCTTGTTTTGGCTTTATGCTACCAAACCCTCTTGATATCTATGTGGGATATTTAAGGGGTCATAAAATGGAGACTTTGAGGTTTATAAAGATTTTTTTTTTTTTATAAAAGGTGAGGTAGATACACCTTTAGGTATAAGAGAGATTGAAGGAGTCTCAACTCAAGCATTCAAGATGGCATGATCAATATATAACATAACATTGAATTCATGCTAGTGACATTGTTTGGTTCTACTTGGGAAAAGAGAGACATTGAAGACCTTGATAGATTCTTAAATATATTTGGTATGATTTATTTTAGATCATAGATTAGGTGGGGTAAAATTATTTTCATTTAAAAAATTATAGAATATATGAAGACATTTTTAGTGATCAATGTTGATTGGTTGCACTTTTTTTGTAGGCATCTTGGTAATGGCTTGACATGTCATCATGGTGCATGAGGAGTTAATTTTCCTTGTATATATTTGTTGTAGGTCAAATTTGGGGTGAATAACAATAATTGGTAGTTAGGGTATAAGATTGTGAAAATGGATGGTTTGGTCTCTTGAAAATTAGATGTATGACTTTATTTTGGTTGTGTTTATTTTCTCATTCTTAGAAAAATTAGTTAGGTCATCAACCAAATTGTGGATTTTTCGTAGGTATTTTTTTCTTTCTTGGGATATAAAATGGTTGTTTTCTCTTAGCAAACAAAATTATTTAAATTGTTGGCATTTTTTATGGTTAAAAAATGGGTCATTTGGCTTGCCCAAATAGGAATTAAGAAGATAATTGAGTTTTCACTCATGAGTGAAAATTAACATTCTAAGAAACAAATTTACTTCCATTTATAGGTGATTAGAGTAGGATTTAAGGAAATTATAAAGTCATTTGTGAGGTTCAATTGGTTTAGAAGATGTTATCTATGTTGTTTTAAAGAGGTGAAGATGATTAAGGTTCTTGTGAAGCACAAGAGTAGAGTGGAGGAAAAAAATATTGTAAGGTTAACACACAAATTTATTAACACCATTGATTCAAAAAATCTTCATGTACTAGCACTAATTTAGTGAACGAGATGTGTATAACATAACTTTCTTAGAGTTTTTCACCCATTTGGGTTTCTTTGGATAAAAAATAGTTATATATTTTTTTCTCATTGTGTTTATGACATTTAATGTTGCTATAAATTGATTACATCCTTTATGGTAGGTTGCTAACATTTATGGGTGAAGAATTAGCCTAAGAGAATTTATGTTTAATGTAATTGTAGGATTATAAACCCAAATATTATGGATCATCAGCCCTAGTGTTACCCCTACCACTTGCATTGTTCTCACCTTATTCCCTTTTGGCTTACCCAAAATTTATATTTCAACTCTCATTACTCACACTAGTGCCTCCATTCCTTCTAACATTCCACCCATATCTATTCCTACTACTTTCATAGCCATTAATCTTACACCTTTATACCATATAGTCCATACCATCTCCCAATCTCAAATTGTACCCTACACTTATCATATTATGTCTAACCCATTTGCCTCTACGTCCATGCCTCTTACTTCCTAACACACATCCATTCCACCATATATCAAACTTCCCATAATCATGGATACAATTATAAAGAAACACTAAGTCTACATAATAAACTTAATATTAAAAAAAAAGAATGGTATTGCATATAATCCTCCACATCACATGCCTTTAGCTTTTGAGGTTGTTGCATGTCTGTTGCCAATATGATTTATGGATCCTCATTGTGTGATCGATAATAGAAACCAAGACCCCGAGGGTTCATTTACAATAATTCATAGTAACATCTATTGATTTTTTAATAAGATTCAATTTGATGAGAGTGCTTTTTTTTTTTTCTGTATTTTTTCTAGATTTTATTGTGTAAGATGATTTGATCTTAGTTAATTTATTTCCAATAACCCTTAAGGAAATTATTCTATTCAATAGTCTTATTAATCACTTTTGGTTCAGTCAAGTGTTATGGTGATCTTTTTATTTCTTTCTTACAACACTTTCATATAAACATGAGATTGTAATTTTCTATTAACAATCTTACTAGATGTGCACAAGAGAGTAATGAACATATTAATAATTATTTTGTTTGATTTTATTCTTTGTGTAGAAAATTGAAACTCCAATTTTTAATGATTAGTTATAAATCATTTTTTATAGAAATATTACTTTAGGTTATCAAGTTTAATGTGCACCTAAGTAGTATTCAATCTTTTAAAGATATGTGCACCGATTTGAAGAATCTTGAGATATAATTTGAAATATAGATCGTCATCGTCACAATATTCCTACCTTTTGATGTTTCAATTTAGATGAATAATTTTTCAAAGGGCATGACTATGAAGGAAAATGTGAATGAATTTTCTTATAATTCTTCTTTTCATTCTTTAACTAACTACTCATGGAATGTTCACTAATCTTCAAGAATCCATGGATGATGTGCTTCAAATTTTATTGAGTGATAATTTAATTATATTCCCTCCTCTATGTCTATTGGATCCCACTAAATCACATACCAGGCCATAAAATGATCAAGCATTTTACAATTATCATAGAGTTGAAGAGCATTACACACAATATTAATTTATTCTTAAGAATAAGGCACACGATCTCATTCATAACAACACAATCAAAGTTTAAGGGGTTAATGACAAAGGGAAATCCATTGATTACACCCCTTAACAATATATTCCAAGTTGTTACAAATCGTTCACATAATATTGACACATATTATATATAAATTATTGCAGCACATAAATATGACAAAGTTTTAATGGAAAATGTTGAGTCTAATGCTAAATATTCCTCTTTCACATGGATGCAATCATATCATTTTATTAGAGGAAATTTCAAAAAACATATTGTGAACCATTATACATTAAGGCATACATGAGGGAATTAGAAATTTGAGATGTTTTAATCAATCCAACTAATCAATGCAACATATACGCGAAAGATCTATTAGTTTCTATAAAGAAAAAAAAACACCATATGCAAATTCTAGGATTTCTTTAAAGATAAAAAATAGAATATTGCTTAAGTCTTTGGGTTGTGTCACCTTTTCACTTGGGTTTGGACCAAAAGTGGCACAATGTTTATACCATGTCATACCTACCACATATCATTTCTTCATTTTACTTGAAAGATTGTGGATAGAACATTTAAAATTGTTCCTTCAATGATGCACTACTACACTAATTTATTCATGAAGGAATGAACATAGATATAAAAAGAGTTAGAGCCAAACCAATTATAGAGGTGAGGTATTTCATTTTAGACACATTTTTCCAACTCCAATAGAAAATCCATATGAAGATGAAAAATATATTCCCCAAGAATTTCAAGATATTCTTTTAAGAGCAACAAGAACAAAAAAAACATCAAGTTGAACACTGTGTACCAAAATAATAAAAGTTAGAGATAAAGAAAGAAAACATAAAAAATAAACCAAGAAGGGAATAAAAGAAGTAAAATTAAAACTTGAGTTTCATATAAAAACACTATATCGAAGCCAAAGAAAGAGGTAGTGGTGCATAAAATGTGTAGTACTCCACTAGAACCACAAGTTCAAAATCAAGAATGACTAAGAAAATAAGATTTGAATGTTATAACTATTGAACACATGTTTTCACTGTGCACAAAGAAATATTAAAAAAAATGTCATAAAAACTTAAGTGAATAAGAAGAGAAACAACATAAAATAGAGAAAAAAAAATAGATGATGAGTTTTGGAATAATCCTAATCTAATAAATGAGTCATAGCTAGAGGTTAAAGATGATGCCTAAGAAAAAATCTATTCAATGATTTATGAGCAACACTACTCCTGGTTGTGGTGCCAGGTTTGGGTTGTTTTCTGTCTTTGACTGAGGACTGTTGTTGGTCCTGAGTGTGCTATCTCTCCTGGTTCCTGGTAACCAACCATTGTTTGTGTTTCTATTGTACTTCTGCAGTGTCTCCATCAGTACCGTTTCTCTATTTCTTTGAAAAAGTTTGAGACTTTTTTGTTTGGAAGTGTCCTTCTCTTTGTAAGAGGTTCTTGGTCCTTTCAAAGCCTTGCTTACCTTATCAAAAACACTAAAGTGTATATCCATTTATACTTATAGATTAGGTACCATCATTATCATTTTTTCCAATTCCATATTTTCGCTATTTTTTATTTTATTTATACCTTGGATTTTTGGTCTATGCTTAATTGTTGTATACCCATTTCACCTTCCACTTTTTTTACACATTTATCCTCTCTCTCTTGGGGGACGCTTTTGGTTTTTACCTTTCTAACACTATTTGGTTATGCCTTCCTTTTTCCTTTTGTTTTCATTTCCCACTTACGTTGCACACATGATTTTTCTATTCCTTTTTATCTTTTGTCTATGTTTAAATTGCTTTGTCTCCTTTAGCTTCACATCTTTTAATTTTCTAATTATCATGATTTTTTGACCCTATTTTCTTATATCATGCTTATTCCAGATCTTATTCATTCTTTGAAGATTATTCATTGGCTTCATATTATTTTCTTTTTTGATAAATTAGCTATGTGTTCAACTGGGTTCCACTCCCCAAGAATATCAATAGAAAGTGATCAAAGGTATTGATAAAAATAAAACAAGATGATTTTACTTCACAAGATAAAATAATATTTATATAACTACAAATGGAATATTTTTGTGCATAGCTAGGCCTACATACCTAGCCTTTCTTGCATTGAACCATGTGCATATTGCTTATCACTATGCTTATGTGCTTGCAATCTCAATTTGATCAACTTATTTGTTTGATTCTCATAATTAATATTATCCTAATCCAATTCAATTTGTCTTGGGAATTGATCCAACCTAGTTGTTTGACTTAGGTTGTTTCCATGTGTGTAAGTTTGTCAGGTCATACTTGCAATCTTGATTCCTTTAGTTATAAAATAAAATAACCAAACATTTAGTTAATTGGGTCTATCTTACACTTTGGTGCCAAATCAAATTTGCACAATTCCCCACTTTTTAGAATTATGATTGTGTATAAAAAATAGTCATTTGCAGTCATGTAGAGTATTAGGAAATTGTTGCATTATTGCTTATCACCAGATCATTAAATATCATTGATTGTCATCACCTAACAATAATCCTATAATCCATATGCATGTTTGAAGCTTGTTATCTATCAAGGAAATTTTAAATATCACCAATGTAATAAAAAAGCCAAACAAACTACTTTTTTATAATTCATAGAGCAAGATCTAAATATCATCACATATTGAGTTTGTAGTTAACAAATATATTCATAGTTGTAATTTAAATCCATATTATCAAAGTCAATTTGATAGCATACTAAAAAAGTATTCAAATACTAATCCACATACATGACTGTCTTAGACATTGATAATTTCCAATTCATATCAATTTCACTCTCTAACATTCATTTTCAATTGTAATAATAAATAATATAATCTTTCATTAATTAATAATAATAATATAATTATTTTATTCCATTCCATATAATCTACAAAACAAAATATTTTTATAGTTTTTTTATTGAACAAAGCAATAAAAAATTACAAGAATGAACCCACAAGAAGTAGCTGAAGTAAACAGTAACCAGTCACAAAGGAAACAACCTTGATCATAAATCTAACCATCAAGACAACAAAATAGACAAAATTACATGAGTTGTACAACATTTTATCACAAAATAGACAAAATTACATATATTGTACAACATTTTTACAATGATTGAGCCTACTAAAAAATTGGAACTTCATGTATCACTTAAAGGCCAAGCTTAACTGACATACTCTAAGGGTACGCTCCTTAGGTGGCCGGGCCCATTCACCTGACATTCCCGTACATCATCCGCTTTTTGAGAGATTTCCATTTTAGTTAACTTTTTTATCTCCGTTTTCACGTTTAAAGTTATGTTTTTTCTTTACTTCTAGTATGGAATAAATATGTGAATAGAAGGAAAGATATTGCACAACATTTTAAAACAATACTATGTGCACTTATTCGTAGGAGATGATTTAGGTGTATGGGAGTTTAATTAGAGATGCCCTATAATAAGGGTGTTTAAATAATATAAAATTTTAAATAATTAATTAAAAATATATTTGATAATAAATATATATAATGAAAAATAATGAAACAAGTTTTGAAAATAATAATAATAAATATATATAATGAAAGATTTTGAAACAAAATTTACACAATAAATTGTTTTGAATTATTTGAATTTTTATTTTTTAAATATTTTTGTTATGTTTGTCTTTTCATAATGATTTCATGACAACACTTATATAATATATTTAAATAATATTATTTTATTTTTAAAATAATATAAATATACTAATTAAATTTGTTGATACAATAATATACATTCTTTTTTATAATAACATTTATGATAATATATTTATATAATATTATTATATTACTTTTAAAATAATATTAAAATTGTTGATACAATAATATACATTATACTTTATTTTTATTTATCTAAAATTAATTTTTTTACTTTACAACTATTCAAAAAAAAATTATTTTATTTAATCAAGAATTATTTCTATTTATAGTTATTTTTTTAAAATTTGAAATCTCATAAAAACGCTCTCAAGAAAAAAAATAACAACAATCAATAGTAGTTTAGTATGAATTATAATTTCTAACATATTACAACAAAAACTAATTTCAATAACACTTATTAAAATAATTTGTGAAAAAATAATTCTTAAACTAACATAAAAATATAAACAACTTTCAAAATATTATAATTCATAAAACATTCAATGGAAAAAATATTTTTATAGTCCCATGTTGATGAACATGAATGGTAGGAAAATTTATAATATTCAAATTTAATATCATTTTATTTCTCTTTTCATTCATTCATAAAAAATATTTCAATTTTATTAAATTAAAAATATTAAACAATAATGTGGGAGGTAGGGAGGGCGTCCCTCCAAGGTGGTGGAGGATGGAGGCATGTATGGCCACATTGGATCTATACGAGTGTGAGAGGTTCCAGGTGGAAAGCCATGATGGTAGGGGAAAGATTGCTTGTCTCTTCAACAAGCTAAAAGTACGGGGATGACAACTCATTTTTCTTCTCGAGGTGCAAGAAATGATGAAGTTTTATGGGAAGTGGGTTATCATTTGAGCTCGAACAACTCACACGAAAGAGAAGGAAAGTGGTGAGGTTGGCAGCCAAATTCATTTAAGGCTTTTATAGCCTTTCTTTGGCATTAGTGTTGGTTTAGTTATATGGGAGAAGTCTGGCAGTTAATCCGTCGAGTGTTTCCTACTTGGAGTCGAATGGTTGGGTTCGCTAAATTTGTGATAGAGGTTTTGGTAGCGGGTGTGGCCCAGTTTGGGGCCGACACCCCCATTTCTCTCTAGTCGAAGGATAGGTTGACTACTTTTAGAACCATCACCGATCAAAGGCTAAAAATAATTCTACTCAATTATGATCCATTGGTGTTAGTTGCAATAAAAATGGTGTTGGGCTCGAGTCACTTGGAAGAAAAAGAGTATGGGTGTGACAGTTTGCAAATTTCGTCTCATTTCTTGGCATCTTTGTTAGACAATCTAGTACCAAAGGGTGAAGCAAGGAGTTTAATGTGCAAAATGTTTATACTTGGTTTGCTTGGTGGAATGGACGAGCTCCTGCGAGTGGTGGTGGTAGGAAGAGGCTGTCTGCAGGATTCAAAGGTAGAGAAGGTGAAGGATGAGGACACAGTGAAGCTCTATCCATTCCTCTTGGACCTCCATGGACCAAGTCTAATGTGACATAGGGCTATAGTAGCGATGGTAGTAATCTTTCTAAATAATTTTTTCTGGATAATGGCGATTGACAACAAGGACTAGAACGAGGATTTTGAAGATTTCGCGCATCTGAACAAGTTCCTGTAAATGGTGGCGTATGTTTATAGTTCATAGTAGATAGTTATTTTTTATGTTAATGCAAGCATTGTCTGGCTAGTTATGATTATAGACTGTTCAAAGCTTTTGGCCTGTAATTTTGGAGATTGGATAGACAAAATCTGGACGCAGCTTTTGGTTTCTGGTGAAAATTTGATAAAACTTGCTTTATACATGCATCACAAATGTTTGTACTTTGAGCTTATTAATATAAAACCATTCTTACGTATCAAAAAATAAAAAAATAAAGCAATAATAATTCCCCCAAAAAATCTATTAAAACTATCTAAGAATTATTTAATTTTTAATCTACTTAAGAGTTATTTTATATCTCATGATCATATATAAAAATTGAAACACAATTAAATGTTCCAATTTTTTAAAACTATCTAAGAATTGTTTAATTTTATTATTTTCACAATTTTTTCATTTACCTAGAATTATTTAATTTTTTTTTAAAACATTAAAACCTTCTATTTAAATGTTTTTTTTTTATAAAATAAAGCTTAAGTAAATAAACATAAGTTAGTGTCAATTTTCTAAAAATATGTAATTGATCACCTACCTTATGATTTCCCATGGATAAATTAATTCCTCTAATTATCCAAGAAAATGGTATGATGAATTTATTAGTAATGATAATATTAAATACATCAAATATTCCAACAAGTTCGCACGTGTTCCTTAATATCTCCCCTTTTAGTTGTTTGGTTAATATAATGAGAAAAACTTCTACATTTCTCTTCACGTGTCTCCAATTAACACTTGGATTCCATAATCTTATGGAATGATAAGTTTGAATTATTTCACCTTTCTAGTCATTTGTACCATGATGCTAACAAATCAAACATGATAAAGCATGAAGTAAAAGATATCTAATAACATGCATATAGTCAAAGCTCTTAGCTCCCTCTATTGAACTAGAGATGACTTTAAATTATTGAAACTCTAGCTCCTTTTCTATACTCTTCCATGCTTTGTTTATTATCCCTTTCTTCCAGATCTAGAATTTTTCTTCTTTCTTTTGTTCATGCTCCATAATTTTTGCTAAGACTCTTTATTGTAAGTTTGAATCTAGTATACCCATAATTTTTTGGTTCCATGATCTATTTTTATAACCCTTTAGCAAATTTATCTAACTCTTCTTTTGGAATTATCTCATTTTTTCTTTGATATTTGTGACTTAACTCACAAGGTCCATTACAAAAGAAGAAAATTCTATTTCTTCTCAAATTATTTCTAGTGTCTTCATTCATCTTCTTTGTAATAATTGGTAGTGTGGTCCTCTAGTGGATGCATGATGTCCCTTCTTATGTGATTCTTCCTTTGAGTTGAACTCAAATATAGTGTTTTAGAAATTATTTATATTTTAGTACTAGTTGTGAATTTTCCATTTTTGTATTTGTCCACCCTTCATTTTTTATCAATTTTAAGTAGTTTGAGAAACAAAATTCTATATATTTTTGAAATGACGGTTTCCTTCAAATATTTTGATAGATTCTAGTAACTTACAAACCTTAAAGTAATTTCTTCTACTGATGATCTCAATGTAATTCCTTGAAGTGTAGAAAGATAATCTCTTTTTGAATCCCTCTGGGTAGAGTTTCATATATATTGAAGCTAGCAACAAGATATGATAACTCCATGATTTATAGGATGACAAGATCACAAATTTGATACCATTGCAATAACCCTAATGATTATTTTATGTAAAAAATATTTTAATTATAACTTGTAAAAACCCATAATTCTTTACAACTTATACATCAACATTCATAACGCAAAATGAATAATTGTGTTAGTGAAGAAAGATAAAATTTAGAATTTTTCTTACTATTTCAATGAATTATAAGATTACATCAAAATACTTTGTAATAATGGTAGGGATAATAGTTACAATAATAACAAAAAAAATGTAACAACATTGTTGGAATCCACAATAACTAAAAATTATACAAACTTTATGTAGCTATGATTTACCAAGAGGAAAATTCATTAATGACCTTAGAATGAGATCATTCTATAGGTGTAAAGGGGTTTTATCCTCTAATCCTCAAAACCAAAGGGATTTCTTCTTATGATCTCTAGTATATCTAAGGGTTTCTATCCTCAAATTTGGTTGCTTGATCATGTGTTTAGAATAATTTTGCAAGTTTTTTTTATGTGTAGAATATGAATAATAATCTTTGATTAGATGTTTTCACTCTTGATATCCTTCCAATTAATGATCGGTATATTATTTTTCCAAAATAACGGCTAAGATTACATAAGGAACAAGGTAGTATAGGATGCAACCACCACATTAATGGAAACATCCAGCTATATTCCACCTCTAGCATTGCGAGTTCATGTAAAATCGTTACCTTGTTATTTAAAACTTTTTTTATATAGGGAAAACCTTTACGCAATAGTTTCAACATTAGAATTGGCCATTAATGGCACTCTAGGGTGTGCAACAAGGAATATGAGAGTAAATAGTGTGAAAAGATGAAATTATCAAAGTTTTTAGCTTGGAAAAAACTTAAATCTCATGCCACATATTGAGGGTCAATGTTTGGGAGTATAACACCCTAAATACCTAATTTATAAGAAGATACCCAAAATTTTGATCTAATTGAGGTGATATAGTTTAATATGTTGGGGATTAGAGTTTGGGGGTACCATGTATAAGGTACTTGAGTTAGATAAAGGTTGAAGATCCAAAATTGAAAGGTAATTTGATGTAAGTGTTGGGGAGTTGGGGTCTAAGCTAAAGGCATATCGGTAAGGAATAACACAAAAATATGATAAAACTAAGTAAAAGTGGGGGGATTGAAAGAAAGGGATGTTGGGAAGGAGAACTAAAAAAATAGTGGGGACAAAGGAAACAAATAAACTTAGAAAGAAATTCATGCTATAGTAGGAAAGTCTGATATCTCAATAGGAATAAAGGAAACAATGAAGTCATGTAGAAAGGTATGCTAGGATAGGGACATCTTAACCTTTGATAGGAATAAGGATTAACAAAATGTTGGTCAAAAAGGCATGTTAGGATGGGAAAGTTCAATGTTTTGATCAGACTATAAAAGAAAGGGCGAAGTTTGAGTAAATTATATGATAGGATGAAAATATATGAAACTTTAAAAACTTGCACACTTAGAAAATTGAACACACCTACACACTTAGAAAATTTTGAACTTAATGAACACATGGGAGATGAAGAGGGAGAAAATATATGCAAACTTTGATAGAGGTAGACATTATAAACAAGAAATAATAATTTTCTCTATAAACATAAATTAATGGAAAATGAGATATTATATTATTTAACTTTTGTTTTAAAAAATTAAAAATTTCTAAGTAAATATTTTTTATTTTTTATATCAAATAACTCTCAAGTAAATAAAAAACTCTAGTCATTCTTAGATAGTTTTAACATTTTAAACATTTAATTGTGTTTCAATTTTTATACATGGTCATTACATATAAAATAATTCTAAAGTAAATAAAAACTAAATAATTCTTAGATAGTTCTAATTTTTAAATATTTAGTCGTGTTTCAATTTTTATATATGACATGGCATGACACTTTTGTCTCAATACTATTGTGGATATCTATTATTTATTTAAAGTTTGAAAGATACAAGTATGATTATAATCTAATGGAGGGATCATTATTGTTTAATATTTTAAATTTAATAAATTCAAATATATTTTTTTATGAATGAAGAAAAGAGAAAGAAAATGATATTAAATTTAAATATTATAAATTTTCCTACGTTCATCAATCATCAACATGAGACTATAGAAATATTTTTTTCCATTGAATGTTTTATGAATTATAATATTTTGAAAGTTGTTTATATTTTTATGTTAGTTTAAGAATTATTTTTTCACAAATTATTTTAATAAGTGTTATTGAAATTAGTTTTTGTTGTAATATGTTAGAAATTATAATTCATACTAAAGTACTATTGATTGTTGTTATTTAATTTTATTTTCTTGAGAGTTTCTTTATGAGATTTCAAATTATAAAAATAATTATAAAATAAAATAACTCTTGATTAAATAAAATAAAAAATTCCACTAAAAAAAATAAATTTTAGGTAAATAAAAATAAAATATAATGTATATTATTGTATCGACAATTTTAATTAGTATATTTATATTATTTTAAAAATAGAATAATAATATTATATAACTATTGTCATGAAATCATTATGTACATTAAAAACAAACATAACAAAAATAAAAAATAAAAAATAATTCAAAAAATATTTATTGTATAAAATTTATTTCAAAATCTTCATTGTATATATTTATTATTATTTTCGAGACTTGTTTCATTATTTTCATTATAAATATATATTATCAAATATTTTTTTTAATTAATTATTTAAACAATATTATTATAGGGCATCTCTAATTAAACTCCCATACACCTAATCATCTCATAAGCACACATAATATTGATAAGTAGGAGGTTTCTTCCACAACGTGTCAAATTATGATATTGCTATCAAGATTCAACCTTGTAGTTTTCGAGTCAAACTCATTGACCCATGATTCATGAGTAGTGGTTCACAAGAACCCATCTCTCATGATAATGAATGGTCCACTTAACACTCATTGCATCTAGGTGATGCTCACCGAGATGAAGCAATAATATTGTGCAATATATTTACTTGGACGTGTATTCCAATACGTATTTATAGAAAAAAATTCCTAACATATTTATTCCATACCGAAAGTAAAGAAAAAACGAACTTTAAACATGAAAACGGAGAAAAAAGTCAACTGAAATGAAAATCTCTCAAAAAGCAGATAAAGTACGGGAAAGGTGAATGGGCCCGGCCACTTAAGGAGTGTGCCGGTTAAGCCCGGCCTCACTGAAACCTTTTATTAAAAAAATCAGGGGAATCATTGCAATGCCGACTTTCTTAATAAGAAGACACGTGTCAAATAGATTTCCACGAACGCTAGACATGAACGGATCTGTTGAACTTTGGCGTGCGTTACATTGCTGTTAAAACGATTTCCAACTCAGTGGCAACTTCCTAGCGTGAAAAAATTCTGCACCGGGACAAGATATTAAAACGAGTGATGCGACGCAATCTCTCTCCAATAATTCACTCTGACGCGCTTTAGTGACTCACCACATCTCTTACTGAGTGATGCGACACAAGAGGCTTTCCTCGAAGGTGCCTCCGCTGTACTACTTTCACTGTTACTAATCTTTCTAAACACATTATAATTAGGACTCTCCGCATTTAGTCCCTCACCCCCTTCTCTGCATTTACTCCCCTTTCCTTGTGTTTTCAAGCTATTTCTCCAAATCTCCTGCAGTTTCTTTCATTCTTTCAATATGTCTTCCTCATCTTCCTCCTCTGATAAGGTTGCCGAACTCATTGATTCCATTCTAAACACAGAGGCGGATAAGTCAGACTTGGATCTTAGCAAATTCGTCCAGCAAATTGATGGTCTTCATGCTCATTACGGCGATCAGCAGGTACAAACCGTGCCCTTTATTCATTGATTTCATTTGAGTTTTCCATATTTTGTTGCTAATCATATTTTGATTTCATGTAATTATTTGCAGCGAAAAAAGAAGCCCATCCGAGAGAAGTTTGGAGAGCTCCCCTCTGCGTCAGAAGCTTCTAATTTTGCAGATCAGGTGTCAACAAATGTAAAACTAATTGCCAATGAGGTACACGTGCAGCGTCTTATATATATTTCCTTACTTTTTCCAACAATTTTGTCGTTGTTGTTATTGTCAATAGTTTTAAGACCGAACTTATAAAGGGAGGACTTTTATGGACACTAAGTATAATTTTTATACTGAATTTAAAAATTACAGAGAGTACTTATCGCAGTAGGGCACATAGTGGATATGATGTGTTTAATTATTTTTAATAAATATCATTCAGTTTAAGAGTTAAAAAGGTTAGTTTTGGTCATATTTTAGTGTAAATAATTGGAAAATTGTTATTGACTGTTTAATCATTGATTTTCATGATATTTAGATAGTGTATAGAAAGATGATGGTGTTTAACTTTAGATTTGATGCTGAATAATCTTTGACAGATGGTGATTTTATTTGTCATTTTAAATTATGGTTGGTCAAATAACTTATATTAGATTGAGAAATTCATTGTTTGTTGCTTTAGGCCATTTTTGTATTGCAGAAATGATCTCAGCACCTATAAAATCAATCTCTTGTCTATGGATTCAATCTTTGTATGTGAATTCAATCGATTTTTGTGTATCTTTAGATTCTTGTCCACCTAGAGTATCTAGACTGGTCTAACTTGAAATTAGACCGTATCTATAGTTATAATTGGAGTTTTTTGTGTAAGGTTTATTCCCTCCAACTAAACCTTAAGTTGATTTAATAGTTTTGATAAGTTCAAAGATACCTTAGTCAACCATGAAATGTCTAGCGTGTTCCTATCAATGCAGATCTTGATTCTATGCTTTGTAGTGACAATGCAATGTGTGAGAGCCCCCCCATGAAAAATAGAACATCAATTAAGGGTTATTTTTCTATACAATACTTTAAACCACAAATTTGAATCTTTGGTACATTAAAGTCAAGTAATGCCTTATCAGAATGAGGGCCTATTTGAGTCAATGATTAAATTTTAGTATAAAAATTAGAGCATCTTTAAGTTACAGTTTTAACTATGCACCTACAAATTTGATCCAAAACAAGAACTGCCAAAACTAAACATCAAATCTAAACTTTTGTGATGAATCTAGTCATTGTCTTAGGAACAATTTTTTTACACCCTTACAATTATAAAGGTAAATTTTCTATACATTAATGAATATTAAGATATTCATGTTTTAACTCTATAAAAGCATAACATTTAAATAGTAAAAAGTTTATAAAATATTTTTAAAAAATATAACTTAAAAGTGAATAGTGATATTTGTTATCATAGTTAGTAAATGTGGTGGATATTATGATATCCATTTTTAATCAAATAAAAATATATTTAAATAGTAAAATATGTCTAATAAGATAATATATCTCTTATGTTTTGAAAAATTTACAATGAATATTATAAATAAAAAAAATGCTTTTGGAATTAAATTTGGAAATAATATTTTAAAAATTATTAAATATTTTGTTTTAAATCTCCATTAATGATATTCCCTATAAGGATTGGCGACATAAATGGTTTCATTTGTGTGAGGGATATTATTTTAATCTATTAAGTGAAGGTTCATTCATTTTAATGACGAGATGTGTGTAAAGGGGCCATATGCTAAAAACACAAGTAGTAGTCGATGGTGTGAGTATGTTATCTATCCATATAGTTGATTGTTTAGGTGAAAGATTAGTGGAAACATGCCATCCAATTCAAAGGGATACTAGGGTAATAGAAAGAACAAAGTGATAGTGTTCACTATTAAAGTGAAAGAGAAAGATAGTGGTTCTTGAATATAGTTATGGTCTCTAAAAAATTTGTGGATTATATATATCCTTAGAGATCACCAACCTAGGCATGAAGAGTTGGATGTTACAATCAAAGGATTTAGTGAAGTAGATAGATGATAGGCCATGAGGATTTGTGTGTTCCAAGTATGGGCTTTGGCGAAGTAGATAGATGATATGTAATGAAATAAATTGCACAATAAAGGAATATGATATGAAATATGCTACAAATACTTGATAATAACTAAGAATATCAAGCCACTTTAAGGGGGAAAACCTCCAAATATCTCCAATGAGAACACAATTCACAATATGATGATGAAATAAGACTCACAACCTCATATATATACCTAATTATGCCTAAGATATCACCCAGGCTGACTTAGATAAGCCTATATAAGCCCTAGGCTTACCTAACTAACTAAATGATAGTATAATAATGATAAAATGACTTAATTAGGAGTTAAGATAGCCACAAGCTGACTATTCATAACCCGATGTGCACTAATATTAAGGGTGTAACATGCCCCCCCTCTTTGAAGAAGCTTTGTCCCCAATGCTAATCAAGTGTGGATTCCTCTAAATAAAATCCTCATCTTCAACTTGCAAATTCTTCCATTGGATGAGATACACAGTGAGAGTTCTAGTCCTTATCTTCTTTGTGCATGTTTGATGAATGCACTCTAGTTCCAAGATGATTCTTCATTCTTCATCAAGCTTTGATAATAATGTTTGAGTAGGGATATTTTTCCCAATTACCACCTTCAAACAAGAAACATGAAAAAAAAGATGTATCTTTGTTATGGGTGGCAACTATAACTTGTAGGTGAAACTATCTATATTTTGCTTGACTTGGTATGTGCCATAATATTTTGGAGACAACTTATTATTCTTTTTTTGTTGCTTCAATGATATTTTCTTATAAGGTTGCAATCTCAAGAAGACCCAATCCCCAACTTCAAAGTTTCTTTCCCTACGGCGTTGGCTCACTCATTGCTTCATTCAATTTTGTGTCATGGCTAAATTATCCTTGAGCCCTATTGATGAACCAAGAGGTCCTCCACTTCTTGAAATATTGGTGACATTGCCAATGATGAAGTGATGGAAAGAGGTTGATATTCGTATAGTTCCATAAATGGAGACGTTTTTGATGAACCATGAAAAGAAGTGTTATACCACCATTATTCTAGTGGTAGCCAATCTACCCATTGACATTGTTTATCTAAAGTGAAACAATGTAGATATACTTCCAAACACTTATATTTAACAAAATTAGTTTACCCATCAGATTGAGGATGGTATGAAGAACTATGAGCCAATTGAGTACCCAAACATGAGAATAAATCTTTCCAAAAGTGACTAATAAAGATATGATCACAATAACTGACAATAACCTTAGGTATACCATGTAGCTTTTGTATGTTCTCCAAAAAATATTTTGCCACTATACTTGCCACAAAAGGATGTCATAATGCAATGAAATGTGCATATTTAGTGAGGTGATCTACTACTGTCATGATAACATTTTGACCCCTCAATTTTGGAAGCCATGTGATGAAGTACATAGACAACTCTTCCCAATGTTGGCTAGGAATAACTAAAGGTATCAAGAGACCTAGTGTCTTAATTGTATCCCCTTTATTTCTTTGACAAACCAAACATTCAACCACAAACTTTTGAACATCACCTTTTAGCCCTTCTCAAAAAAATTCTTGCTTGGATCAATGATATGTCTTCAAATATCATGAATGACCCCCAATTGGAGACATGAAGCTCTATGGGAATCTTGTGTTTAAGAGTGGAATCCTTTGAAAGATACAGTCACTCTTTATACCACAAAGCATTTCCCTTCCAACAAAACTTATTTGAACTACTAGGATCACTCTTTAACTGTTGAATTTGAGATTACTTGTAGCAACATCATTTTTCCACTCTGCTTTGGCTTCTATCACCCAATTTTCTTGTAGTATTGAAATGACACACAATAAGGCTTCATCTTTCTCATCCTTCCTAGAAAGTGCATCTACCACAAGTTTTTCCTTCCCTTTCTTATATACAATCTCAAAGTCATACCCCAACATCTTAGTGACCCATTTTTGTTGCTCTTCAGAAGATAATCTTTTTTCCAAAAAATATTTTATGCTATCATGATCTATCTTAACCTTGAAGTGTCTACCCATTAGATAAGGCCTCCATTATCTTCCTACATGAAGAATAGCTACCATTTCCTTCTCATAAAGAGTTTTGAGTTGATTCTTACCCTTTAATTGACAACTCTCAAAAGTAATTGGTTGACCCTCTTACATGAGAATTGCTCCTATCCCATTTCTTGATGCATAACATTCCAAAATGAAATTCTTGGTGAGGTCGAGAGTTGAAAGCACTAGAGTTGTACACATAGCCTCCTTCAATCTCTCAAACGATGCATTAGTGAAATCATTCTAATGAAAATAATCCTTCTTCAATAAAGTGCTGAGGGGTGCTACTATACAACCATAATTCTTCACAAATATTCTATAGTATCCTATCAATCCCAAGAAACTCCTCAATTTATTAATGGTTTTATGAATATGCCATTCCACGATAGCCTTAATCTTGTTAGGATCCATCTTTACCCCTTCATGTGAAACTATGTGTCCCAAGTACTCCACCTCATTGAGACCAAAAGTGAACTTGGAAGACTTAGCATAGAGTTGATGATATTCAAGAACTTGTAATACTTGGTCTACATGCTTCAAGCATTCTTCACATGTATTGTTATAAATCAATTTATCATCAAAGAACACTAATATAAGCTTCCTCAAGAATTTCTTAAAAATGGAATTCATCAAACTTTGAAATGTAGATGGTGCATTAGTAAGACCAAATGACATCACAAAAAACTCATAATGACCCTCATGAGTCCTAAATGTTGTCTTACAAATATCTTCTTTCTTAATTCAAATTTTGTGATAACCAGATCTAAGGTCTAACTTTGTAAAATAGAAAGCTCCATTCAATTCATCTAGCAAATCATCTAACACTAGAATAGTAAACTTATCTTTGATGGTGTACATGTTGAGCACTCTATATTCTAGACACATGCACCACGTTTCATCCTTATTACACACCATCACCATGGGTGAGGAGTAATAACTTTGTCTATGCCTGATAATTCATGCCTCTAGCATCTCTTTAACAATATTTTCTATCTCACTTTTTTGTATATGTGGATACCTGTAAGGCTTGATGTTGGGTGGCTGGCTCACTGGAACTAGTTGTATGGCATGATCATGATCCCTCTTAGGAGGAATTCCTTTAGGAATATCTCCAAAAACCACCGGGTGATGATCAATTATTGCTTGTAAATCTAGGTGGGTAGGATCCTTAGATTGAGACACTTCTAATGAACATAATTGGGACACAAATCCATCAACTCCTTTCTTAAGAAATTTTTGCATTTGAGATGAGCTTACCATTTGTGGGGGCCTTTCCTTTAATCCTCTTAGTTCTACCATATTTCCTTTTGATTGAAATCTCATGAATAGTTCTTGGAAGTTCATCTTAATTGTTCCCAAATTAGTAAACCATTGTACTCCCAAAACAATATATGTTGCACCCATGGATATCACATACATTGGGATATTAAGGTGATAATCTCTCATGGATAATTTAATGCTATGTAACTTTCCAAAATAGCTAACAGTGTCACCATTTGCAATCACGACCTAAAACTCTAGAGCTAGTTATATAAAACAATTTAGATGAGTAGTCAACTTTTTGCTGATAAAAGTATGAGTACTCCATCAGTCGATCAATGTCGTTACTTTATGCTTCTTTAAGAAACCCACTACCTTGAGAGTTTGTGGAGCACTAAAACCTGAGAGTGCATGACAAGAAATGATTGGGTGGGAATCGTGTGATTCCTCAATTGAATCCCTTTCATCCTCTAATATTGGTTCCTCCTCTTCTTCCTCACCCAGACCTTCAATATAGAACAATTTCTTTTCACTAAATTTATGTCTTCAATTGTATTTTCTATCACAATTGAAACACTACCCTTTTTCTCTTTTCTTCTCAATTTGTTGTGGAGTCAACCTAGTAGGTTGAGGATGAGAAGGCAGTGAATGTCCCTTCTCTCTTATCACATTAGCCCCTTGCTTCTTAGGAATCAAATACTTCTCCTCTACCCTATGTGCTAAGATAAAAGACTCATTTATAGAGCTAGGACTAAACATGTGTGCCTCATGTTGAATGTGATCCTTGAGACCACCCAAGAATAAATCATTCAAGTTCTCCTCTGTAAGTGTATCCACTTGTAAGGATAGATTTTGGAATCGCTGAATATAATCCTTAACTGATCCTATTTGTTGAAGTTTAGCTAGCTAGCTGAAGAAGTCAAGTCTACCACACTATTTCTATACTATGCTTGGAGTTCCTCTATAAAAACTGGCAATGATATTGTACGACCATTTTTATTTTGATGAGTACAAAGCCAACAATACCAAATGAATTGATCTGGTTCTAGATATAGGGAAGCCATCATGACCTTTTCTCCATTTGGGACTTGATGTACTTCAAAAAATTCTCCATTTGGTTTATCCATGTTAGAGGATCATTGTGATCAAACTTGCGCATACCCACCTTTGGTATCAAATTCCTAGATCCCATAGGAGTATTAAAATTTGGGTCAAGAGTAGCTAACCTAGAAGTTTCACCTTGGTTGCTTGAGGCCTCCTTTCTTGGTTCATTCATATAGGTGCTTAACATGCTTCGTATGTTTGATATATCTCTTCTTAGGCCACACAACTCTATCTTCATTGAGGATATGCCTTCCTTGACCTTAATGATTTCCTCATTGGGATTAATATCCTCTATTTTTACCTCATCCTTGTTAGGGGATTTCTTGATGTGACAACATTATTTTTTCCCCTTGTTGCAAGCCCCGTCATGATTGAAACCAATAATTTTGAAATAAATCACACACATGAAACTCAAATTCTCTGAAATTTTTACTGTAACTTAATAGGGTCAAGATACCACTTACCCAAAAAAAATCCAAGAAACTAGCAGATTTGCTGCCTTGAGAGTGAATTTTTGGGAGACCCTAATTTTGCAATAAATTATATATTTATGCTTCCATTTCTCCAAATTTTGGATTGTAGGCTCCTCTCTTATTTCTTCCAAAACCCACTAAAAATCAATCTCCAATTCGACAGGACTTGATAGATATGCACTTTCCAAATAAATTATGTAGGAACCCTAATTCTGCAATAATTCTCTCAATTATGTTCCAATTTCTTTGAAATATAGACTATAGCTTCTTTAATATTGTCTTCAAAAACCATTTAAAAAAAATCACCAAAATCTGAAAGATACGTGCCTTCCAAAATGACCTCCAATATTAAGAAGATGCCTTGCCTCTACGGTGCCAAGATCATGCTATGATACCACTTGTAATGAAATAACTTGCACAATAGAAGAATATGATATGAAATATGCTGCAAATACTTGATAATAACTGAGAATAACAAGCCACTTCGAGGGGTAAAACCTTCAAATATCTCCAATGAGAACACAATTCACAATATGATGATAAAATAAGACTCACAACCTCCTATACATACATAATTATGTCCAAGATATCACCCAAGATGACTTAGATAACCCTATATATTCCCTAGGCCGACCTAACTAACTAAATAATATTATAATAATGATAACATGACTTAATTAGGAGTTAAGATAGCCACAAGCAAACTATTCATAACCCGATGTACACTAATATTAAGGGTGCAACATGATAGATCTTTTATTCATACTTTTTATTGATACTTTGTCCTTTTTTGTTGAAGGAATATATAAAAGCATAGGAGTATGAAGGGCTCAACACACAAAAATTCATCGCTTGCATTAATTAAAAATCAAGTTAAAAGCTTATTTTGAAGAATGCAAGAGATAGTTGCATGTTTAAATCTAAAGCTCTCCCTCTCTACTATGGTTAAAGAGAATTTATTTGGATTCTCCTATAAAATATATATACCATTGAAGTAAAATGTGAATGTAGAAAAGGTTTTAGGTTAGAGGAGCTTATGTGATTTACTCCTTAATATTTTATGATAAAAATATTAGAAGTGATGGGTACATGAAACCACTAGAAACTATTTTAGTGTTGAAATTTCTTTGGAATTAGTCATTAATTATTTTAGTATAATGATAAAAATTTTAGGGGAATTTGATGAACTTTTAGTTACCATAATTCATGCTTTAGTGTACATTTTTAAAAAATTCTTGTATACCTAACCCAATTTATTATTAGGAATTTAAAATAAAAGTTTTTTTATAAAATTGTACTAGAGACTAACCTACAAAAAGAGTTGGATGTAATAGTATGAATTTACTCAAAAGACTCACCACAATTGACAAAACAAAATTGTAACAAAAATCATGGGTAGCCAACAAATAAAATAGCTCAAGTAAATGAAGGCAATGTTTATTTTATCTAGCTACTCACCTGTTTATGTGTATATGATTGTATATAGTAATCTAGGTAGATACTAGATAATGATGTTTATACATAAAAATAATATAATTCTTAACGTAATACTTGTAAAAGTAAAAGTAAAACAATTATATTAAATATATTTATGTAAGAGATATCATATATATAAATATTATTAGATGTATTTCATATGTTTATGTTAGTGAGTTTTTTTTATTGATTTATACTTTGTTGAATAGTGTGACACAACATCATCTTCATCAATTAAAATGTAAATCTTTTGATTTCGTATTTTTTTTATTTCATTTTAAAATAAATTTTATTATAAAGTTTTTAGATATAAATTTGAATCATTTACATATTAAATCTAGTAAAATAAAGATTTATTAGTAATTTATTATTGATTTTGCAGATAAAAGAATACTCTGGAGATAAACATCAAACAAGCATAAGAGTGTTGAATGCTATTGGAAATGTTCATTGGGTTGCAGTGGGTTTCTTAGTGGTGGGTGCAACTTTAAAAATTGTAGACACCATAAAAAATAACAAGGAGGACTGTTTAAGAATTTTTAAGTCAATGATTGACTTGTCAAAAGTAATCCTCCAACTTCAAGAACTTCCTGGTTTACAAAAGGAGTTACATGTTAAATTGAATGAGTCTATACAATTGATAGTGGAAACAACTATCATATGTTGTTCACAAAAGAAAAGAAAAGTATTTAAAAGGTACACAATGATTTTACCTTTGAAAAGTTTATTTTTAATTACTAATATATCTACAAATTTCTTTTTGGTTCTCTAATGTGAGGATTAATTGTTAAGGTAACCACTAAATATAATATTGGATTTTTAAATGAAGATAGTGTATTTGTCTTTTTTTCTCTCAACATTGTTTCTTTACACTTGATTGGATAATGTAAAGGGTATTGAAAGCTTCAAGGGATAGAGATGAGCTTCAACAACTTAGCAAGGATATGGATGACATGTGCAAGATGCTTCATTTACAGATAAGCACCTTTGCTTTGAAAGGCATACAAAGCATAATCCCTCCTCTCCCCACTATTCCCACCCTCGACAACGATGTAGGTAAAACATCACTAGCCAATTGTTATTGAGCTATTCTTTTGTTAATTACTATAGTTACTATATTGACATATTGTAACATTTCTCACATGTTTCTCTAACTAGCAGTTGGAATAGAAGAGAAAATTAATGAAGTCATTCAACAACTCAATTGGGAGAGTAATAGTGCAAGAACAACAGTGGTTGTATATGGTATTGGTGGGTTTGGTAAGACCACATTAGCAGATGCCATTTATTCCTCTCTAAAAGAAAAACTTCATGGTTGGAAACATTCTAAAGTTACTCTCATTCAAAACCTAGAAAAAGATCCCGAAGTAGAAAAACTCCAGTCCTTTATTTTGCAAGATTTGACTGCCACCAAGCAAGATGTAAGAGATTTTCAAAGTGGACGCCAGAGCTTGAAAACAATTATAGAAAAAGAACCAATTTTCCTATATATTGATAATGCATTGTATCTAGAACCACTAAGAAAGCTTTTACCTAAAGATGTCACAAATGCAAAGAAATTCCGACTGCTTTTAACAGCTAGAGAAGCAAATGTCTCAGAAATAATTGAGTCTAGTGGAATTGAACCTTGTAAACTCTATTACATGGGATCTCTTCCTATTGATGCAGCCCTTCAAGTGCTATGTAGAAAAATTGATAGAAAAACAAAAAAAGAGTCTATATTGCAAGAAAGACCTCAGGCCAAGAAAATAGCAGAGAAATGCAATTGTTGTCCTCTATTTTTGGAGGTAATCGGGGCTTATCTTCATCAACGCAAGAATAAAGTTGAATTTTATGAGCAAGTACTTCATTGGCTAGAGCCTGGAGATGATTTTGGTGGCAATGAGAAGTACAATTTTGATGAGTCAAGGGTTTTGTTTTCCTATAAGGGGCTCAGTTCAAGTGCTAAAGATGCATTCCTTGACATATGCTCATTCTTCCCTAGTTGGAATTGGGAGGAAGTTGCATGTATCGTGGGAGAGGAAGAAATGGAATGCTTGCAAGAAGGAGCTCTTATTAAGAGAGGTGGTGAGGAGATAAAGATTCATGATCTTATTCTAGCAGCTGGCCGTAATAAATCAAAACGGAGTCGATTCAAAAATATAGAAGATTTTTCTTTGACCTTGAAAAATGAAGAGGTATGTGTAGATTTTCATTAAATATGATAAAGAAAAAGAACAAAAGATATATGTAGAATTTCATTTAAATGATTAACAAAAAGTTATATATATGTTTATTATTAAATAGATGTGATTTTTTTAAAAAAGCGTATGTTTCTTTCTCACTTTGTACTAGCACACACTTTATGATATAAAACTACTTTGTTAAATTAGTTTGACAGTCTGTCTGAATTTCAACAGCTTGTTTCTCAAATAAAAGGAGTATGGATGGAATACATGAAGAGTCCCTTACTTATATCAGCAGAAAAGTTGGAATCCATGAGCCAGTCTTTGCGAATATTTTATTTGGGAAATGGGAATTTGATAATTCTGAAAGGAAAATGCAGCAAACAATTTGACAAGCTCAGGTTTCTTCATGTGGTACATAGAGTATCCGATTTGCCAATCAATATATTCAACCTCAACCATTTGAGATACCTATCAATAGATGAATTGAAGGAGGATGTCAATTTGAATCCATCCATGGCAAGTCGTCAATGATTTCCGCATAATAATGATTTATTTCTTCCTTCTCCATTGTGATTTTCTACTTTTTCCTGAAAAGTTATTAAATTTTCTCCTCAAAGTTTACTATTTCTAGATATGAAAAAAGTGTGGTATAAGTTGTAAATTAATCCCTTCCTCGTTGTCGTTGCAGAATCTTCCAAATTTAAACGTGCTCAAATTGAATGGTAGTGGAATACATGGAATCGCTGAAATTGCGCATCTTCGTTCAATAAAGCAGCTGGATTTGGATAGATGCAATGCTGATGGAATTTCACAGTGTTTTCCAAATTTAAATAATCTGCGAAGGTTGAAACTGTCCAGATGTGAAGACCTAACAGAATTGCACGAATCTCTTGTCAGCCTCCGGTCTTTGCAGAAGTTGGATTTGTCGTATTGTATTAATCTGAAGCGGTTGCCAGCTGGATTTGGGGAGTTGGCCCCTCTTACTGAGCTTGACCTGTCATCTTGCTCGAGTTTGCAAGAGCTCCCGCGTGATTTGGAAAAGCTTACCTCATTGCAGTCATTGAACCTGTCATATTGTTCCAGTCTGCTTTGCCTCCCGGCTGGTTTGGGAAACTCGACATCTTTAACTTCTTTATCAATATATGGATGTTCAAGTTTGACATGTCTTCCCCATGGCTTAATGTCCGTGTGGGGATCTAAGATGAATTTTGTTGGCTGTTCAAGTTTAGGTGAAATACCAGAAGAAATCTGCAAACAAACAATGCTCACAGATATTTCATTAAGTACTTGTAGAAGATTGAAGACGCTTCCCAGCAGATTCGGTGAGCTCACTTGCCTGCAACGTTTAGACTTAAATGGATGTGAAAGCTTACAAGAGCTGTGTAACGACTTTCATTGCCTAGTAGGATTGAGAATATTAGAATTGAATAATTGCAAGAGCTTGTCAAGCCTGCCTCTAGGTTTTGGGAAACTTAGTTCTCTAGAAACCTTAGATTTATCAGGATGTGATAAACTGGAGGAATTGTGCAGTGACGTCCATTGCCTGGTAGCACTAAAATATCTGAATCTGTGTAAGTGTGATAGTTTATGCAATCTTCCAGACCATTTTGGGGAGCTTGGCTGCTTGGAAACCTTAGTTCTATTAGGATGCTCTAAATTAGTAAAGCTTTCTGATGATTTCCATCTTCTCCCATCTTTAACGAGATTGGACCTTCCAAATGTGAGAGTTTGGGTGGTGACTGGATGGATAGTGTGGGGAATACCAGGAGCTTATGGCGCCTTGACATTGTACGTAGTGAAAGAATGATACAGCGGTGGATGGAAATGAAAAGCCGAAAAGAAAGGAACCTGGTGGTGGTAACAGACCTCCCTCAGGTATAAGTTGTAATTTTTATTTAGCGCTAAAATGTTATAGATTTAATCTGGAGCAAATAATTATTATTTGAGGAGAAATTTAAGATTTTATTCCATTATTGTCTTGGCTACCTGTGTGCAGTTGTATGACATGTACATGGCTTAAAATTGTATCACTTCAATTTTTTTTGCCAATGTTTTTTTATCGCATTCCATCATAGTTTTTGTTATTTTGTTGCAATTGCAGGGTAGAGAAGGTGAAAGGGCTTTGTTGTTGGAAGGGGTTTTATCAAAGGTATTTGATGAGGAAGGGCTTCTGGTTGATGCAGATGAACGCCCCTTCCATTCATCCTCACTTCAACCACAAACTCCACTCATCTTCATCATTGATTCACAATATGTCTTCATTGGGCGGGGGTACGGAGCAGTAGGAAAGAACCTGCAGCATCTTCAACGCAATTCAAAAGAGTTGCAAATCATATACGTTGGGAGCCATTTTGAATCCTTAAAATCTGAGTTGGCCGCCATCAGAATCCTGGCTTATACACCTGAGAACTCCAGGACTTCCTCTTTCTATCATAAATTATGTGGTTTGTACGACACTAGAAGCATTACAGTTTTCCGTAGCACTGATAAATTAGAAGAAAACTGCCTAAAATGCTTGTCAGCGTGGGAAGACATATCTTATATATTGGACTGACGGAAATTTCTCGTAAACATTCCGAGAGAGAGTAATCTTGAATTGCTGAAAGAATTGCTGGTAACTGAAGAAACAGATTATCTCTTGTTCAATGAAAATTGTCAGGTATTGTTTTCGAATATTTTTGTTTTTAAAATGTAGTGTCATTTTAATTGTGAAAAAAATGTTAGAGTGATAGAGAATAGTAATTGCTACAAGGTATTAAAATTCATTTGTATTATATAGTTTTCAAATTAATTGTGGAGCTAGTGAGTAATAGAGAATACTAATTGCAGGTAAAGGTTGACGCTCTAGAAGGAAAATTGATATTACTGCTCGTCACATATCTTGATGAAACCCTGGAAGTGTGCACCTCAGCCGTGAAAGAAATGTATGTGAAGATGCAAGAGAGCCATAATTATGTGGTCGAACTTGTTTGGGTTCCATTTCCTAGGAATAACACATCATGGGAGGAGTTTGAAAGAGCGACCGCCAATGCTCCGTGGCCACTGGTACCAAATCCATGGTTGATAAAGGAGCGAATACGTTCTTTTATTGGGGGTCAAATACCATGTGTTTGTGTGGTGGAGGAGAAGGGAAAGATTTCAAATAAAGATGCAATGCCAATGATAGAAAGGTGGGGGGTGGAGGCGTATCCATTTTCTGAAGGTCGTGAAGAAGAACTGAGGAAGGCAGAGTGGGAGGGATTCAAGATCAATTCTTTATCCACTTTGCAATATGTCTTTCAAAATCCCTCAAACAAGGTGAGTTTAAAACAAGTGTAACCTTTCTCTCTTAGCTATGCGCTTTAAATCTCATAATTTATTTATACTTAATGGCAAAATGATAAAAATGAGAGTTGTGGTGACAGGCAAAGGAGATGATGGATCGTGGAGTAATGATGTTGTTCTGCGTGGGTTCAGCTAAGAAGATGATGGAGCTCGCCCCTCACTTGAGTTGTGCTTTGACAATGTTGGAAATGGAGTTCCAGGTGTTTTATGTTGCTACCAGCTACATCCCTGTAAATGATTATGATATGGCTTGTGAAAAGTTAAAAGAAAATGAGTTAGAGATGTATAGCATAGCAACCCTCTCCTTCTCTGATATATACAGGTTTTGGCGGCGTGTTGAGCAGTTGCAAAAGCAGTTAATGAATGGAATGGGAACAGATGAAAGGATAGTGAAGGTGAGAAGAATGGTATTGGGTCTTGCTAGTGCAGAGGAGAACCGTTGGAACAATAAAAGTAGGATAAGCATAGTGTTAGTGGATGGAAATGGTGAAATGGTAAGTGGGAGGGGAATGGAAATGGTAGAACTACTGTGTGATAGTGAAGAAGATAGCAAGGAAAAATTGGTGGAGGAGATAAAAAAGGGAGGAGTTGAGAAAAGTGTGGAGAGCAGATGGAGAGATGGAATCATCCATCCCAAACATTATCCCCAACATTCTCTCCTCGAACTGTTGAATCGTCATAAAATTAGGTGTAGTTTATGCGGTAAAATTAAAGAGTATCATGCAGTATATCAATGCAATGTATGTGAAAAATATGTGATATGTGAGGAGTGTGGGGCGAATAGTGATTAGAGAGAAGTAGTTTGTGTATAAATGAAAGCAATGACATCTTTCAAACTATTGATTATATTGTCAATTTTTTTTTTTTTGCTTTCCATTTAAAAATAAGTTATAATTTAATTATATATTTTTATTTAATATATTTTATTTTTTATGTAAAACTTACATATCAAATTATAATTTTTTAAATTATAAAATATTTAAAATATTATTACAATTTAAGGAAAAATTTAAAATTTTATTTTAATGTTAAAATACATAAATATTTAGTATTAAAAATATTAAAATTTTCAAAATATTGTTTTTATTAAATTAATTTAAGTATTAAAATTTTGATATTTTTAACATAAATTAATATTATAATTTTTGATAAAAATAAGTTTTTATTTATAATCTTTAAAATTGATTATTATTAAAAAGTAATTTGATAAATGGGGTTCAATTTTTTAAAATAAAATATTAAATCTTAATGTATAAGATCTTAGGTAAATTTTTAAATTTTAATATAAAAGAATACAATCTTTTGGAATAAAATGTTAGTTTATTTTTTATTTTTATGATTTTCATATTTTAATAATTGAATACATTCAAAATTTACTTTGAATGTATTCAAAATAAATTTTAATCAAATCTTTCAAGTGTATTATATATACTCGATGGCTTCACAACTTCTTGCATCGTTGCGACCTCTAGTGTCCTTCGTGTTTAGGACATCACCTCCTTAGTCGCCCATTGCCTCTGCTTTTCCTAACAAGGAGCTTCCCCATTGTGTTGAGGATTTTAAACTTGATATCGCATCTAGAAGGGTACAATGATCTCCAAATGTTGTTGGGGTTTTTTATACGATTTCTCCTCCTTCCAATTTTTCAAACCAATCTACCTCTTGCATTGGCTCCTTTGAAATGAGAACACAAGAAACTACATTGGATTTGTCAATCCAAAATAAGACTCTCAAAGGTACAAATCATTTTGATAATGAAATTGTTGCTTTTGTTCATAAACAGGTTGAGCTTCACCTACCATTAGTCAAACTTGGCAAAGAGGTATTAGAAGATAAATTTTCTCACACAAAGCATACATTGACTTGTTGATTCTATAATTTTTGGCCTAGTTTAATAGAGCTAAATAAATAGATTAATCAAAATTGGAAACCCATTCTTGATGGAAAGAGTTGTATTGGCTCTTATGATAAAGGATTCTTTTATGTGATCTTTGAATATCTTGAAAATAAAGAATTGTTGCTATAGAGGGGTCCTTGGAATTGGGACAAGACTGTCCTCAACATGGAACCTTGGTTTCTTGACTTTGACCCCTTCACTGATATCACAATAGTAACTGTAATTTGGGTGTAATTACCCAACCTCCCATTGCATTTTTGGGGATTTTCTAATATGCATTAAGTAAAAAATTCCATTACGAAATTTATTTCAAGGCCAACTTCTTCCAAATCAAAATCTACTTTCACTATTCAACCATATTTCACTTTTGCATGAATACTAGTAGAAATGGACCTCTTCAAACCCTTACCAACATAATTAGAAATCATGGTGAGAAATATGATTTGGAAAAAATAAATTGATTATGAAGGAATAGTATTTCGATGTCATTGTTGTTATTGCACTAGGCACAAAGTAAATGAGTGTAAAAAAATATCTTCAAATTCTCCAATGAAGGGAACTTCATGGAAGGGGGAAGATCTTAGTCATCAACATATTTCCCCACTATCAAATTCGATTCTAATGTGAAAGAAGAATCATGACTACCTCCCCTTAGGGAGGTATGACTCCTAACCTGCCTACTCCCTCTCACTTAAACACTACATGTAAATCAAAACATAATAAGGCTTCTTCATTTGTGGAGGATCCCTCATAAAGAAATAGGTTTTCTATTGTAGATCAACATGAGGAAGAAAACAATGGACAATGGTTAAACAAAAAAATAAATTAGCTGGAATGAGAAATATAATTTTTTTTTCTCTCGTGCTAAGATGGAAATGAAATAATCACAATGAAATTAGCTTTTAGAGCACTCACCATCACACTCTCCAACGAGTGTGGCACATAAAATAATGCACAAATTTTATTTTATTTTGCAATAAAACAAACATGGTCTCAAGTCAATTTAAAATTTCACTATTAAGGAATACTTGAAAATTTAAAAATTAAATTTCAAATTTCTACAAATACCCTTTGGTTCTAAATAAAAAATAAATAGGGAGACTTTCCTCCCCCAATTAGAATTCATCACAAGTCACTCCCAAATTCAATTTTTTTAAAAATATTTACAAAGGAAAAGCCATAGAAAACCTAAATTCACCCTTAAAGAAAATCTTGAAAATTTAAATCTCAAATTTCTAATTTCTAAAAATATCATTTGGCTCTAAATATGCCCAACAAAAAACTTTTAAGGTCAATTCTATATTTCAATGATTTTGGAAAAAAATGCCAAAATGAGGACACAATTGGAAAAAAATTGTTCCCTTTCTATCCTTGTGCCAACAAGAACATCAAAGGTCATCCAAAGAGAACTAGCAAAGAAAAATACATGAAAAGAAGCACATTACAGGGAGGTCACATTATGTACAAGCATAATACAAAGACACAAGGGGTACCACACATGCAAGATGATCTATAAAAAATAATTTGTATCCTAATCTTGCTCATCAATATGCTAAAGGGACTACAACGAGTGCAATAAAAAGGAGAAGTACCAAGTTCAACATTGAATAACGATCATCATGCTTGCTGCCAACTAGATTCATTGAATGTGGAAACATAGGAGATAATTTTTTATTATCTTCTTGTTATTCGTTCATGTTGTCATCTAAATCGATGTCAGAATGCACCATAATAGGTGTTATGTTAGTGCTACCAGCATGATCATGAGCACTATCAACCATGTGAGTATCTTTTGGACTAGATGGCAAGGAAGGTGATGATATTTCTAGTCTTTGGCTTGCTTGGGAAAGATAAGGTTCAATTTCAAGTTTTGTCAACAAAGGTGGGGTGGAATATCATTAGATTTTTTTTGTATGGATGAGAGGTCATTAAGTGAAGAATTAATGCCTTTAGCAAGCTAATGAGCCATAGCATGATGTCTTCTCTTGTATTCTTTTGTATTTCAATTTTGTCATGCATGAGCTTGAGCTTGTGGAGGAGGAATTGGGGTTTTTTCCAACATTGGTTCCTTTTATCTCTTTGTAGGATGAACTCAATCAACCATCGAAGGTTGGAAAACAATAGGAGAGGGATAAATTTGCACAATGGATTTCTTCTCTCTAGGAGGTACAATATTAATCCCTGAAGTACGAGAAGGTGTAGATTTTATCGAGCATTAGTCTCATGGCCTGGGATAGGATGTGGAGGGGGAATTGTGGCATAGATACCGAATTCTCAGGGTTGAGGAAGGATACTCGATTGGGGTTGAGGTTCATTCATTACTCGTTGAATAGGAGGAACAACCATTATATCCACAAGAGACCGAGGAGCCTCAAGGGTAATAATCGAAGTAGTCGATGAGATATTGGTAAGGGATAATTGTGAAATATGATTAGCTTTGAATTTTTGATATGATAAAAAGAGAAAATTCTCATGAGGTCGAGCAGGTTGGGCTAGTTGTGGTCAAAAGTAATTGGGGAAAAATTTTCCACAAAGAGACAAGGGCTTAAAACCACTGCAAATAGTATATACATATCCTTAAAATGGATATTTAAGACATTTATGTATAATAGAGGGAATTGCATTCATGGATGCAAGCCATGGATGACCTTACTTCACATGACACTGATCTGAGGCAGGGATTATGGTAGAAAGAACATCCAATTTATTAGGTCTAGCTTGAATGGGGAGGGTTAAGGAACCAATTATAAGATGGGTAGAACCATCATGTGCTCTCATTGTGACTTCTGATTGTTCATATTTTTCTTGGTATCTAGATCAACACATGTGCAAGATCATGGGGGTCCAAATAGTGGCAATGAGGAAAAAAATGCATTTTTACTTCACCGAAATCATGTTTGACTTTTCGTATGGGCCAAGTACAATATTCATTTCTTGAAATTAATTTTCATCAATTTATGCAAACAAAATGGATGAAACAAAACGGATATCCATTTTGAAAAGCCTAAAAAGCACACTTAAGTAAAATGGGCATAACTTTTGTGTTATTGATCAAAATTTTGATTTTTTATAGGCGTTGGAAAGAAGATTCAGAGCTCTATACAATGGATAAGATTATTTTGATATATTGAGCACAAAAAAATAATTACACAATCATTTTAAGTTCCTCCTTATGTTTTAAAATTTTAAATGCTCATCATTCTTGCATACAAAGTCTTTTTTTCATGGGTTTTTTGCAATAATCATCCTAAATGACTTGAAACATTAAAGAAGTGATAAATAATTAAATAATTATATTTTTACTAAGGAGAGTAGAAATTTTCATAAATCATCATAGAAGGCCTCCTTGTTGTCTTTGAACCTATGCACACCTTTACACAAGTTGAACTAGGAGAACATATATAAATCTCTCTCTCCCTTTATCTATTTAGCTATCTCTCCCTCTCTCCTCCTCTTCTTCATTTACCCTCTCTACCTATCTCTCCACATTTCTCTTACTCTACCTTTATCTACATCTCTCTTCTCTCTCTCTCTCTCTCTCTCTCCCCCTCTCTACCTAGCTCTCTCCCTTTCTTTCCCTCTATCTTTCACTGGTTATATATATCTCTACACATCTCTCCCTCTTTCTATCTATATCTCTGCCTATCTCCCTATATCTATGTCACTCCATATTTCTATATCTCACTACTTCTCTCTCTCTCTCTCTCTCTCTCTATGTCTCCCTCTCCCTCTCCCTCTCCCTCTCCCTCCCTATATCTATTTATATAATCTACATTTTTATCAAGTTATCTCCATATCTCTCTCACTCATATACAAACACACACCCTATTTATGCCTCCCTATATCTATCTCTTTGTCTATGTCCCTCTCTCCACATCTCTATTACTCTCTCTCTCTCTCTCTCTCTCTCTCTCTCTATCTCTCTCTTTATATCTATCTATATCTCATTATCTCTACCTCTCTCTCTTATTTACTCTCTCTCTCCCTATCCCTTTCTATCAATATATTTATATACCTCTATATCTCCCTATATCATTATCTCTCCCTCTTTCCATCTCCCACTATATATTGATATACATGATCTATGCCCCTCTTCTTCTCTCTCTACCTCTCAACCTATCTCTCTCCTTTTCTATACCTCTACCTCTCTATCTACACCCTCTCTATATATTTCCCACTCTGCCTCCCTCTATCTCCCCCTCTCTATCTCTCCCTCTTTATCTCTCCCTCTTTTCCTCTCTCCTTTTCTCTACCTCTATCTCTTTATCTAGGGTACCTGGAGAGATAGGTAGGGAGTGGGAGAGAACTAAGAGAGAGAGAGAGAGAGAGAGAGAGAGAGAGAGAGAAGAGGGAGAGAGAGAGAGGGAGAGATAGAGATAGAGGGAGGGAGGGAGAGAGAGAGAGAGACTTGAGAGGGAGAGAGGGAGCAAGAGATAGAGGGATGGAGATGGAGGGAGGGAGGGAGAGAGGGAGAGAGATACTTGAGGGGGAGAGAGAGGGAATTATCTAGTTAGGGTGGGGAGGAGACACCTGAGAGAGAGCGAGAGGGGGTGGGAGAGAGAAATACCTGAGAGGGAGGTAGAAAGTGCGAGAGAGAGAGAGAGACTTGAGAGGGAGAGAGGGATGGAGAGAGGAGAGAGACAATGAGAGAAAAAAAGACCTAAGAGGGGGATGGAAAGTGTGTGTGTGTGAGAGAGAGAGAGAGGGAGGGAGAGGGAGAGGGAGAGGGAGATGGATAGGGAGAGAGAGGGAGAGGAAGAGAGAGTGCAAGGGACCAAAGAGAGGGAGGGAGTGAAGGGAGAGAGACTTGAGAGGGAGATAAGGGAGAGGGAGAGAGACTTGAGATGGAGATAGAGAGTGGGAGAGAGAGAGGGAGATGGAGAGTGTGAGTGTGTGTGTGTGTGAGAGAGAGAGAGAGGAGTTGGAGAGACTAGAGAGAGAGGGAGTGGGAGAGACTTGAGAGAGAGAGACCTAAGAGGGAGAGATAATTGAGAGGGAGGGAGACTTCAAAGGGAGGGACAACGAGAGAGAGGGGAGATGGAGATACAGAGGGAGGGAGAGAGAGAGGGAGAGGGAATGAGAGGGACTTGAGAGAGAGGGAGAGGGAGAGAGAGAGAGGGAGAGGGAATGGGAGGGACCTAAGAGAGAGGGAGAGAGAGAGAGAGGGAGAGAGAGAGGGAAGGAAGGATGGAGAGATAGGTAGAGAGATAGGTTTAGAGCTCAAGGATCTAGCGAGAGTGAGAAAGATAGTTCTAAAGAGGGACAAAGAGATAAGGAAGGAGGGAGGGATGGAGAAGTAGATAGTTAAGCCTAGAGTTCAATTGATTAATAGGGAGAGGTGATCTAAAGAGGTATAAAGAGAGGGAGGAAGGGAGGGAGAAAAAAGTGGAGGTATAGGTCCAAAGCTTAAGGGGAGACATAGTGAAATATAGAGAGGTAAAGAAAGGGACGGAGAGACCTGAGAGGGAGATGGAGAGTGTGAGTTTGTGTGTGTGTTTATGTGTGTTTTTGTGTGTGTGTGAGAGAGAGAGAGAGAGGGGGGAGGGAGGTAAGGAGGCAGGGAGTGGGAGAGACTTGAGAGAGAGAGATACCTAAGAGGGATATAGAGTTAAGAGGGAGGGAATATTCAAAGGAGGAGGAGAGAGAGAGAGAGAGAGAGAGAGAGAGAGAGAGAGAGAAGGATGAAGAGAGAGGTAGAGAGATAGTTATAGAGCTCAAGGAGAGGGAGAGTGAGAAAGATAGTTCTAAAGAGGGAGAAAGAGAGAAGGAAGGAGGGAGGGATGGAGAAGTAGATAGTTACGTCTAGAGTTCAATAGATTAATAGGAAGAGGTGATCTAAAGAGGTATAAAGAGAGGGAGGAAGGGAGGGAGAAAAAAGTGGAGGTATAGGTCCAAAGCTTAAGGGGAGAAATAGTGAAATATAGAGGGGTAGAGAAAGGGATGGAGAGACCTGAGAGGGAGATGGAGAGTGTGATTTTGTGTGTGTGTGTGTGTGTGAGAGAGAGAGAGAGAGAGAGAGAGAGAGAGAGAGAGAGAGAGAGAGAGAGAGAGGGAGAGATGGAGAGGGAGAGGGAGAGAGAGAGGGAGAGGGAGTGGGAGGGACCTGAAAGAGAGAGGGAGAGGTCTAGAACTCAAGGAGAGAGAGAGAGTGAGAAAGAAGGGAGGAGAGAGAGAGTGAGAAAGATAGAAGGGAGGAGAGAGGGATGGAGAAGTAGATAGTTAAGTCTAGAGTTAAATATATTGATAGGGAGAGGTCTAAATTGATGTAAGAAGATAGGAAGGGAGGGAGGGAGAAACAAGTGGAGGGATAGGTCCAAATCTTAAGGGGAGACATAGTGAAATATACAGAGGTAGAGAAAGGGACATAGAGATATGATGATTTATGAATATTTGTTCATAGATCCTTACTATAAAAATATAAATATTTCATTATTGATTACTTTTTCTAATGTTTCAAGTATTTTGAGATGGGTGTTACAAAAAAATCATGAAAAAGAGACTTTGCATGCGAAAGTAGTGAGCATTTGATGTTTCAAAAATGAAATATGAAGCTCAAATGATTATAATTAATTTTTTGTGTAAAATATAGAAACACTGTCTAGTCCATTGCGTAGGGCTCTCAATCACCTTTCCAATGCCTATAAAAAATTAAAATTTTGATAAGCAACACAAAATTTATGCCCATTTTACTAAAGAGGGTTTTTTTAGGTCTTCAAAATGGATATCCGTTTTGTTTTTCAAAAAATGGGTACCCACTTTCCAAAATGAATATCTATTTTGTTTAACAAAATTTGTAGCCTTGGGATTTCCCTTGGGTTTGCCTAAGTGTTTTTTGGCTTGGGATTGCCAAATCTGGAAAGTCAACTAAAAAAACGTATTTACAAAATTTCCTTAGTTTTTCGAAGTTCGCCCTTGTAGATTACGACTTTTTTTATCCGAATTTGGGTGATCCCACAAAGCTGGTTTACAATTTCTGGGAGATTTTGACTTTTGCTAAAATAACATATTTTTAGAAAATATAATGATTTAATCCTTTAAAAGTTACATTTTAAGGATTCCAATTAAATATGGTTTGATCAAACCACCTTAGATCAAACCCCCTTCGATAGAACCTTGCTAATTTTAAGTCATACCTACAATAGAGTTTCCTTTACACCTATCAAAATGTTGATAAAAAATCACTTTTGATTTACCTTTTGGGGGATCAAATGAATTCATTTAAAATTTATTTCAAATAATCATGGTAGTCCTCAGAATGATCTATCCAATGAATATAATTTTAATATGTTTTGATTTTATTATGTATGTATTTTTTAGTTTTATTAAACATAGGTTTTTCACCGAAAATCAAGCTCTCTGTTCTGCACATGTGGAAAAATAGCAGATTATCAAAATAAAATTTTGAAAAATATTTCCAAGCTAGGTATTGATGTCCTGGATCCATTAAAAAAAAAAATTTAATTTTGATACATATAGAAAAAATTATGTTGTATATGGTCTGCCTATGTTTGAATTGTAATTGGTTTGACTTCGAAACTTGATTAAGGAAAAATATTCAATAAAACACTATAAAACCAAATGAAAGTGCTAGATATCATAGTTACAAATCTAAATTCAAAAAAAATAAAATTGTATCCTTCATACAAAAAAAGTTATGTTGTATACGGTGAGTGTCACTCCTTAAAAATGTTGTTTTTAAAAAAAAACTAGTTTTCGAAGGAGATGGAAAAATAAGTAAAATCGGATTCAAATTTTTTTGAAAAAACTATATTTATAATATATGGACAAAATTTCACAAATCACTAGTTTTCATCATCTTCAAATTCCTCACGGTTTAGTCGCTATAGGAGCTCGAAAGTGAAGATTTAGTTAAAAAAAATTAGTTCAGTATCTATTTTGCCCAAAAATTGTAAACCAGTATTGTGGGATCACCCATTTCATGAAATGAAAAGGGTTTATAGAAAAAATTTTCACCTTTCCACCAATATAAGTTATGCCTTATTTTGAATTTAATAAATAATTATTATTAATTTCATACATACATTACGACTAAAGTCCTGATTGATAGGCATATTGAAAAACTTCTATAACTTTCAAACTACTTAACATTTTTGGAACCTACAAGATGTGTCACATTCTATGCTTGACATACTATACGATAAAAAAAAATGAATTTCATATAATTTTGACCAAGTTATGGTGGTCAGACACACACATTTTAATAATTCTGAAATGTTCTAATAAAAAGATCATAACTAATTATTTACATGGAAAAAAATTACAAAAAAAAACTGCCATATCCGGGCATGTGTCGTCTACATATATTGAAAGATTCAGAAAAATAATTTTTTTTCTTATATTTAGGGTGGTCATACATACACCTGCTTCTTATCTTTCTCCTAAAAAATTTAGTACCACTGCATTGAAATTTCAAAATTTCACAATAGATTTACTTTTTTCCAAAAAAGGACTAGTAGTCTAGAAACTACATTCAATTTTCTACAATTTTTGTTCTTACATATTTTTTAAATTATGTTAATAACCTATTCAATTTTTTATGTCAAGTTGCCTAACTCTATTTTTTTGAATTTTCATTGCCACTTAGAAGCCTAGTTTGGACCCCCATGATCCCGCACTGACCCTTCATACACATAGACAAATTATTTCATGATCACATTCTCTAGGCATACCAAATAATAAGTATTCCCCATGTGGGTTTTGATGAGGTAAAAATAACCTCATCAATATAAAGAACTAAATACCTTTCCCCATATCTTCCAGTCACCTTTACCATGCCAATTAATTATCTTTAGGATTAGTAATTACTTGTTTTTTGTAGAAATATGTATAATCTTTATTTCTTGAAATTAATTGAAATAAGCTAACCCACACTAACATAATGGTTTGGTTTCTAAGTATTATACAGGTTAATAAGCATAATTGGTCATCATGCCAACCAAATGGATTCAACACAGAATTTAACACAATTGAAGAAATGTGCCAAAAGAATAGGCGCTAAAACTTTAGGGGAATGCATGGTGGATCAAGTTTTTATTGCTTTATGTTATTTTTAGTTTGAAGAATTTATGGCTCATTTCGAGCCCTTTAGTGTTTTATGTAGTGGACTTAACTCCGTTAGTCAGTTGAATTTTAGTTAAAGACTTTTTAAGTGGTAATCTTTACTAGCTGAATTATAGGATTTTGTTAGTAGCTTTTGTATAAGTATGTAACTGTTAGAAACAATGATACAAGAGATATATCGTTATGTTGCTGTAATGAGTTTCTAAACTATGTTTCTGAATTATACTTTCAATATGAATACAACAAGTTTTGCCCGCCTCATTCTAAGTTATTAAGTATTGTAAATAGAATCATATTGAATGGATTAATTTTGGAGTTGCAAGTTTATGTGATATGAGCTAAGCGTAGGAGCACTCGAGAACTGGCCACTTGAGGGTCTGTAGAGTAGATAGATAAATATTCCATTTTTAATTCTGTTATCTTTATTTTATAAATGATAATTGTGAGCGAAGTTTGCTTTCATGTGTCGAGCTTTGTTAAGATAATCCTATAGGTTGTAGATTAAGTCTGTAATCTTTTAATTCTATTATAGAAGTTTCAGAGCACCTACTTTCATTGTTAGTTGCAAGCTGTTAAGTTGTTTTTTGTTAAGTTTCTATCCACTGTTAGTCAAATGTTTCATAGTTTCTTTTCATTCATTTCCTCTTCAACAATTTACATGTTTATTAGTTTAATTATTTCCATGCTTTCTAGTTTAGTTGTTATGATTTTTAGATTAATTATTTCTTGCTTTCTAGTTTAGTGGCTTTAGTTAAGTTTCATTTCAGTTGTTCCAATCACTTAGAAAATTTAAAAGAGATTGTTGAGGAGTTTTCTATTGCATACAACCTTTGAACACTACTCAATTGATATTTGATGCACTTTTCAAACTAAAGAGATAGGACCTAACAACAGCCTATCACTTTTTGGCACCATTGTCGGGGACCTTATTTTTTTTAGTGTTAGTAGGAGATACCTTGAGTACCTCTTTTAGGCACAAAAATAGTCCTCAGGCTTCCTTTTCTACATGGTCAACAAACGAGGCCCCCATGAAAGATTCATACCAAAACCCCCCCAACTGACTTACCAACCACAAGTAGTGAGGAAGAAGTCTTTGAAGATCAAGAACTTACTGAAGAATTGATCGAGCAGGATCAACTTGAGACCTTCCTGCATACCTAAGAAAGAGAACACATAGTTGTAGAGGAGTGTATTCCTTTGCAAAGCCTAGAGCCTTGCCCATTTGAGCGAACTTTTGAGGAGGAATGAATCCCCTTCAACATCATGGGTGACCATACAAATGACCCTCCTCCTCCACCACCATGTGTACATTCACTTATCCTATTGCTATCAATGCAAATGATGATACGACTATGAAAAATATTTCGCTAGCCTTCTTGCCAACCTTTCGAGGTTTGTCTTCTGAAGACCCTGACTAGTTTCTAATCGAGTTTAAAGTCTCATGTCAGACATATGACTACAAGAATGATAACCAGAAACTAAAGCTAAGTTTGAGGTAGTTTAGGATAACCCGTTCCTTGGGATTCTCTTGGAAAGAAAGAGACTCGTGAGTAGAGGATCCCCCATCTCCCTACACATAGTCGTTGACCAAACAATTAGCTAGAGTCAATACATGATACAAAAAATAGTTAATATCTTTAGTTTTGTAAATAATACTAATGAGTGTCAGTAGTTATACTAGTGATTTTAAGGTTGTCTATTTAGTTTAATTTTCTTGTTTGATGTTTTTTCTTTAGTTTGAATAGATACAATTACATAATTTGTTATCATATTTGATATTTATGATATATTTATTATAAGAGTTATTTCAGTTTTACAAATATCTGAATACACAATATGAACTTCTTGTTATACAACACTTGTATATATAACATTTGTAGATAGTTTGATTAGAAATATGCTTTCAAGTATAAAACATTTACTATTTAATAAACATTTTAAATTGAACATTAATTACTCCATTAATCACAAATTATAATCTTTCTGCATCTTTTTTATAAAACAAAAAATAGACTTTAATACTATTTTTTAATTAGCTGATAGGCTTTTATTGTGGACTTGCCAATCCACAATCAGTCGCTAAACCTGTCTCACACACTGACAAACTGTTGTCTCATGCCGATAAACCATTTTTAGTTGCTCGACGCTTAGAAAATCTGTCAAACAACTGTCAAAAAATGTTTACATTAAATGCAGTATTGCATTCATTGATGGCACCATTCATGGCTATCTTTACTGCAAAGAGTCGTGTCTGATATGCATTATGCAATCTACCTTATTATGCTTTTACTTATACCCTTTTAGTCTGCACCATGGGACGCCCACTACTGTCTCTCATGCACCCATAGGAGACACGACTCACACAATTAGAGGTTCAAGGAATACCCGGGGAGGGAGCGAATTTTGTTCACGGATACCCTTTCAGTCTACTAGGACACCCACTACTGTCTCTCATGTCTCTGGCTTAGCATACCTAACTATGATGCCCTTGCTCAGCTCATTAAGCCCCCAGAGCGTAATATCGGGTATATTTCACCATTCAAAGCAACAGGTGTAGGGAGAGTGGTTTTGGTTCGTCTAATTTTAAGAAAAATGCTTTGCTAGGGTTTCGTATTTTTTTCTTGCAAACTCTGCTCATATTTTCTCATTGTCATCGTTGACAACACAACAACACAACACAATTTGTTCAAGATCTTGAGGTAATTCATTTGCCATGGTTTCAATGATTTTTTTTTCAATCAGTATGCACCCGAATCACTTTTGCGTAGCAGGAAGACTTGGTCATCACAACCATGGGACTCAATAGTAAGTAGGATTGTAGGCCCTTCCCATGTCATTCTTTTACACTCTTTACATTCTTCTTCCAATTTGACAGGAAAGGGCATGTCAAGTAATTCAGATTGAAAACGCTACACTTGTTGTTTTTGTTTGAAATTATGTAATCCGTACCAGGGTTTTCTCGCTGGAAATAAACATACGAGGCTTTCTCTGTCCTTTTAATCGTGGAATTCTCAATTAGTGTAACAAGGCTTTGGATCTTCAGGTTTATTTTTGTAATTGTTGTTAGATAAAATTTTAATTCTAGAGAACTCCTAGCAGAAAAATGCCCAGGAACCTTCAATAAATCCAAATATTACTGCCACCAGTATTGTTTTGAATTTGCATGCTTGGGTTCAGATTGTGTGCTGTGTCGAAATTAATCTTGCTTCAAACGAGGCATCCACTTCACTGTCTAGTAAACCAAAGGACTGGTTCTATCTTTTAATAGAAAGAATGCAAATTTGATATAGCTATTGGAAAGTATCTGATTGCAAGCTTGAGCACAGTTGTCAATAGGGCAACGATTTATGGCGAGATTGAGAGATTTTCATACTGTCAGCGACAACTCCTGACTCAATTGATTGATAGGCGAATAAGTTGTTCCAAGGGATGATCCTGGGTCTGGCATCTAAGATGATTGGAAGTCGGGTCCGGTGAAGCTGCTTGAGGGGCATGTTTTGAGAAAGCTTACTGGCTCTTTTTCTTCCAGTTGAGTGTGCTCTTGCTGCTTTTATTTGGCCTTGAGTTGAAATATATTTAACTCTTCTTTCATAACTATTCTTCAAGTAGCGAGAATCTTCATCTTTTAATGGTAATGTTTCCACTTTCCTCTGATATAAACTAATCCTTACATCACCAATTCAATTACATATATTTTTGGTATTGTAACAAGTTATTTGGGTGATGCCTAATCTATTGAAGACTGGAGAGTCACTAGTGTGACTCAGACCCATGACTAGTGATATCTAGGCCACTAGTGTCCAACATTGAACGACAACCCTTAGGCAGTTGGATTATGTTTGTTAAATGCAGTTTCATCTCATTAATTCTTATTTACTTGACTTTTTTGCTTATCAATGTCTTTCCATATGCGTTCTTCTGACTGGAGTCTTTATATTTTCCTGTTTTCATGTTTGTAGAATAAGGGAACAATTGCAAATTTTCAATTGTTGTTTAGGCTTATAGTTTGTCCAGATTAGAAAGGCTGACGTAGATAAAGTAGCATGATTAAAAGGTAAAGTGCTTTAAAAGGAGAAGCTTTAGCGCTTCTTGATAGTTAATTTCATTCATTTTATGTTGGATGGGAAGTCATTGGCACACTAGTTCCTCCATGGTTTATTTTTTCAGTTTACATGTTTTGACTCTCATTCTTACTATTTTTTTTTTTGTGTCTTTTTTAATGTTTGAAAAGACGTTTTTTTTCACTTAGAAAAGGTCTAAAGAATAGCAGTCCAAATAGAAGTTCGGGTTAGACCAAACCTCATTTAGATCCGGTTAAACCTAATCACTATGCCCTACACCATCTCTCATTTTACTATTCTCCTCATCTAGAAGGGGTTCCATGAATGCGCTATCCCCATTTTGATTTTCCCTGATTTCACCTGCTTCTCACTGTACTACTTCTCCTTCACATTGTGTTTTCCTGGCTCAAGTTTTGTAGGGCATTTGGGGTTTCTTAGTTTAAAGCTATTCTTGCACTTCTCCTTGCATTGTGTTAGAGATTTTCTGAGTACCCTTTATATTAAGAATATTTTGGCGTTTGTTTGTGGAAGGACAAAGTTCAAAAATTTGAGGCCTTTGAAATTGAGACATTTCTCTCATTTTTCAGGTTTTAATTTGTTCCCTTTCGTAAATATTTTCTCTCTAAGTATTTGTCAGATCTCAATTTTTCAAGTTTTAGACATTTTTTTCTTTTCTTTCTCTTTTAATGTAATAGTCTCTTTTATTTCATCTTGAAAGATTTGTTGCTTGTTTGGCATTTTATTAAAATATTTTGAAAAAAAAAGAGAATTAGCTTGATTTATTTTGGTTTTAAATTTCTAACAAATTTTTGGTGCATAGAGTATATCTTACATTTTGTAATAGCGTAAATTGTACCTTCATCTTTCCATTTTCATTTTGAAATGCAGGTATGTAGGTCTCTGTTTTTAAGATCTATTTTTTATTTAACAACAATAAGGTAACGTCTTTTCTACAATGATAACATCTCTTTCTCTAAAGATTTATGATCTTTATTTACTTAGAATTTCCTTTGTTTTGCTGTAGCTAATTTGCATTACTCTTTGTTCTTTTCTATGTGGTTTTGAAACAGGTCATATTTTCTTTACCACTGCCCTTGATCACTATCCAACTTGTAGATAAACACACAGAGATTCTATCGGCTTACCCCTTGAATCTCTTACCTCATGTCCCCATGCTTGTAGATAAACACACAGAGATTCTATCGGCTTACCCCTTGAATCTCTTACCTCATGTCCCCAGGCGGTTGCTTAGCTTATTTTGGCTAACAGCCACTGCTCAACTTATTTAGGAGTTATTTGTGGAGCTAATGGTCCCATGAATGCTTAGTTTTTCTGCTTACTTTTAAACAACCAACTTAAATTTCTATTAATAGTATTAAGAAATTTGTGGAGCCACGTGGATTTTTAGAAATATGCAGTTGCTGCTTATTTCCAAGCCCCCCTTTTTTTTTCACAACTTATTTTCAATTCTTAAACAGCTGCTCCATTAAAATAGGAAAAGATTCCAAATTATCCTTAACCAAAAATAAAATTTATGCATGGGAACACCCCTGCTGCTTAAATTTAAGTAGAAAATAAAGTTAAGCAGCCGCATGGGAACATGAGATTATAGATGCATTCTAGTTTTAAAAAAATCCACCTATTCAATTTTATATAAAATATAAGGCCTCGCACCAATGTGGGTCCCTCTCCCCTACATTGCAGTTTGTCTACGAAATGCCTTCCCACCTCACCGGCGGCTCCTCTTAATATTCCTGACAAGAGATTAAAAATTAAAAACAAGTGATGCGACACAATCTCTCTACAATAATTCACTCTAGCGTGCTCTCAGAGATTAAAATACTGAGTGATGCGACACTCTGGCTTTCGCGTTACCCGGGATATGCTTTCCTCGAAGCTGCCTCCGCTGTACGACTTTAACTAGTACTCATCTTCGTAACACATTCAAAGAGGGCTCTCTGCATTTAAACCCTCGCCCTCTTCTCTGCATTTATTCCCTTGACCTCTTCATCTTTGCTATGTCCTGCAGTTTCTTTCATTTTTTCAATGTCTTCCTCATCTTCCTCCTCTCTTACGCCCGCCCAACTCATTGATGAAATTCTAAATACAGCGGTAGATAAGCCAGACTTCAATCTTAATCGATTAGTCGAGCAAATTGATGATCTTGTTGCTCATTACGGCGCTCACCTGGTACAAACCTTGCCCTTCTTCCATTTCATTTGAGTTTTCAATATTCTGTTACTAAACAACGCCATTGATGTAATTATTTGCAGCGAAAAAAGAATACCATCGGCGAGAAGCTGGGTGAGCTGCCATCTGCCTCAGAGGCTTCTAATTTTGCAGATCAGGTGTCAACAAATGTGAAACTAATTGCCAGTCAGGTACACAGCGTCTTACAAATATTTCCTCTTTTTTCGTTTTGTTTTTATTTTCAATACTGTTTCGGACTGAACTTTGTAAATCGGAACTTTTATGCACAGTTAAGCGATTTTTTATACTGAATTTAAATACAACAGAGAATACTTACGGCAGTAGGGCACATAGATACCAGTGATTATGACGTGTTTAATTATATGAAAATATTATTTTTAAATATCATTCAGTTAAAAAGGTTAATATTGGTCAATAAAAATAGTACAGATATTTATTACATTTTAGTGTATTGGAAATAGAACTGTTATTGACTGTTCAATTATTGATTTTGATGATGTTTAGATAGTGTATAGAAAGATCGTTGTGCTTAACTCTAGGTTACTTAAGGTTTGATGCTGAATAAGCTATAACCGATGGTGTTATATGATTTGTCATCTTAAATTATGCTCGTAACTACATCAAATGATTTCTATTAGATTGAAAGATTCATTGTTTGTTGGTCTAGATCATTACAAAGTCAATTTCTTGTCTATAAATTCAACCTTTCTATGTGGATTAAATCTGATTTTTTAATAGTATTAGATTGTTTCTCACCTGGGGTATCTAGACAGGGTTAATATGAAATTGGATGGTATCTATAGATACAATAGAGTTTGTTGTGTAAGATTTATTCTTAGTGATTAAATTTTTTAAGTTGATTTAATAATTTGGATAAGTTCAAAGACACTTCGGACAATCATGAAAATGTCTAATATGTTCTTATCAATGCAAACCTTTATTTTGTATTTTTTTTAAGTAATGATGCAATTTGTGAGAGCCCTTCCATGATAAATCTAAAACAAATTAATATAAATATCTTTTAATTCAATGCCCAATCCCACAAATATAAATGTTTTGCATTGAAGTCAAGTAGTGGAAAACTAAAGATCAAATCTAGACTTTTGTGATGAATCTAATCATTGCCTTCAAAACAATGTTTTTCAACCTTACAATTATAAAGGTAAATTTTTAATATTTTGGTGGATATTAAGATAGTCATGTTTTAACTCTAAAAAATCAAAATAATTAAATATTAATTTTTTTATTTATAAAAATATTTAAAAAAAATCAAACTGAAAAGTGAATAGTGAAATTTGTATGCTTGATTATCAAGGTTAGTAAATATGATGGATATTAATATATTCATATTTTTAATCAAATAAAAAGTATATTTAAATAGTCGAAGTTTTATAAAAAGATAATATATCTCTTATGTTTAAAAAAGTTACAAAGAATATTATAAAAAATATATGCTTTTGGAAATTATATTTAAAAAATTATTAAATACTTCTTTTTTTAAATCTCCACTAACGATATTACCTATGAGGGTTGGTGGGATAAATGGTTTCATTTGTGTGAGGGATATTATTTTAACTTATTAAGTGAAGTTTCATTCCTTTTAATGACGGGATGTGTGTAAAGGGGTTGTATGTTAAAAGGGAAAATGGTAGTTTATGGTATGAATATGTTATCCATCCATAGTTGAGTGTTTAGGTGAAAGATTAAGGGCAAGATGACATCTGATTCAAAGGGAGAGTAGGGCAAAGGAAAATGTAAAGTGATAGTATTCACTTTAAAAGGGCAAGCACAAAAGTGTGGTTTTTGAATATAGCTATGGACTCTACAAAATTTGTTGATTATATATCCCAAAAGATCACTAACTTAGGTATGAAGAGTTGGATATTACAATTATGGGCTTTGGTGAAGTAGATAGATGATAGGTCATGAGGATTTCGATGTTACAAGTATGAGCTTTGGTGAAGTAGATAGATGGTAGGTATTAATATCAAATGGTGGGTCTTAATATCAAGTCAGTAATGGAGGATCCCTTGCTAGACCTTAAGTAATCTTTGGGGTGATGAAATGTATTTGATGTAGTCAAAGTCTTAGTTGTGCCAACATACTTTTAATGGATACCTTCTCCTTTTTGTTAAAGGAAGATATAAAGGCCTAGGAGTATGGAGGGATTAAAAAAAAATCATCACACTAATTGAAAATGAAGCTAAGATGCGTAGAGGAATGCAAGAGAAAGCTACATGTTTATATCTAAAGTTTTTCTTCTCTACCATGACAAAAAATATGTGTTGGACTCTCCTATAAAAAATATATACAAAAGTAAAATGTGAATGTATAAAAAGGTTTTAGGTTAGAGGAGCTTATGTGATTTACTTAACATTTGTGATAAAAGGACTAGGAATGATGGATAAATGAAACCGATAGAAACTATTTTAGTGTTAAAATTTCTTTGGAAAAATACAATGATAAAAAATTTGGGGTATTTGATGAGCTTTTGGTTACCATAACCCAATTTATTAATAAGAAAAAGATAAAAAGTTTTTATAAAATTATACTAGAGACTAACCGACAATAGAAGTTGGATGTAATAACATAAATCTATTCAAAACTCTCATCACAATTGAAAAGATAAATGAGGGACTTCAGCCTTTGGCATGAATGTACTACATTAACACAAAAATTCCAAACTCATGAGCTTGATAGCCTAGTAGGGGCACAAATCCTGTGAGTACATTGGCCCAACGAGAGTTTGGAACACAAAGTCACTAGCATGAACACCAATAACTTCAATGCAAAGGTTCAAACTTGTGAGTACAATGGATCAGTGCGGGTACAATGCCCATGTGATCACAATGAGCCAATGGGGATTTGAATCTTAATGGTTAAAACAACAATACGACGAATTAACCATTGCACTATGCCATGAACAACAAAATGTAAATATTTTGATTTCATAGATTTTATTTCATTTTCAAAATTATTTTATTTTATTTTTTAACTCTGAACTTATAATTCTTTACATATTAATCTAGTAAAAAAGGAGACTTTAAGACAATAACATAAAATATAAGGTGTCAAATTTTTTAAAAAACATATATTTTAAAAATTTGAAGTATTGTTATTATAAATTATTTACAAATGACATGATTTTAAATTTTAATATTAATTTTTCTTATTATTTAATCTTTTATTTTACTTGAACTTATTAAATTCTATTTTATCTTCAATATAAAAAACATTAATAATAATTTTAGTTTTAATTTAATTATGTTATGACTAATTATTCTATTTAATAAACTATTTTTTATTAAGGAACCAATTATTATTTTTATGAAAATTGCAGCTTGCTACATTGATTATTAGGTGTGGATATTTACAAGGAAATCAAAGAGGAAATACTCATTCTATTTATTATTAATTTATTTGTAAATTTGTTATTGATTTTGCAGATAAAAGAATATTCTGGAGACAAACATCAAACAAGCATAAGAGTGTTGAATGCTATTGGAAATGTTCATTGGGTTGTGGTGGGTTTCTTAGTGGTGGGTGCAGCTTTAAAAATTGCAGACACCATAAAAAATAACAAGGAAGAGTGTTTAAGACTTTTTAAGTCTATGATTGACTTGTCAAAAGTAATCCTCCAACTTCAAGAACTTCTTGGTTTACAAAAGGAGTTGCATGCTAAATTGAATGAGTCTATACAACTAATAGTGAAAGGAGCTATTTTATGTTCTTCCCAAAAGGAAAGGAAAGGATTTAAAAGGTACAAATGATTATAAATTTGCAAACTTTATTTTAAAGTATTAATATGTATTTACAACCATCTTCTTGGTTCTTTGGTTGGAGGATTAGTTTTAAAGAAACCACTTCATTTAGTGTTGTATTTTTAGATGAAAGTGTTCTATTTGTTTTTTCCCTCAACTTTGTTTCTTTACACTCATTCTAATTTCTTTTCATTTGATTGGATAATGTAAAGGGTGTTTAAAACTTCAAGGGATAGACAAGAACTTCAACGACTTAGTAATGATATGAATGACATGTGCAAGATGCTTCATTTACAAATAAGCACCTCTACTTTGAAAGGCATGCAAAGCATAGGCAACACTCCTCCCCTTGTTCCCACCCTCAATAATGATGCTGGTAAAACATCACTAGCCAATTGTTATTGAGCTACTCTTTTGTTAAGTACAACAGGCACTATATTGACATGTTGTAACATTTCACATGCTTCTCTAACTAGCAGTTGGAATAGAAGAGAAAATTGAAGAAGTCATTCAACGACTCAATTGGGAGAGTAATAGTGGAACAACAACAATGGTTGTATATGGTATTGGTGGTTCTAGCAAGACCACGTTAGCAAACACAGTTTATTCCTCTCTGAAAGACAAACTTCAAGGTTGGAAACATGCTAAAGTTACTCTCATTCGAAACCTAGAAAAAGATCCTAAAGTAGAACAACTTCAGTCCTTGATTTTGCAAGATTTGACTGCCACCAAACATGATGTAAGAGACTTTCAAAGTGGATGCCAGAGCTTGACATTATAGAAAAAGAATCTATTTTCTTATATATTGACAATGTTTTCTATCTAGAACCATTGGGAAAGCTTTTGCCTAAGGATGTTACAAATGCAAAGAAATGTTTTAAGAGTAATTGAATCTTGTGGAATTGAACCTTGTGAACTCTATGAAGTGGGATCTCTTCCTATTGATGCAACTCTTCAAATTTTATGCAAACAAATAGATAGAAAAATAGAAAAGGAGTCCATATTGCAAGAAAGACCTCAAGTTAGGTAAATAGCTGAGAAATGCAACTGTTGTCCTCTAGTTTTGGAATTGATCGGGGGTTATCTACGTCAACGAAAGAACAAACTTGAATCTTATGAGCGAGTACTTCATTGGCTAGAATCTGGAGATGATTTTGGTGGCAGTGAGAAGTATAGTTTTGATGAGTCAAGGGTTTTGTTTTCCTACAAGGAGCTTAAGCCAAGTGCTAAGGAAGCATTCCTTGACATATGCTCATTCTTCTTTGGCTGGCAATGGAAGTGGGAGGAAGTTGCATGCATTGTGGGAGAGGAAGAAATTGTATGTCTGCAAGAAGGAGCTCTCATCAAGAGAGAAGGTGAGAAGATAAAGATTCATGATCTTATTCTAGCAGCTGGCCGTAATAAATCAAAACACAACCGATTCAAAAGTGTAAAAGATTTTTCATTCGCCTTAAATAATGAAGAAGTATGTGTAAGTTTTCATTAAATATGATAAACAAAAAATACAAAAAAATAGACTAGAAAGATGTATGTTTCTTTCTCACACAAATTTTGAGAAATACAACTAGTTTGTTTGAGTCTCTATAAACATTTTTGTTAAATTAATTTAACAATATGTTTGAGTTTCAACAGCTTCTTTCCCAAATAAAAGGAGTATGGATAGAAGACACGAAGAGTCCCTTACTTACATCAGCAGAAGAGTTGGATATCATGAGCCGGTCTCTGCGAGTGTTTTATTTGGGAGAAACAGCAAGCAGTTTGACAATTATGAAAGGGAAATGCACCAGACAATTTATGGAGCTAAGGTTTCTTCATGTGGAACATAGAGTATCCAATTTACCAGTTAATATATTCAACCTCAACCATTTGAGATTCCTATCATTGCATAGATATAAGGGGGATGTCATTTTGAGTCCGTCCATGGTAAGTGCTCGATGATTTCCGCATAATAAAGATTTATTTCTTCCTTCTCAATTGTGAGTTTTTAATTTTCCTTAAAGATTTCTAATTTTCTCCTCAATGTTTACTATTTCCAGATATGATAAAAATTGTGGCATAAGTTGTAATTTAATCCCTTCCTCATTGTCCTTGCAGAATCTTCCAAATTTAAATGTGCTAAAATTTAGCACATGGACTGATAGCAGAATACATGGAATCGCTGAAATTGCACATCTTCGTTCATTAAAGCAGCTGAATTTGGATGAATGCAATGTTGATGGAATTTCGCGGTGTTTTCCAAATTTACATAATCTAAAAAGGTTGAAACTGTCGAGAATTGAACGAATCTCTTGTCGAGCTCCGGTCTTTACAGAGGTTGGATTTGTCTTTTTGTAGTAATCTGAAGCGGTTGCCAGCTGGATTTGGGGAGTTGGCCCCTCTTACTGAGCTTAACCTGTCACATTGCTCGAGTTTGCAAGAGCTCCCGCGTGATTTGGAAAAGCTTACCTCATTGCAGTCATTGAATTTAACCCGCTGTTCCAGTCTGCTTAGCCTCCCGGCTGGATTGGGAAACTCAACATCTTTAACTTCTTTAACAATAAATGAATGTACAAGTCTGACATGTCTTCCCCATAGCTTGATGTCTGTTTGGGGATCCAAGATAAACTTTTATAACTGTCCAAGTTTAATTGAACTACCAGCAGAAATTTGCAAACATACAATGCTCACAAGTATTTCATTAAGTTTTTGCAGAAGATTGAAGATGCTTCCCAGCAGGTTCGGTGAGCTCACTTGCCTGCAACATTTAGACTTAACAGGATGTGAAAGCTTACAAGATCTGTGCAACGACTTTCATTGTCTGGGAGGATTGAGAAAATTTGAATTGAATAATTGCAAGACCTTGTCAAGCCTGCCTCTAGGTTTTGGGAAACTTAGTTCTCTAGAAACCTTAGATTTATCAGGATGTGATAAACTGGAAGAATTGTGCAGTCAGTTCCATTGCCTTGTAGCACTAAAATATCTGAATCTGTGTAAGTGTGATAGTTTATGCATTCTTCCAGACTGTTTTGGCGAGCTTGGGTGCTTGGAAAGGTTGGATCTATCAGGATGCTCTAATTTAGTAAAGCTTTCTGATGATTTCCATCTTCTCCGATCTTTAACAAGATTGAATCTTTGCATATGTGAGAGTTTGGGTGGTGAATGGATGGACAGTGCGGGGAATATCGGGAGCTTATGGCGCCTCGACATTGTGCGCAGTGAAAGACTGATAAAGCGGTGGATGGAAACGAAAAGCCAAAAAGAAAGAAACCTGATGGTGGTAACAGACTTCCCTCAGGTATCAGATGCAATTTTTATTTAGCACTAAAATACTATAGATTTAAATTGGAGCAAATAGTATTATTTGAGAAGAAATTTAATATTTTATTCCCTTATTGCCTTGGATACTTATGTGCAGTTGCAGGATATATACATGGCTTAAAATTGGATATATTTAAGTTGCAGAATCACCTTATTTTTTTGGTGCGAAATTTTAGATCGCATTCCATCATAGTTTTTGTTATTTTGTTGCAATTGCAGGGTAGAGAAGGTGAAAGGGCTTCGTTGTTGGAAGGGGTTTGATCAAAGGTATTTGATGAGGAAAGGCTTCTGGTTGACGCAGATGAACGCCCCTTCCATTCATCCTCACTTCAACCACAAATTCCACTCATCTTCATCATTGATTCAAAATATGGCAGTTTTCCGTAGCAGTGATAAATTAGAAGAAAACGGCCTAAAATGCTTGTCAGCGTGGGAAGACATATTTTATATATTGGATGGAGTGGCCTTTCTCGCAAAGACTCATTAATAATTAATAATTTGATTATTAAAATACAAACAATTTAAATTTTTAGAATAAAATTATAAATCTTATCTAAGATTTTAGGTTAATCTTTAAATTTTTTTTTGATAAAATGTAAGTTAAATTTTTATAATATTTCATATTTTAATAATCGAATACATTCAAAATATATTTTATATATTCAAAATAATATTATAATTTAATAAGTGAATGCATTCAAAATATTTTAAATGTATTTTATAATTTCTTTGAAATATCTTATGATAACAAGTGTATTAGATATATAAAATTACATAATAAATAATTGATGCTTTTTAAATTGTATTTTTTGTATGTTAAATATTTTTTAATATATTTTAATTATATTAACTTTTAAAAATTAATATTTAATTTTTAAAATATTGAAATTGTATAGAACAATAAATTTTAATTTATTATAATTTACTTTAATGTTAAAATATTCCAAATCTTTAATAAGATTGAATATATTTATATTCTCTTTATAAATTAGAACATTCTTTTATAAAATTCTACTTTACAAAATAAAAACAAAATATTTAGAATATCAAAAAACTAAATTAGTAAATATATCTTAAATACATTTATCTAAAGAGATGTCAATCTTAAATTATTATATGCATTTAAGTGTTTATTTTTATGTGAATAGTTATATTTACTTGAGAGTTATTTTATTTTATTTAGAATTTTTTATTATATTTATTATGAGTTGTTTTATTTTATTTACATTATATCCTTTTCTGCCTTGGTAATTACACTTTTAAACATAATAAGTAATAGAAAAATAAAATCAAAGCTTCACAATATTTATGATCTTAGGGTACATGTTAGATAATAATAGATATAAAATAATCTTGTTCAAGATTTATCTTAATATATGTTTTTAATGATGATAGTCATATGTTAAATAATTTTTTCTAATCCTAAAAAACATAGACATCACTTTTATTTTATTTTGATAGGTAACTGATCATTTTTATTGATATATAAATTATGTTGACCATAGTTGGGTATGATAAGATTTGATGTGGTGATGATTCCACTTGTTTAAGAATAGGGATATAAGTAATTTGGATATGTTGGTTGTCTAAAATTTTGTGTAGAACTATAACTACCCTTGGATTGATTCCACAATTATAGATTACTTATATTCCATGAGGATTTAAACCTTAATGAGTAGACCTAATTTATTGCAAATTATGTAATTTTTCTATTTGAGTCACTAAATTCTCTCCTCTCCATTGATTATTAAAGATAAATGATATTTAAAACAACCTAGGAAGATCACTTGATCACAACGTTCAAGTTGTCCTAAGTGAACCCTCTTAATTAAATTGAAATTATAGTCATATAACATAGATCAATAGATAATAGACAAGTGATTTAGATTCAGATTTTGATGCGAAGTATTGACCCTTTAAATCTCCAATTCCAAATGTTCCTAAAACTTCTCCCTATTAATGTGAATGATTGTTCAATGAATGATTATTTTTGGATGATATTTTACTTCTCAAATATTTTTTTGTAAAATACTTAGGCATAATAACTCATACGACAAGTGTGTACCATGTTAGTTCCCAACAATTATGAAAAAATACAAATATTGATCATTTAAATTTTTTAAAGTTTTATTTTCAAGTAAGATTTGTGTCATGCAAGATTAATCTTGTTTACCACATAAATGGCCATCTTGAGGTAGAGCATGAATGTATGGAAATCTAAAATATTGATAAAGGTATATATGGGAACAAGTGTAAAAATGAAAAGGATAAGGTGAATTGTGTTGAAATGTGTGTAAGGATGAGTGAATGAAGATGGATATGAATTACAAAAGAGAAAAAAATGACACATGAGTGTGTCACATGTCATTATATTTAATTATACTAAGATATTTTTTTAAATGAACCCATAAATAAATGGATTTTGGCATAGGTATATGCTAATTTCACCAATATATTTTATCCCCATTTTGAAGAACATGAGAATCCTCATGATTGTGGATCTTAAAGTAAATGAGCATGCATAGATAAGCATGAACTTGCAAATGTACTTAGAAATAAAAAAATATACTAGGGTTCATACAAAGAAATGGACATAACTATATATCTTCATGAGTGTTCATCTTTGGCATGCATGCTCCTTAGAATCCTACAAAATGAAGAAAATTTATGTAATGAGTTGTGCATTTCTCACATGTAGAATAAGCACAATTCATAAAATTTCTTGGTTGCTTTAGAAAATGAAAAAGTAGGATTAAGGTTAGGAATTTTTTCTTGTATAAAGAGTTGTGTGGCATATTGGTGCTACCACATTATGTGATCAAAATATGACATATTACACATTACCATGTCATGTTTCAAAGCACTGTTTAGACATATTAGTGAATCCTTATATTCCTATACTTATAACTATTTGTAACATCAACAAAGGAGAGTTAAAGATAAGATATACCCCCTTAAATTGTTTGCATCTAGTGAATGTAAGGAAATGAAGAAGAGAGGAAAATAACATATAAAATATAAACATTTACTAAGTATATAGAACATGTAAAGTAAATGACTATCAATGATGCATCATGTAACAATCCAATAAGACATATATAAAGATATGTGTTGAAGAATGTGGACTTGAGATAAACATCTAGGTATGTAAGATTACCCCTAGTATGTGAAAATTTTAAGGTGAAAGTGGCCCTAGAGATGCAATGTTAGCGGTATGAGGAGGCACAGTTTCCCCAATGTGGCCCTTACAATATGGTAGTGCATGTGAGCGCATGTGGTAGGATGAGAAATGCATGACACCCCAAATGTTGTAAAGGTAGCTCTAGGATCATAATCATGCATGTAGGAATAAGATATGAAGAAAACCAAATTTCATAATTTGATATAATAAGATAAATCATTATAAGATAAGGATAACACAGTGAAGAAACTTAGATGCCCCTAATCTAAAAGGGTATCTCTAGAAACATGATAGGAGAATATGAATGCATATGGGGGGAATGATAATTCCTCACAATATAATAGAATGTCATGACATTGAAGACAATATGGATACATAAGTTGTAAGCAACAATAAGCATGAGCACATTTAATGGAAATATAGTAATGAGGTAATGATAAGGCTCATAACTAAATATAGTGATATAGCATGGGCATCTGATCTAATCATGGTAAAATTTCATGTAAAAACATCAAGTAATTAAAGTAGAATATAGGTATCACAAGGGATGGGATCATGAGTATGTAGGCATAAATCCATAAGAAAACTAACATGATAAAATTAAGCATGGATGCATAACAATAAAAAAGTAGGAAACAAGGAAATAAATAAATGTGGCAAAGATAAAAATAAGGATAAGGTGTGCAAGGGTAATAAATATAATGTAAACACTTACAAAAAAGTCATGTAAATAGAAAGGAAAATTCCCCCAATATGGTGAAGGAAAGCATGAAATAAGTTATGGAAGTTGAAATGATTATGCAAAACAAATTACACAAAGGTGCAAAGAAACACACAAAAGGAAAAATACAAACTAAAAATACAAGTTATAGGCTATATATAAGCTATAAATGCTCATGAATCATTGACATATTTTTTTAGGATCACCATTAGCCTCTAAAAGATCATTATCATCCCAACATGTATCATCAAATATCTCTCTTCATTTAATATTGTACCTTTTTCTTCTTGAATTGCCTTTCTAATTACATGCATTTCTTCTTGATAGTTCTTTGTATTTGACACAAACACATAAATAATCACTGTTACCTGGGGATGTCCTTCTTAACCTAAATTTATTGTTTCTTAAATTGTGTTTATGGTGGAACATCTTGTATTTGATGCATTGCAATACTTTTCTTCAATATGGACAAATAGTCTTTTGGGTATAAAAGTCTATATTTTTCATAACTTTGGCATCCAATTTTATCTATGGTTGATTGATCATGGGGAGGCTATTTATATTTTTCTTATTGTTTCAACTTCTTATGTTCTTGTTGTGTAAATATCTATTTTTTTTACACCTCATGGAGATATTTTTTAAATTTATATAGATTTTCCTTTAGAATTTAAATGTATCTAGAGAGTGGAATGACTCAACTCGACATTAGGTTCATATGAATATTGAAAATTCTTCCTTGATGAGTAATTTTTATGCATTTCAATGTACAAATAAAGATACCCACTTCAAATGATCTTGATGTAGTCTACCAAGTAGTATGGAAAATATATCTAAATATTGAATAACATATTCCACAAGAATTGTACTTCTTTAGGCCCAACTTTAAGTTATAAAATGATACAAAGTAAAGTATGAATCAATAACCCATTTTTCATCTTCGAGATACTTTAAAATGAGTGCAATAATTTAGATTTAAGTGTATTAATAATGTCATTTTTCATGCATATATTATATTATTTTTTATATCAATACAAATATTAATAATAACATGGTCACTTATTTATCCAAAGATATATAATGGTCCATAGTGGTTATTTTGTGGTATTTATTCATCAAAAATATAATTAATGGAGTGGGATGAGAAGAAGATGTAGCACTAGAGACAATTGCTCTCAAACAATCATGTGAATGTGTTGTATCATTAGAATCACCATGGACAACATCTATAACACCATTATCCTTATGCATGTCATCCACGACAATATTATCACGTGCCTTAATATATGTTAGAAAAGGATTAATATAAATACTTAATCATCTACTAAAAAGTGCAACCTAGAGCATTTCCATTGTTGTTGATATCTTCTACATAAATCATGTTGTCAATAAGATCTTGTACTTTATGTTTGATACCCATATAATAGTATGTATGGTGGAATTTAACTCTAGAAAATTTGTAAAAGGATTTTCCTTATAATCTTTAGGATCCAATGGATGGATTAGAGAAAGAGTAATAAATTTAGTACTCAATAAGCATTGTATCATGTCATTCAAGGATTCATTTTACTTAGTAAATATCCTAGGATTAGTTTGGTTTAAGGAAGGAAGCGTAGAAATATTAGCTCTACTTGATTAATTTTTTCCTTCGCATTACTATCATTTTTAATTTTTTAAATTTCAATATTTTGAAGGATAAGATTATGCATTTTGATTTTATGAACCATACTCAAATTCATTTCTTTATCATAACTTAGATTCAACCATCTTAATTTGTGTATATTATTCTATAAAAGTGGAAAAATAATTGAGATGTACGCATTGCCTAAATCAACTAAAAGTTAATCCTGTGATAAATATGTTTTACAATTTAGGATAATGCAAAGGGATAAGAAATTTGGAGTATAACAATTAAAATATTATAAAAACCATTAATGTGTTCATTTAGCCCTTGGTAACATCTAGATAGGTGAAATATATCAATTATAAGGCCATTATTAACTTTGAATTACTTTAAGAATACTTTTTTCTAAATCATTAAATGTGTGAATATACCCATAACAAAGTGGAACCATCCAATAGAATAATCCTTTAAGGTTTGTCAAAATAGATTAGCTAATAGTTTATCATCATATAGAAATTATGTACACATGTGATGATAAAAGATATCAAGTGTGTATTTAGGTGACCTAAGTTGTATTGTACATTTCACAATTCCCATGGGATGAGTAGGGGAGGTGTAAGGAAGCTAAGGTAGTGGAACAACTTCCTAAACTAATCTTGAGAGGAGAATGAAGCAAAATTGTTACAGATCTTTAACAGTTACATAAAATTAAATAAGAATAAACATAAATATTATGCATACCACGACACAGTGATTCACGTGGGGAAAACCCTTTCAGGAGAAAAACCCCACACTCTAAAAGCTGCCCAATATATTATTCAATAATTCACAAGAATTACAATATACTTGCAGAGAAAGCTTCTCACAAGAATATCACCACCCAAAGATCAAGAGACAACATGGCTGCTAACAGGCTCTCATAATACACATCCATCTTTCACTCTACCTCACTCCCAGCCGTAATGCAACACCCTCACAAAATAGAGTTACATTCTAGGGCAAGATAGGCCAACAAAATATCCACCGTTAAATCTAAACCCTAATAATTAACAGTATAGATTTACAATGTATCAAATCCCATCGATGACACAATAGACCATCACTCCATTCACTAACTTGTCATCACACATCACCAAACTCCATCGTCAACCTATCAGGTCCCACCTTAAGCTTCGTCTAGTGTCGTGTGCTGCCTTTGTAAGTCCTACCTTATTCATCAACGATCATCATGGTTGGGTCTCACTCAGTGCGCTTCCTTCCTCCTGTAATGATCTAAAATGATATCAAATCATAGTCAATAAAATGCAAAGGAGGAATGAAGAGAAAAGGAATGAGACTAGAACAGTCTCACCCATTTCTCTCCTCCATGGCTCACTTCTATTGAACCTCCTCTACTTGCTGCAATATGATGGATGCCCTCAGCCTTTGTGTGAGCAAAATAAGTTTATGACATGACCTAGCAAGTGTTGAAGGATTTAATCTAAAATGCAAGAGAATAAATCTACATGCAAAGTAAATAAGTCTGCAAAAGACAATGTTAGATGATAAAATATGAAAATGCAAGATTATCTAAAAATGCAAAGGACCAGAGATGTAAGAGATGAAATATGTGAAAATGACAAGAGATAATAATGGATAGCCAGTGATAGATATGAGACAAAATTGACATTTTATAGAAAATGCAATTTTGTATGGATGGGTGAGATTAAAGACTGATAAATGACCTAGAATCTATGGACAAGATTCAATATGACAACCCACAATTAGGGTTAGGGCAACATTAGGTCAAATTCGAAATGAATGGACAAGATTGATTTTAAGAAAAATCAAATCAAGGGTTGACAATGCATGTGACAAGGCACACAAACCGAAATTGTTGGGGAATCAAATAATAATTTAAAATTATTTAATTCAAGAGGGGTTGTTGAATTTTTAAATTAAAAACTATTTTAATTCAAAAAGGGTGGGGTCATGTGACAATAAATAATTTAAATTAAATTATTTACAAAAGAAGGGATTTTTAAAGAGGGACTTATTTTAAATAAATAAGATTTATTTAAAATGAGCACAATAAAAGAGGAGAAATTAAATAATAAAATTATTTAATTTAGGTGGTGGGACTTATTTTAAATAAATAAGATTTTATTTAAAATGAGGAGAATGTGAAGATGGCCATAATTAAATAAATAAAAGAATTTATTTAATTACAAGAGGACTTTAAATTAGAGACATATTAAATAAATAAAGTTATTTATTTAATAATCAAGAAGACATAATGGACAAGGATAATTAGATAAATTAGGAAATTTATTTAATTATAGAAAGACATTAGACAATTAGTGACGTAATTAAATAAATAAATAAAATTTATTTATTTAATAATCATGAAGAATAAAAAAGATATGAATTAATTAAATAATCATGAATTATTTAATTAATAGTCGAATGTGGACCAAGGACATAATTAAAATGTCTTAATTATGCTAGGAAGAAAGAGATTAGAAATAGAGCTTGCAAGCCTAGCTCATTTTTATGTGTCTACACCTCCTTACCTCCATCAAATTCTTCATATTCAAAAAACCAATCTCTATTAAAGGTCATATTGAAAGATGCACCTGAGTCAATTAACCATGCACCATTACTTGCACGAGTTGCCAAAGCTCCAATGAATGTGTCACCATCTCCCTTCTCGAACTCAAAACCAAAATCACATTTCTTCTTTTTCTTCTTTTCTTCTTTGCAGTCCTTACGAACTTTTCCAGGCTTACCACAGTTCCAACAAATAACTTTGGACTTTTCGGGAGACTTAGATCTCCCCCTAGGCTTGGATTTTTCACGCTTCTCATTCTTCTTGCCTTTTTCCTTAGGTCTTCCACGAACATTCAGGGCCTCCTTGGCACTGATGGATACTTTCCTCCTCATACCTTCAGAAAGAAAAGAACCCACCACATATTCAGTTTTTAATATAACATAAGTACTCCTGATAGCCATAACAAGAGAATCCCACAAATCAGACAAATAACAAAGCTAGATCTGAAATTTCTCTTCCTCATCCATTTTGACACCAATTGATGCCAACTGAGCCACCAACATATTGAATGCTTCCAGGTGTTCCATAATTCATCCACCCTCTTCCATTCTCAAAGAATACAACTTCTTCCTCAAGAAAATATTGTTCGCTAAATATTTGGCTTGATACATCTCACCAAGCTTCTTCCATAGTTTCTGTGCAAAGGTCTCTTCATGGACATTGATTAAAATAGAGTCTTCCAGACACAATCTGATTAGACCCTTGGCTTTACGATCCATAATATCATATTGAACAACCTGAGTAGGATCTGTAGGCCTTGAAACATTCTCATCAACAACATCCCATAGATCTCGATCTATCAATAGATCCTCTATCTTCAGCTTCCACATTTAAAAATTATTTCCAAAAAAATTATCCACCTGTATTCTCCCTGATGAACTTGCCATCTGAAAATTCCTGCAACAAGATCACAAAGTGTCTTCTGCACAAGCTCCCACTCAAAACTGGATTAGTTAAAAAAAAACCCAACAACCCACAACTGAAACCAAAGGTGATCAAGCTCTGATACCACTTGTAAGGAAGCTAAGGTAGTGAAACAACTTCCTACACTAATCTTGAGAGGAGAATGAATGATTCTTTTTATAGATCTTTAATAGTTACATAAACTTAAACAAGAATAAACATGCATACCATGACTGCTAACATACTCTCAAAATACACCACCGTCTCTCAATCTGCCTCACTCCTAGTCGTAATGCGGTGCCCTCACAAAATAGAGTTACATTCTAAGGCAAGATAGGCCAACAAAATATCCACCGTTAGATCTAAACCCTAATAATTAATGATCTAGATTTTCAATGTATCAACTCCCGCTGATGACACAATAGACTATCACTCCATTCGCTAACTTGTCGTCACACATCACCAAAATCCATCCTTAGCCTATCGGGTCCCACCTTAAGCTTCGTCTGGTGTCACCGAGTGTTGCATTTGTAGGTCCCACCTTCTTCATCAATTTAATAATTGGTCATATTAAATTGTTGCAAAATCTTGACGTGGGTGATAGTTTAGGAGGCAAAGCTTGAAAAATAAAAAAATAAAAAGATAGGTGTGGATTTTTAGGAGTTATAAATTTCCATAACTCATTTATTCTTTCCTAAATGCTAGAAAATAAAAAATGAGCACCCAAGTTTGAGTTTTTTTATTTTTTCTTTTTCAAGATCTTGTTGAGTGGAGTGGGAGTTCTAGTAGTCAGTAAAATTTGGCAATTTCATGAGAGTGGGTTCAAAGACGCCTTTTAAAATTTAAAATATTCATTTAGTGCATTTTTTAGGAGGATTATTCTAGGTTGGGAGTGAGAGATAGAGTTTGCAGGAAATGGAGGCAGTGGATGCCTGATTAGTAGGAGATTTGATAATTTTTGGAGTTGATGATTCTTCCAGATTTTTGGTGAAATAAAAGGGGATGTATCATATTCTTGGAGAGGATATGGGAAGTGTTTTTTTGTAGTTTTAATGGTTTGTAGCAGCATAAAATTGATGAAGATTTCAATAGTTGAAGAGAAGCATAGTGGATTGTTGAAAAATGCAAATTGAAGAGCTTGTTTCACAATGCAGAGAGATGATTTGAGAAAGGAGAAATTGTAGCTTATTTTTGATGTTGTTTGTTGTCATGTTTCAGATTTAAATCTGTTGTGTATTAATTTTTCATCATCCTATATGGCTGCAAAACATATGTAATTTGATTTTAATGAAGTTGTGAAATATTGATGCATATTTGAATAGTGAATATTAAGTATGTTGTTGTAGATTTTGTATCAATTTTTTTGTTGTGTGTGAGTTTGTGATTGAGGGTTTGGAAGACTCCTTACATCAGTAGGATTAATGGGTTTTTCTTGTTCTTCAATGTGCTCATCCCACACTTCATCATATGAACCCTCTTCTTCTTCTTCTTCTTCATCCTTAAATCCATCTAATTGTTCTTTCATATGTATATATTCCTACTTCTATATTAGATGACACTATTTTCATTATTTATTTTTATTTTGTCTATAATTCACTTGAATAAGCTCTAAACTCCTTGAAAATCACATCTCTCAAAAAAATATTTTTTAGGTTAGAGGATTTCAAGTCTTATAACTTTTAACATTCTCATCATAACTAGTGAAGATGCATTTTTGATATTTTGTATCTACTTTAGATCAAATTTATTAAATCACATGAATATAAGCCTCACAACTAAATATCCTTAAATGTGAAACTAAAGGATTTTTACCTATCCACATTTCCTAAGGAGTTTTATCAACAAGAGCTAAACAAGGATATTGATTAACCAAATAACAAGCAATACTTACAACCTCTACCCAAAGTATCAATTTGGTTGTGTACCACTTAGCATACATATAATTCTTCCCATTAAGGTTTGATTCATCATTTTTTCTACCCCAATTTTTTTGGTAGTATAAAGTAGTATTTTATCGAATAATACATGCATGCTTATAAAATTCATTAGATTTTATTAGATCTTTACACCTTTATCTTATAATCTAGTTACTTTTCAACTAAGGCTTTAAATTTCTTAACCTTTGCAAAAAAATTATATTTTGAATGCATAAACTAAATCTATGTGTATCTAGAGACATCATCAATGAATGTAACATAATAACAAGATCTACCTATAGAACCAATATCCACTAGACCAAATTGTTAGGAAATAATGCATGAATACCCACAATCTTAATCCATTTCATACATAAACCCGTGAGAGATAAACATGCATACAAGTAACCATAATGTATAGATCGAATATACAAGCCACAAGATAACACAAGATATACCCTAGGAAAACCCTCAAGAGAAAAAAATATAGCCTCCAAAAGCATCCATACTCCATCTTGTTATTCATAAATAAAGCAATAGGAGAGTTACAATGAATACCTTTGAAGCATCAAGCCTCTCCAATGCATCCTCATGTGTCCAAGCATGAATCCACATATCCCATTCCATGTTTCACATATGCACTCCTCAAAAAGACTCAATAATGACAACCCACTCACCTAGACAACCTTAACCACTAAACATGTGTTTTTTTATAGATACAAGATCACACAAATACAATCAAGTGGTAGGATTAAACCATTTGCCACAAAACCATGTGAATACAAAACCATTGACCCCTCATTTAATATTGGGTACTAAGTTTTCACTTTTTAAATATTTCCCCAATATTGAATTACGATCACATGCCTCTCACACATTAAATAATAATATAATATTACATTACAACATACAAGTGGTCCATAAATAATTACCTAGTGTGATTAACCATACTTCCTAGGTGCATCGCAACTAAATAATTATTTAATTACAACATTAAGATATAACATTTTATGCAATGGTGTACAAAACCGTATCCCAACATACTCCCACTTCTTATATACATTGCATAAGGGATAAATCAATAAAATACATCATCATAGCCATACATGAAACCACATGAATATCCAATATGCTTTCATGCTTCATCAAGATACCTACATTAAAAATAAAGCGACCACCATCTCAAGTAAGAACTCCTCTCATCCCCCAACATGTCACATATGGAAGAAAAGGAACATGCCAAGGTGAAGATACACCAATCCAAGAGCACAAGCATCAAATCCAAGTAATAAAAAAGGCTTCAAACAAGCTATTGTCATATGTAAAAAACCACATGATCAAAAATAGCATCCACAACACATGCTAATGCATCCAACCATCCATACCTCCTAGGTATCAATAGCATTAGTAAACTCATGCCAACAACATATTGAACCCATAAACTACAATCAAGCTCCCTGTATCAAACCTATCAATGAAGAACATACATATCCAGGAACTCCCATTGCATAAGTAATGTCCAAGCATATCAAGTCTACCAATCAACACTATATCAAGGTGTGATAAATGAACATAACATGAAGTACCAAGAACAATAACAATGATCCACACATGCAACCCAAATAGTTGCATACTCTCTCACAATATTTTGCCACCATCCTCCCAAATCATATGAACATGAACGTCTAGAAAGGAGCCATAGAATGAAGACAAAAAAACTTGTAAATTATAACATGTCCTTCTACCAACACCTCAAAGTGCAATGTTGTGTCAAGTATAATCTCCTAACAACCCCAAATGAGAAGCCTCAACAACACCCAAAACAACATTCAATCTCTTAGATCAAACACAACATATGATTCATGTATAATGCCAACATGGATGTTAGCCTCTCTAACCAAGAGGATCAAACTCAAAGTATCAATTCCAAAATTAGGAAATCATACCATAAAACATCTCCTAAACTCCTCATCAATGAATACCCACATGATCGAAAATAGCATCCAAAACACATGCTAATGCATACAACCATCCATACCTCCTAGGTATCAATAGCATCAGTAAACTCATGCTAACAACTTATGCAATCCATAAACTACAATCAAAATCCCTGTATCAAACCTGTCAATGAAGAACATACATATCTAGGAACTCCCACTACATAAGTAATGTCAAAGCATATCAAGTCTACCAATCAACATTATATCAAGGTGTGATAAATGAACATAACATGAAGTACCAAGAACAATAACAATGATCCACACATGCAACCCAAATAGTTGCATACTCTCTCACAATATTTCACCACCATCCTCCCAAATCATATGAACATGAACATCCAAGAAGGAGCCATAGAATGAAGACAAAAAACCTATAAATAATAACATGTCCTTCTACCAAAATCTCAAAGTGAAATGATGTGTCAAGTATAATCTCCTAACAACCCCAAATGAGAAGCTTCAACAACACCCAAAACAACATTCAATCTCTTAGATCAAACACAAGGTATGGATCATGTATAATGCCAACATGGATGTTAGCCTCTCTAACCAAGAAGATCAAACTCAAAGTATCCATTCCCAAACTAGGAAATCATCCCATAAAACATCTCCTAAACTCCTTATCAATGAATGATAACGTAATTTAAAATGGACAAGGAGATGCCAAATATATCTCAAAGTGAATCCTCTAGAACTAACTATCCATAGCTCAAGATCCATATCCATGAAAGATAAAGCAATATAAAATCATGCTAAACAATCCTCAAATGAGTCTCCAAAATCAATCACCGTGACTAAACTCATTCCCATGAGAAATCAAAGCATGAAATATAATCACATCAAAAATAGGATGGGCAATACCTATTATATGATAAATTATTGCATAGAATGGGTGGGAATGAGAATTCTCCTCTAGGATAACCATTTCATCATGACTCACTCCAAGAACAATCTCCTCTATAGGTCCATTATGAACTCACATCCATATCTAGGTGAAAGCTCCCCAGTCTTCCATGTTGAAACCTCCAAAGAGTAACTATCTAATGTAATGACAGAGGAAGAAAACAATCTCACTCAAGCTCAGTTGACAAAACTCAAACATTCTTTGTTTGTTTACTCATCTCAACCTCACCTTTCCCTTCACAAGGCACTTAACTCAAACATCAAAATTGCAATCAAAGTTCCAAATTATTTTAGGATCTTTAAAAACTTTGACAAAGGATCCATAAATTCCACTTATTGGACATATTTCACAACAATGGGCTTAAATCCCACAAACTCTTCAAGTTTCATAAGAAATCTTCACAAAGACAATGACCTCAACATAACACAATTAAGGTTCTCAACTTCTCAAGCCCAAAAGAGACTTCTCAAACCTTTATTAGCCTTATCTCAGCCCAACCAAACAATCTTCAGAGTTCGCCCTTCCCTATATTCATCATTTATTAATGACTAGTCACATTCTAGTAGCCCTCCTTTTAGGACTGCCACTCTTAATATTTTGATGCAAAGCTTATCTCCAGACTGTAAATGACTTTTTAGACACCTTTTAAAACCATATCAAAGTTTGAGACAACTTTGTTTTGTAACAAAACCACAAAAATAATGTCTGTTCTTGCCCATTTAGGCCTATTCAAACTTGGATACAAACATGGCTTATTGATTTTGATGTATCCAAACTCAAACCCACTCAAAAAACACTTGGAACATGCTAGTTTAGACCTGCAGATGATTTTAGAAACACCAAAAGTCCATTTACCAAGATTTTTATACAAACCCTAAGGCTTTACTCACTTGGTTGCTCTCTTTACCCTTAACCTCTTACTCCAAAGCCTTCAGGTCATAAAATTAGATGCTATAATGATTCTCTCCACCAAAAATGATAATTTTACCATGACTAAAATGTGAGAAACATAAAAACTTAAGTTTTTGTTTACCTTAAATTAGGGTTTTAGCAATCTACAGAAAAAAGACAATAAATTGCTCAAGTGTAAACCAAATTGCATGAAACAAAGTTGGGATAGAAGGTGATTGAAATATCTCACTTAAAACTAATGATAAACCACTTCTTTCCTGTACAGGGCCATACACAACAAGAACACAATTATTTTCTATGAAATAATGCAAGAAATGATGACTTTCATTGATCAAAATATTATTCACAACCGCCCACACCTTCTTCATTGGTTACAAATACTTTTATAGGCATTTTAAATATGACCTTTCAGTTTATAACTACCTTTGAATGACCCAAGACAAGAATGTCTCTTCACCTTCCTAGTTTGCACTTTTACACTTTTACAATTTTTGTATTTGTGCAACTTTTGCAAATAATGGAAAATTTTCAAAAATGAACATAGGAATTAAACCTTAAACCTCCCAATGACTCCAATACATGGTAAATGACTTGAATGACCCTAGTGCAATGTTGGAACACCAAAAATTAATCATCCTTCAAGATTTGCTTCATGGAATCATGTCATTGTCAGGATGCTCCTGCATCACTATCTCAAGCAAATGTCTCTAATCACAAAAGAACTACAACCTCATCCACATCTCCAAGTATCCATGACAACCTCCAACTAATCAATCCATTATAAAATCCAAATACAACACCACACTATCATGAAGCACCCAAGAAAATGATCAATGTACTCAATACCAAGACAACCTCTGTACATGTCACCACCAAAGTCTAACTCTGAAAAACACATGTAAACCTATATCAAGAAGCACCAAATTTATAATCAATTGTACCATCATAAATATCATATAAAAATATGTACTCCCTCAAGGTTTTTCCTCTTGAATCATCTAGATGCTCACATAATCACACCCTAAATCTCGGGTACCTACAAGTGATCAAACAAGTACAAATCTCATCATGAACCACAAACTCAAAATATGACTGATCCACTATGTAGTACATTGCAATGCTCTCCAACACATATTCAAAATTGAAAATCTGATTTCATATGCAAAACTTTTTCTCAAAACTGTGTACAAGAGAACATCTGAATTTTAGGCCCCAAAAAACTCATAAAAATTGTAAAATAAGGAAACCAAAACTATACCAATGCGTAGTTGTTGGAAGCACCTTTCCAATGAGTATAAAAAGTCAAAAATCCGACCTCTTGGACAAAAGTTATTCAAGGTTGATTTTATTTTTTCGAATTTGACTATAAGATGTGGCTGACAAGCAACCCCCGATAGAGCCACCAATAACAGAGGAGCATCGGTGGGAGGTGGGCAAAAATTATGAATCTACATTTAAATTTAATTTAATTTTCCATTTTTTAAAACACCCTGCTCATGTCATGCAAACCCAACAAAATTTTCAGTTAAATATATTTGAAATCTGATGATTTGTATTTTGTTTTGACACACAGCCTTGGGAGTGGTCCCCCATGGGACCAAGGGCCCCGTCAGAGGGGCTAAGCCCCTTCTAGCCGAGAGCCTGTCGATTGGGGAGTACCCATTGATTGGTAGGTTAGTGGTGTACTATCAATCGACTTGTCAGTTGTTGGTACATCGATTGTGCAGAGCCATGGGGTCTACGAACCCCCACACAGTCTTTTTATTTTTTATTTTTATTTCTAATTCTTTTCAAATGATTTCTGAATGAAAAATATTTTTGTAGGTTTTGAAAAGTTTTAACAGGCTAATAATTATTATATTTTGTATTTTTTGCAATTGACTTGTACGGTCATATGACCATACGTGTGGGATGTGGATAATTTTTTTGCCTTTTTTCAACTTGGCCAAAATAGGTCAAATTTTAAGTCATTTTTTTAATCTCTCAACCATCTTGGATCCAATGGTGAGGTCTATTTTGTCTCAAGAGGTCATCCATGAAATTTTATCTATAAAACCCTCATATGAGAGCTCAATCCAAGAAAACCCTTTTTACCCATATTTTGCATGCTTCAGATCTACAATAAACCCAACAAATCTTGACAACCCAAAAGCCCAAATCTACAACATGTGTTCCACACCTTGTAATGCTTGAGATCTATCATGGATATTTATGAATTCAAATTTGCACAAATATACTCAAACAAAGGTTATAACCAAAAATATGGAATCTCACACCTCCCATCAACCATTATAGCTCTGATACCACTTGTTAGGAAATACTGCATGAATTCCCACAATCTTAATCCATTTCCTACATAATCCTATGAGAGATAAACATGCATACAAGTAACCACAATGCATAAATCAAATAGAAAAGCCACAAGATAACACAAGATATACCTTGGGAAAACCCTCAAGAGGAAAAAACCTAGCCTCTAAAAGCATCCATACTTCATCTTATTATTCAACAATAAAGAAATACAAGAGTTACAATGATTACCTCTAAGGCATCAAGCCTCTCTAATGCATCCTTACGTGTACAATCATGAATCCATGCATCCCATGCCATGCTTCACATATGCAATCCTCATAAGGACTCAATAATGACAACCACTCACCTAGCCAACCTTAACCACTAAACATGTGCTTTTTTTTGTAGATACAAGATCACACAAATACAACCAAGTGGTAAGATAAAACCATTTTCCAAAAAACCACGTGAATACAAAACCATTGATCCCTTATTTAATATTGCGTACTAAGTTTTCACTTTTTAAATATTTATCCGATATTAAACTATTATCACATGTTTCTCACACATTAAATAATACAATGTTACAATACAACATACAAGTGGTCCAAAAAATTGGATTCACTTAGTATGACGAGTGATGGGAAAAGGAGCGGGGGTAGGAGTTTGAATTTCCCTATTGCATAGGGTGAGGGAGATGTTGATCCTGAGGATGAGGCTTTCTAACGGCTACCTTTTTGGAGTCATCAAGGAAGCGGAGGAGTTGCTGATGGTAGACGGTTTGTTGTTGGCAAAAGCGGTTGAGGGTTGTTTGGAGTGGTAGAGCAGGAAGATGAGAAAGTGTGGGAGTTTGAAATCTTTAGCTGGTTAGCTTATTAGAGCTATTAAGGAAGCGGTTGGGTTGCTGACGACTGATGAGTTGTTGTTGGTGAAAGTTGTTGTGGGATGCTCTATTGGTTGTTCACTTCTCTTTGGTCCCTTCCATTTATAGTTGGATGGTAGGAGGGAATTTTCTTTCTATGGTGTGAGCACAGATTGTGGGTGGAAATTTTTTTCTTCTGTTGCTAGGTGTTTTGTTTTTGTTGTTGTCTTTATAGCTAGAGAGTTCCTCTATTGTGTGATTTGGGTCCTTTCAAGAGGGTTTGTATGTGTAATGGTTTAAATCTGGTCTTGATTGGCATATTGGGGCAGCTGGTGTGCTCATTATGTTGGCTTGCACTTTGAATCCTTCTTGGTTTCCCATTTCCCCTTTGGGCTTTCTCAGTTGATGGCGGATGGGTTGTTGTTGGTAAACTTTGATGAGGGATGGTATGGTAGTTGTTCACTCTTTTTTGGTCCATATCATTTGCAAATGGATGGTGGGATGTATTTTTCTTTCCATATCATTTTGCAGCTTGCAAGCAAATTTTTTCTTTCTCTTCTGCTACTTTCTTGTCGATTGGTGTTTTGTTTCTGTTGCTAGTTTTTTAGCTGGAAAGTTCCTTTGTTGTGGGCCTTGGGTCCTTTGAGGAGGGTTTGTTTATGGAATGGATTATCTGGGGTCTTGATTGACGTATTAGGGTGGTTGGTGTGGTTATTATGTTGGCCTCCACTCCGACTCCTTCCTTCTTGGTTTCACATTGCCCCTTTGGGATTTCTTAGTTGACGACAAACAGGTTGTTGGTGAAAGTTGATGAGGGATGCTCTTTTGGTTGTTCATCATTGTTTGGTCTCTCTCATTTGCAGATGGATGGAAGGAGGGATTTTTTTTTGCAATGGGTGTGATTTGCGAGTGGTAGTTTTCTTCTATATTGCTTTCTTGTTGTTTGGTGTGCTATTTTTTTTGTTGTCATTTTAGCTGGAAAGTTCCTTTGCTATGTGCTTTGGGTCCTTTGAGGAGGTTTTTTGTGGAATGTCTTAATATTAATATTCTTTAGTTTTGATCGACATATTTGAGTAGCTGGTGTGCTCATTGTGTTGGACTACACTCTGAATCCTTCCTTCTTGTTTTCCCATTACCCTTTTGGGATTTCTCAACTGATTGTTTGGTGATTGTGTCTACTCCCAGTTTTTTTCTCTTTTGCTGGGCTATGCTTATTTATGTCCTAGTTGCTTTAGAGATAGTGGCAGTTTTTTTTGTCCCTATTCCTGATTTGTTTTTGTTGGTTGGGTTGTTTATAAAGTTATATATGCTTTCCCAGAATAATATGTGCTTTATGGTTTCTTATTTTTTGTTGTTGGTTGGGTTGATTTCAAAGTTCATCTTGAAGACCCGACTTCTGGTGTGTGAGTTATTGATGTTGCTAGATGAAGTGATCTCTCTCTTTCATCATATTTTATTCCCTCTTGGTGCCTAAGGATGTTGCGATTGCTTGTGCTATTGGAGTGATTGCTTTCTGCCTGGTGCATTTGAGGTGAAGAATGCTCTTATTGAGGTGGAGCCCTCTCCTATTGAGGTGGAGTTGCATGTTGTAGGTTTAGTGAAGGGATATCTTTTCTACTGCTTGTTCCTATTGAGGTGGATCTTGTTTGTGTAAGAGAATGGTGGCTTTGGTGGTGATGGCTCTCTCATCATCCTCTCCTATAAAGGGGAGCCCTCTCCTATTGAGGTGGAGTTTGGGATGGTTGATCAAGATGGATGGAGCTGCAAGGAGGTTGTTCTTCTTAGTGCTATGTGGTGCTCTCTAACTTTCCTATGTAGATGGGGAATTTGGATGTTCTTGATGTAATGAAAAATGGGTTTGAGGGTGTTATGCACTATTAAGCTATCTAAGTTCTTTGGCTCAGTATTGGCTGTTCTGAGTGACAGTTTATCTATGCCTTGGTTGATTCAGGCTATGCACATGATTTTTTATGGTTCAAGGTCCTTGTCAAAACCTAGTTGTAAAAGGGTTTAAGGTCCCTTCAAAACCTATTTTTTGTAGCCTGAGTTGTCTTGAATATCTTTAGATGGCTGATGTTGATGGGCTACAGTCTGTATGGATTATTTTTCTTGCAGCTTCTTTATCTTGATAGGGTTTTAGGTTCCTTCAAAATCTTCTTGTATGGGTTTCAGGTCCCATCAAAACCCATTTTTCCCATAATCAAAAACAAACTAGTGGTCCCCAAATAATTACCTAGTGTGATTAGCCACACCTCCTACGTGCATCAAAACTAAATAATTATTTAATTACAACATTATGATATAAAATTTTATGTAATGGTGTACAACACCATATCCCAACACAAAAAAATATGAATGAATTATTTCTAATAATCTATTAACTCTATTTCTTCCAATAGGAAATTAAGATATATATTTTATTTTACAAACACATGTAATTCTCATTAGAATCCTTTACCAATAGAATAATTAGAAAAACCTTCAATCAAATTTTAATTAGCAATGGTCTTAAGACCTTTTTCACTTATCTGACCCAAATGTTGGTGCCATAACATGCATGCATTATTAGTACTAGCTATATTGGAATAATAAAAAAATGTGGACTCATTTAGCCTAAACAAAGTCCCAATTTGACGTCCTCTAGCAACTACCAAGTTCCCTATTAGAAACCTAAAACTAGACTTGCCAAATGTCACATGCACACTAGAATCATTTAAATTGTTTACAAAAAGTACAACTATTATTAGACTTGGAATATGCAAAACACAATCAAGGGTTTTGAACCTTTCATCATTGAAACAATACATTTCCCTTACCAATAATCCACTTGTTACTATTATCTCCAAGGAAACCCTCTCCTCCATCATAAGTTGTATATGTAGAAAACTACTCCTTGTGAGGAGTCATGTGATAGGATCAACCCGTGTTAAAGTCGAGAATAATCACTTATGACATCAATAGAAATAAATAAAGAATCATTTCCACTGTCATCAAAATACTTTTTCAAGGAGGAATCTAAACCTCTTTTTTCTATTTTTTGTAAATTCCTTCTTCACACATCCCTACTTGTCATAGTTTCAACACTTTTCTCTTCCTCGAAGTTTTAAAACATCCTATAAAATTTGATCTATCTTTCTTCTTATCCCATTTAGGCCTTCCTTTTTCTTTGGACATACATGGAAAGCACCTTTTGAGCCTCCATTCATAGATTTTATTCTAATTTCATTTAAAAGTAGAGTAGCAATAAGATTTTCCATTTTAAACTCTACACTACCTTTAATGGCAATGATTATATTTTCCCAAGTATTAGGTAAAGATCAAATTAATAAGATTCATTAATATTCCTCTTTCAACTTAAATCATATAGAATAAATATGAATTAAAATTAAATTAAATATATTTAAATGGTCTACAATAGAATCATCATCCTTTATTTTCAATGAATATAACCATCTTTTTAGATATAATTTCTTAGTAATAATTTTGGTTTGATATATATCACCTATCCTCTTCCACAATGCGTAGGAAATATTATCCTTAGAAATATTCAAGAGGACACAATCTACAAGACACAACTGTATAGTTCCTCGTGCCTTCTTGTCTAGTTTTGAACAATCTTCATCAAACGTATTAGATGACTTCTTTTCTTGTGAAACAACCATTAATCTCTTTCTTCAAGGATATCTTCTATATTCAACTTGCACATTTCATATCTAGTACCATTGAATTTATCAATATCCATATAGGAAGTAGAAGCCATGGTTTTCAATCCTTTCCCTAAATCTACAAAACTACACAACACAAAAGCTCCCACTGTAACCAAAAAACCTTTAATGCTTAATAAAAAGATGTCTGTCTCTAAACATAATTGTTAGCTCTAATACCAAATGTTCAAAAATAATGCAAAATTATTGTAAGAAAATCCTCTAGAAGTGTATGAAAATTAAAATATTTTTATTTAAATTAGGATTACCATAATATTATTACATGATTGTGTAAAACCAGTTCTATGATAAATAAATAAAAAAACCATATCAACATAGGATTCATGTGATGAAACCCTTTCATAATAAATCCAAATGAGAAAGAGGATAAGTATGTATTAATCTTCAATAATGAGATACATCTAACACACTAACACTCTCTTCACCTTGAAAAAACTCAAACAATATCTATGTACCTATAAAAAACATCATCTAAAACCATTATCTCATACCCTTAATATATAGGGATAGATAAAGAATAGAACCATAAAATATTTTACCAAAATAATGGATACCAAAATCATGGCATCATGAAAAAACCCCGTGCCCACCTTGAAGAGCATATTTTAAGAATAACAATGCATCAATGGCTTCACATGGACATGACATGGGCATAATCAATTGGTCCCTATAATAGTAACATGATCATAAAAGAATCTTTGGTATCATAACCACAATGGATCATATCCTCAAGTATGACACTCCAAAATGGAGTGGCCAATGGTCCCATATATCATACAAAATTCTCCAATCCTCAATCCTAGTGCCTAGGATTAAGAAAGTGCAATCAATGAATCCAAAGTCAATTGAAATTTCCACTAAATTGTGCTCCACCTTCTTCATGAATGCATATGACAACTAATTCCTAGATTATTAGGAAATTTACATTATAATTTAATTTTTAATTATACCCTAGGCCTCCAAGGACACTTTCTAGGAGTATTGGAGATACATGTGAATTATACACGTGTTTGCAAGGTAAATGACACCCTAATCATAAACATACCTTTAGGGGTTTGAACCTTGATGGATAGCATGATCAAGGAATACATCATCACCCTCACCAATTGTGATCAACTAGTTGAGCTACAACCTTTTAGTTACTTGATATTATTTATTTATTATTCTCTTAAATGTGAGAAAGAACACTTGCAAATGGATATTATGAATATATATGTGTTACTTTTAACAAAAAAAATGAACCATGTTTAGTATCTAATAATCATTATGCTACAACCTTTTAGTTACTTGATATTATTTATTTATTATTCTCTTAAATGTGAGAAAGAACACTTGCAAATGGATATTATGAATATATATGTATTACTTTTAACAATAAAAATGAACCATGTTTAGTATCTAATAATCATTATATTTCCTTGTTGATGCCTATCCTTGAAAAAAGGGAAAGTGAATTGACACTAATGAATCCATGTTATATTCCTCTTTATTAAGCTTTAGATTAAAAGTAATTAATGGGTAATATGAACCTAAAGGTATTAATAAATGATATACTTGATTGGTATTTGTGTGTGGTATTAGGCATAATTAATGATGCACTAATTGGAGTTAGAATATATCTCTTATCTAATTACCTTAGGGTTTAGTTTGCCTTGTATCACTATCCCTATGTGTACCCTTGTATTGATTTGCACCACTTGTTTAATCATTGTCTTGTGTGCGTGTGGTAGAGATGCACGATGATATGCGTAGCACATTCATAGATTAAGGTGACATCATCTCACCATTTATGTGCTACCTACACATATCTTCTATCTGTATAGTGTATTTTTGTGTAGTGTTGGCATGCGTGATGACAACACTAACATGTTAGCATGTATTAGTTTACTATTAGTGTTCAAAAAAAAAAAAAAATTGGTTGTTTTTTAACATAATTTGTCTTTAGTAAATTTTGGGAATTACCTTTAGCATCGAAGCATGGTTGCAACACAAGGAGCTTTAAGAATGTGTGTTTTCTTGTTTCAATTTAATTTTCTTGCCAACTCTTGCACAATATTTGTGTAGGAGAATTCCATCTAGAAAATTAAATAGTCATTTAATGACCCACCAAAATATTCATGATGATTTTGGTAGAGATAAATCTTAAGAGATTCACAGTGAAGGCCACCTTTTAGACTAGTGTGTATAAGGAACCAATTGACCTATTCCCACCAATTTTAGGTGTCATGCAATAATTTCTTGATACATTCCCCCTAGATACAATGATTTTCGTGCCATTAATTTTTAGCCATATTAAGAGAAGGAGGCTATCCATTTAGTAATTTAGGATTTCTCTAGAGGTTCTCTCAGTTAATTAGTAGAGTGCAAGAAGTAGCCTTAGTAGGAGAAAGCATGAAGGAGGAAAAATGTGCAAATTTAGGGCACTAAGATGCAAGTGATCACATAAAATATCTCCTTAAATTACATCCACCAATATTTGGGGCTTATATAGAGGTTATGAAGGAAAAGGCCTGGCTATTATCCTTATCCAAGTTCTTTGAGATACACTCCCATGAGAGCAGCCTAAAAGCATGGTTTTTTATTCTTTTACTATGTGATTATGCTTCCACTTATCAATGTCAAGAGGAGAAAAAATACTACTTGATTATATAGATTATCACTTGGGACATCTTCCTAGAGAGATTCAAGATGATATAATTGTCTTAACACTTTTTCCAACATCACGTCAATGAGTTATTTGATGTTTAACAACATGGTATGATAGTTTCTCAATATGTGAATTAATTTTTTGAGCTACTTCGACATGTGGTCTACATCCGTGTTAAGAAACTTCTTGTCAATAGGTTTTTATGGGTTTAAATTTTAAAATAATAGGACTTGTCTACATGATAGCTAAGTGGACTTGTGAGCACCACCTAGATGCAATGAGTGCTAAGTGGACCATTCATTATCATGAAAGATGGGTTCTTGTGAACCACTACTCATGAAACATGGGCCAATGAGTTTGACTTGATACTACATGGTTGAATCCTGATAGCAATATCATAATTTGACGCGCTGTGGAAAATACCTCCTACTTATCTACACGATAGCTCCTAAGAGACTTGAGATTACTATGTAGAAGGTGCATTTAAAAGGAGAAATTAGAGGAAGTCCCAGAAGGATTAGATTGAGCTTATTTTTGTGTTTGATTTTGGCTAGATTTTAGGTTTTGAGGATTTCAATCCCCACCTAAAGGAGGTTTTATGATTCCACCATTATCTGTTAGGACCCCTTGGTAGTCCTAGAAGCAATTTAGAGGCATGTGCCTTAGTAGGGACCATACAGAGGTTAGTGTAGAGGATTGAAGATGTAGGGATCTTATATATGATGACAAGTGTAGGATCAAAGTGGGCATAAAACAATCAAAATAGTTGTTTATAGGTGGTCAATCTAGTTCTAGTTTATCTATCTTTTAGTAGTTGAGTAACCATAGCCTAGGACACAATCCTACTTGAGAGTATCTTATTTTGTGCATAATCTAATGGGAAACTCATGTGAGAGTACTCATAGGGTACAAGAGCAACACATAGATAGAGGGTAGAGTCATGTTAGGGTAGATATGTTGGAGTCAAAATACACTGAGAGGGGGGGGGGGTTGAATCAGTGTTTATAACTTCTTAACCTATTTAAATTGAAACTGAAAAAAACCATACATATGTTCTCATTTATCAATGATAGTGTCATTCATGTATTCAAATGCAATCAAATAAACTAAAGTGAGTAATGTAACATTGCATTTTAAAGCAGTAAAGTACTGAAGCAAATGAGTCACAAAGACACAAATAGAAACAATATATGTCGAGTGGAAAACCCTCCTGGGGTAGAAAAACCACTCCTTAACCTGCTGCCTTTTAAAGGCTTTCATTTCAATAATTTATTTTGACAAAGCCTCAAAGGCTGATTTATGAGCACCGACTCAAGGAGCACCAACCCCTCTGTTTAGAGACACCAATCTCAAGGAGCACCAACCCCTTTCCTGATATACAATAGGACTTACAATAGTACAAAAGATCTCTCTGTTTCACTTGATTTCAGTCAAGTGCCTCTTGATGGACAATGGGTAAAATGCTCAAAAGTCAAGAATGACACTTCAGTGTTCCACCCATTATCAAGCCTTAAGACAACATGAGGAAGATCATATCACAGTCACAATACAATCTCATTAAACTGTATTACAATGATACATATTTTCTTTCTTTTCTCACTGTTTGATTTTCAACATCTTTCCATACAGAAACTACAAATCTGACTACACACTCTGTTTTCCAATTTTCAGCATTACAAATTCATATCCCCCTTTGCTTACTTTTATCATTACATCCCCAGAGGTGTTACAACAATTGCTTGTTTTTTAATTTCAAGGAATTACCTCAAGATGAATATTAAGTTACCATACTTTTGTCGATCAACAATGATAGATGTTATCATGATTATGAGGGAAAGATCATATTGAATAAGATCTTCTGACAGGAGCACTCAAGCATTGTGCAAATATAGAAGTCAGACTGAAACCTGTTCTTTCAAGTAGCCTGCACAAGCAGTGCTAAAAACAAAACAACATAAGATCTATAATAAACCAAACCTTCAATTGCCATGCAGAAGCAAACACTTATCCCTTATTATCCTTATCAGAGAAGGTAACGGTTCTGTAAAGATAAAATAGATGAATACATGAGAGGACCAAAAAAGAATTTTCCATAAGCAATTTACTAGAACTGTCGAGTAGCTGAGCAACCCGAGCCACATTGCTATTTCAAGTATTCACCCGGTGCTAAGAACCTGACAATAGAAATGACCATGGTGATGGTCTTTCAAGCTTCTCCATTTGCTTTCCAAGAGTTGCACAAAATGATAGTCGAATTCATAATGAAATGGTCGAGAGAGAGATTCCATGGAGGTGGCAAGATTAGGGTTCCAAACCCTTGAACAATGAAGCATAACAATTTTACCTACTTTCCACATAAAATCCTTTGCATAAAATGATAGAATTTGGATTCTGAGAGGAAAAAAAAATTAATAGATCAAAACCGCATAATACACTTTGAAATTCATAGAAAGATCCACGACATGCATGCCAACAAGAATAAAATGACATATGTTTCCTTACCTCACAACCACGGCCACCCTTCGGTCTACCCGCGGTACAACGGTGGCTAACATTGACTGTTACCGCAACCTTTACCACCCAACCGCGGTCTCGCTTCGGACTACTCGTGGTACAATGGTAGCTCCAAGTGAACCACTAACATCTTCCACCGCATTACCGCAGTTACCTTCCTGACAGCTCACGGTATAGTAGTAGCACCTTTCAATCCGCTAACATCTTCCACCGCATTACCACGGTTAGCTTCCTGATAGCTCACGATATAGCGATAGCTGTCTACTTGCCACTAGCCGTTCTCACTGCATTACCACGGTTTCCCTGATGATAGCCTGCGGTGTAGCAGTAGCAGTTGGCTTGCCATTGGCGGTTTCCACCACACTACCGCGGTCACTGGCTTAACTGCCAGCAGTACTGCGGTAAGACATTTTAAGCGCGGTCTTACCAAAGTTGAGTGTTATACATGTTGTCAGCTTTTAGGCCCAAATAAATATAAATCATTTTGACTCGATGTAAATGCAAATAGGAGATCAAATTAAATCCCTTTAACCAAAGCCGATTTTCTATCTCATTTAAGTCCAAATCCATATAGGGTGCCAAATAATATCCAAAAAATATCAAAGTTGATTGCCACCTCAATGATATCCAGTGCTGTATAATATGTCCAATGGTATCCAAAACTTTGTGAAGAGATAAAAACTGATTTCATGTAAAATTCACAAATCCATAATCACAATAGTGATCAAGCCCTTAAATAATCAACCTGAAGAAGAACTCAACCGAGATCTGCACAGGGAGCCAAGATATCAAAGCCACCAAGATAATATAATCAATGAAGTAAATGTGCCAGACATAAAACCAAATCAACTGAGAAAGTAACCACCAGGATGCCAGAGTATCACAAATTGACATCAAGGACAAAAATAGCACAAGAGGGATTCAACAAACTCCCCCTTTGTCCTTGATGGCAAAACAGAGCCACCAAGCCAAGATAATGTACTGTAACCAAAGGCACAAAAGTCTCCCCCTTTTTGACACAAGGATAAAGGGAGGCTATCAAAGATAAACCAGAAACCACTATGAATATTCAATAGACTACATATGTAACCTTTAAGCAGCAAGATTGAGCTATAGGAAAAGCTAACTAGCTCCCCCTATCACCAAGATAGACTGATTAAGATAACAGTGATTGAGAGACAACTCCCAATCGAGACCTAAGTCTTTCAAAAACATCTTTAGCCAACGGTTTTGTAAAAATGTCAGCAACCTGTGCTTGTGTAGGAACATATTGCACAGATACCTCATTAGCTAGCACCTTTTCATGAAGAAAATGAAACTTTATAGCTATATGTTTAGTTCGAGAGTGCATAACTGGATTTTTTGAGATATTGATTGCACTAGTATTATCACACAAAATAGTAATAGGTTTTGGAATTTCAATACCCATATCTGATAATGTCTGTGACATTCAAATTACCTGAGTGCAGCAAGAAGTGGCAACTATATATTCTACTTCAACAGTAGAAAGCGAAACAAATTCTTTCTTTTTGTTGTGCCAAGCCACTAAACGATCACCAAGAAAGAAAGCAACACCACTGGTGCTTTTCCTGTCATCTAAACATTCTGCCTAGTCAGAATCAGTATAAGCTACTAAAGAGAAATCATTGCTTCTGGGATACCAAAGCCCATAATCAATTGTGCCTTGTACATATTTAAGAATCCTTTTCACAACATTGATGTGAGATTCTTTAGGAGATGATTGAAAACGAGCAACCATGCAAACAACTTGCATTATGTCAGGTCTTGAGTCTGTTAGATATAGTAGGCTGCCTATCATTGACCTATAGTCAGTTGGGTTGACAGCAGGAGAGTCATCAACCTTGCTAAGTTTACAGACAATAGCCATTGGGGTGCATACAGGATGACTTTCATCCATTTGAAACCTTTTTAAGATTTCTTTTGCATATCTTGCTTGAGATAAAAAGATGCCAGAGTCAAGTTGTGAAATTTGAAGACCTAAGAAAAATGACAGTTCTCCCGACATAGACATTTCGAATTCAGATTCCATGATTTGTGATAATTTTTTGCTCAAGGAAATATTTGCAACCAAAAATGATGTCATCAACATAAATTTCAACAACAAGAATATCAGATCCTTCAATTTTAACATACAGATTGCTGTCAACTCCTCCTCTAATGAACCCTTTTGACATTAAGTGACTGTCCAATCTGGAGTACCAAGTTGTAGGAGCTTGTTTTAGGCCATATAGAGCCTTTTTCAGCCTGTAGACATGATTGGGTTTGTTTTTACAGATAAACCCTTCAGGTTGTTCTATGTAAACTTCTTCTTCTAAGTATCCATTTAGAAAGGCATTTTTTACATCCATTTGATATATAGTGAAATTTTTGAAAACAGAATATGCCAAGAAAATTCTAATGGATTCAAGCCTAGCAACAGGAGCAAAAGTTTCACCGAAATCAATACCTTCTTGTTGAGCATATCCTTTGCAGACATATCTAGCCTTGTTGCGAACAACATGACCATGTTCATCATGTTTGTTTCTAAAGATCCACTTGCCTCCTATGACATTTTTGTCATCTGCTCTTGGGACTAGATCCCAAGTCTGATTTTTTTCAATTTGATCAATTTCTTCCTGCATTGCATTAAGCCAACATTCATCAGTTAGAGCATCATCAAAAATTTTGGGCTCAAACTGGGTGATTAAACAAAATGCAGTAAGCTCAGCTATGTGAGCTTTTTCATCATAGTTAACATATTTTTTTTCTTGTTTGAATTCCTACAGATCTATCTCCTATAATTAGATCCTTAGGATGATTTCTAGCAAGTGATTTTGAAGGAACTTTGGGTTCACATTTTTCTGAGCTGATTTTAGCATCTTCAGATTGTGCTTCAGCAAGTTTAGGACTTGCTGATTTTGTTTCAGGCTTTGCAGTTTCAAAGCTCTTAGTGATTATATCAAGTTCAAATTCGTCCTCTTCATCATCCTGCATAGGTTTAACATCTAGAAGTAGATTTTATCAAATTTGACATTTATAGATTCAACAATTTTGTTCAGCCTATTGTTAAAGAATTTATAGGCTCTGTTGTGAGTAGAGTATCCTAAAAAGATACCTTCATCAGTTTTAGATTGGAAACTGCCTAAGTTTTCATCATCTCTTTTGATAAAACACTTACAGCCAAATATTCTGAAATATTTAATTTGGGCAGATTTCCCATACCACAGTTCATATGGAGTGAAATTTGATTTCACTATGATCTGCACTCTATTCAAAATGTAGACAGTTGTATGAACAACTTCTTTCCAGTACATATTTTCCATATTTGCTTGATTCAACATGGTTCTTGCCATCTCTTTTACAGTCCTATTCTTTCGCCAAACTATCCCATTTTGTTGGGGTGTGCTGGCAGCAACATACTGTCTTTTTATGCCATGTTTGTCATAGTAGTCTATGAATTCTTGTGAGGTGAATTCACCACCTTTGTCAGATTTTAAACATTTTAGTTTTAAGTCTGACTCTCTTTCTACCAGTTTTCTAAAAACTTTAAAACGTTCAAAAGCTTTTGATTTATTCTTGAGAAAGGTAACCCATACCATACGAGAGTAGTCATCAACAAACAACATGAAATATTTCTCACCATTTATAGATCTAGTCCTTGTAGGACCACATAAGTCAGTATGAACAATTTTCAAAGGCTTAGTAGAGAAATGTTCCTTGGATTTAAAGCTTACCTTGGTTTGCTTTTCTTTGAGACACTCTTTACAAACAACTTTGTCAGGTTTTCTGAGAAGGAGCAAACCTCTTACATTTTGATTTTTGCTAATTCTGACCATATTGTAAAAATTAATGTGGCTTAGTCTCTTGTGCCACAACCAAATTTCTTCAACATGACTCATTAAGCATATATCGTGATTGTTTTCATGTCCAGAGGTGTCAAGTAAGTTGTAGACATTTCCTTTGGTCTGTCTTCCAGCAGCAACAACTTTACCTGATTGGTTTTTGATTTCACATCCTTGTGAAGTGAACAAGACTTGATAGCCATTGTCACAAATTTGACTGACACTCAGAAGGTTATATTTTAATCCTTCTACATAATAAAAATTGTAGATTGGAGTGTCTTCATTCAGAAGTAGAGAACCTCTTCCTTTGATTTGAATTCCAGAGTTGTCTCCAAATTTTACATATCCACCAACATAGTTTTCTAGATTTGTAAATTTTTCTTTGTCACCAGTCATGTGGTTTGAACAGCCACTATCCAGGACCCATAGGTCCTTCTTCTTTGAGTGAAAAGTAGTTTGAACAAGCATAGTCTGTTCAATGTTGTTAACTACTTTGGGTTTCCAAATTTTGATGGTTTTCAACTGTTTATTCTACTGATCAACATTGCATTGCTTAGCAGAATGACCCAAAGATTTGCATGTAAAACATCTAATCTGTCTTACAAAACCGTGATTTTGCCTAAAGCCAAATCTAGGAGTTCTAGAATTCATAAATCTGTAAGAATTTACTTTGTGACCAAATTTATTGCAGAAGTAACAGTACCCATAAAAGAGAGGGTAGGAGTTGTAAACCATTTTGTTGCTCCTAAAAGGATGAATATGATCCTTGACACACTCAGAATGTTTGAGTTCAAGATTCTTGTTTCCAACAACAACATTGTTCTTTTCACTGTCATTTGAGCATTCACCTTTAACAAAGCCAATACCAGTTTTGTCTTTGTTTAATTTATGTTTATTGAGCATGTCATTCAGTTTAAGAGTGATTTCATACTTTTCGATATTCTTCCTGAGATCTACAATCTCATGTTCAAGTTTTTGAATTTCTTGGTCTTTAAAACTTATGTCAATGCGAAGACAATCTTCAACTCTCTTGGATTCTTCGAGTTGAGTTTTTAATGAAATTATCTCAAGATTTATGAGTTGCTCTTGTGAACTATCTTGAACAACATTTTGTTCTTGAGCACGCAACTGTTTCTTAAGTTTTCTTAGCTCTTTTAGAGCACATTTTAGCTCTCCTTCATAATCCACTTCACCTTCTTCAGCATCATTGTTGTTAGTTTCATCTTGCTGAATGATTTCAGCCATGAAGAGATTTTCATCCTCTTCATCTAGAGAGTCATTAGATTCAGAATTTGTTTCATTTTTGCTAAACAAACTTTTCTTCTTTTTGAAATTAAATTTATGTTTGGGTCTATAAGCCTTTTTCTTGGCAAATTTCTCAGATTTCTCGTTATCACTGTTTGTGTCACCATAGGGACACTTTGCAGCAAAGTGGCCTATTTTGCCACAATTAAATCATTTGAAGGGAAGTTTTCCCTTATACTTTCCAGAACCCTTTTTGAGTTTCCTCACAAAATGGGATTCTTTAGAATTAGAAAATTTTGATTTAGAGAGCTCATCCCTTTCTTTCCTTTCAACATTAAATGCTGCTTCTTTTGTAGTGGTGTTGTTTTTACTAATCCTCATTTCATAGGTAGTCAGAGTGCCTTGTAGATTGTCAAGGGTAAGCTGGGTAAAAATTTTCTTCTCTTCTAGAGTAGCTACCTTAGCTTCAAATTTTGTTGGCAAGATTCTAATGACCTTGGTTAAAACATCAAACTCCTTGACTTCTTCTTCTAGACCCTTCATGGCATTTACTATTTCATCAACTCTTAGAGAATAGTCAACAACTTTTTCATCATCTCTCATTTTTAATTCTTCAAACTGATGTTTTAAAGTGAGGACTTTGGACTGTTTTACCTTTTCATTTCCTTGATAGATAGTTTCAAGTTTAGTCCAGATTTCTCTAGCAGAACTGCAGTGCATGACTTTGATGAAGACATCTTTAGTCAGAGCACAAAGAAGAGCATGTTTTGCTCTTGCATTGATTTCATATCTCTTCTTTTCATCAGAAGTAGTTGGCAAAGTAGTTGGTACAATGTACCCAGTCAATACTATGCTCCAAACATCAAGGTCAATAGAAGTTAAATAAGTTTCCATTTCTTGATTTTCCAGAATACATAGTCAGTTCCATCAAATAATGGAGCTCTAGTCATGGAAGTGCCTTCATGAGCTTAAGACATTTTGAATAGACTCCAAGTCCAGAATCAATCCTAGGTTGGAAAGACCTATCAGAGGACCCTAGGCTCTGATACCAATTGTTGGAGTGAAAATACACTAAGAAGGGGGGGGGGGGGTGAATCAGTGTTTATAAATTCTTAACCTATTTAAACTGAAACCGAAAAGAACCATACATATGTTCTCATTTATCAATGATAGTGTCATTCATGTATTCGAATGCAATCATATGAACTAAAGTGAGTAATGTAATATTGCATTTTAAAGCAGTAAAGTACTGAAGCAAATGAGTAATAGAGACACAAATAGACACAAGATATGTCGAGTGGAAAACCCTCTTGGGGAAGAAAAACCACTCCTTAACCTGTTGCCTTTTTCAGGGTTTCATTTAAATAATTTATTTTGAAAAAGCCTCAAAGGCTGATTTCTGAGCACCGACTCAAGGAGCACCAACCCCTATGTTTAGAGACACCAATCTCAAGGAGCACCAACCCCTTTCTTGATATACAATAGGACTTACAATAGTACAGAGGATCTCTCTGTTTCACTTGATTTCAGTCAAGTGCCTCTTGACGGACAATGTGTAAAACACTCAAAAGTCAAGAATGACACTTCAGTGTTCCACCCATTATCAAGCCTTAAGATAGCTTGAGGAAGATCATATCATAGTCACAATACAATCTCATTAAACTGTATTACAATGATACATCTTTTCTTTCTTTTCTCGCTGTTTGATTTTCAACATCTTTCTATACAAAAACTACAAATCTAACTACACACTCTGTTTTCCAATTTTCAGCATTACAAATTCATATTCCCCTTCGCTTACTTTTATCATTACATCCCCAGAGGTGTTACAACAATTGCTTGTTTTTTACTTTCAAGGAATTACCTCAAGATGAATATTAAGTTACCATACTTTTGTCGATCAACAGTGATAGATGTTACCGTGATTATGAGGGAAAGATCATATTGAATAAGATCTTCTGACAGGAGCACTCAAGCATTGTGCAAATATAGAAGTCAGACTGAAATCTGTTCTTTCAAGCAACTTGCACAAGCAGTGCTAAAAATAAAACAACATAAGATCTATAATAAACCAAACCTTCAACTGCCATGCAGAAGCAAACACTTATCCCTTATTAGCCTTATCAGAGAAGGTAATGGTTCTGTAAAGATAAAATAGATGAATACCTGAGAGGACCAAAAAAGAATTTTCCATAAGCAATTTACCAGAACTGTCGAGTAGCTGAGCAACCCGAGCCACATTGCTATTTTGAGTATTCACCCGATGCCAAGAACTTGACAAGAGAAATGACCATGGTGATGGTCTTTCAAGCTTCTCCATTCACTGTCCAAGAGTTGCACAAAATGATAGTCGCATTCATAGTGAAACGGTTGAGAGAGAGATTCCATGGAGGTGGCAAGATTAGGGTTCCAAACCCTTGAACAATGAAGCATAATGTTTTTCCCTACTTTCCACATAAAATCCTTTGCATAAAATGATATAATTTGGAGTCCGAGAGGACAAAAAAGTTAATAGATCAAAACCGCATAATACACTTTGAAATTCGTAGAAAGATCCACGACATGCATGCCAACAAGAATAAAATGACATATGTTTCCTTACCGCACAACCGCAGCCACCATTTAGTCTACCCGCGGTACAACGGTAGCTAACACTGACTATTACCGCAACCTTTACCGCCCAACCGTGGTCTCGCTTCAGACTACTCGCGGTACAATGGTAGCTCCAATTTAACCACTAACATCTTCCACTGCATTACCACGGTTAGCTTCCTGACAGCTCGCGGTATAGCGGTAGCACCTTTCAAACCGCTAACATCTTCCACCGCATTACCACAGTTAGCTTCCTGACAACTCGCGGTATAGCGGTAGCTGTCTACTTGCCACTAGCCATTCTCACTGCGTTACCGCGGTTTCCCTGATGATAGCCTGCGGTGTAGCGGTAGTAGTTGGCTTGCTGCTGGCGGTTTCCACCGCACTACTGCGGTCACTGGCTTAACTGCCAGCAGTACCGCGGTAAGACATTTTAAGCGCGGTCTTACCAAAGTTGAGTGTTATACCTGCTGTCAACTTTTAGGCCCAAATAAATATAAATCATTTTGACCCAATGTAAATGCAAATAGGAGATCAAATTAAATCCCTTTAACCAAAGCCAATTTTCTATCTCATTTAAGTCCAAATCCATATAGGGTGCCAAATAATATCCAAAAAATATCAAAGTCGATTGCCACCTCAATGATATCCAGTGTTGTATAATATGTCCAATGGTATCCAAAAATTTGTGAAGAGATAAAGACTGATTTCATGTAAAATTCACAAATCCATAATCACAATAGTGATCAAGCCCTTAAATAATCAACCTGAAGAAGAACTCAACCGAGATTTGCACATGGAGCCAAGATATTAGAGCCACCAAGATAATATAATCAATGAAGTAAATGTGCCAGACATAAAACCAGATCAACTGAGAAAGTAACTACCAAGATGCAAGAGTATCACAAATTGACATCAAGGACAAAAATAGCACAAGAGGGATTCAACAAGATAGTGGGAGATGTTGATAGTTTCATCGAGTCTATACAACACCCGTGAACTATTAGGTCACTATTATTGAGACCGCATGTATGATAAATAATATACATGTTTTTTATGTTTTTTGATTCAAGAGCTTTTAAATCCTTCATTCCACCTTCTTTTAAGTAAGAAAGTAGTTTGTAGGTTGAGTTGACCATAGGTGTCAAGATGGTAGTGGATACACTTATGCATGGTTGTATGTTAGGTCTTAGAGCCTTCACCACTAAAGGAGAATTACATATCATACCATTGGAATCTGATAAGATTATTCTTAATATAGATTGGACTGATGTCCATTGAGATATGATCGATTTCAATTACAAGGTAATAGAGTGTTTTGCTGACTTTGGTGACCATACAATGATAACAAGAGTTTATAGACCTATTTCTATTTGTATGATCTTTGTAATGTATTTGAATTAGAGAATGTTGACTGGATGTCAAATGTTCATAATTTCAATGAGTAATCGGTTAAAGAGTGAGGTGCATGAGGTTTCTCTTGATGAGTCCCCTTTTGATGAGTGTGATACTTAGTATACTACTCAAGTGAGACCTAGATTTTCATCTTGATCTATTTCCAAGAGAAAATCCTACTTCAACAACACCTTATAAAATGGCCACTCATGAGCTTTGTAAGCTCAAGTTGCAACTAGAGAAACTATTGGAGAAGGGGCACATTCATCTTAGCAAATTCTCTTGGGGTGCACCTATCATCTTCATGAAGAAAAATAATAGATCTCTTTGCTTTACATTAATTAATCATAGTTAAATAAATAATGCAAACATGCTTGAAGCTAAAGTATTAAAGCTATGTAATACAATAAGCAAGACTTGACAACAATAATTTTTAATGCTATAAATAATAGCTTCTACATAAGCATAATATATGATCATAAAGAGGACAATACCTCAATAATTAGGATACATTTCTCCATCTCATGTCATGTTATATGGTATTGAAGATTCCTAATTGGAAGCTACTTCTTAATGTTTCAAAATGAGTTAGCAACATTATTTAGACATTGTTATTCCATTGGAGTGTTCACATAATTTAATTTTATTCTTAGATTTCATTTTTCAATGGAGTGTAATATTAAACCTAATAATTAAAAAAATAAATTAAAATACCCAATTTAAACACCTGCATTTAGATGAAAGGATTTGATGAATGGATACTTATTTATCTTGCACTTATTTTGAAATCATGTCAAAATTAGATAGAATGCTTGTATCTTCCAACCATCCATATTATATTGATGTTAGGCATAAACTTTAAGAATGAGACCTACTCCAAAAATAAAAAAATATTTGACACCTACTCCAAAAATAAAAAAATATTTGACACCTACTCCAAAAATAAAAAAATATTTGATACCTACTCCAAAAATAAAAAAATATTTGACACCTACTCCAAAAATAAAACAAACTTAAAAAAATAACACCTACTAAAAAAATAAAACAAACTTTAAAAATGGCAGCTACTCCCAAAATAAAATAAAAATTCCCTTTATACATTATTGAGCCTACAAAAAGTCATCCTAAAATTGTTAAAACAAAAATTGTTCTTTGTGATGTTTCAAATGAACTTCACAAGATAGGGTGTCCCACTATGAAACCCTCTCCCCTAATATAATATAGTGATGTTAAGGAAAAAGTTGAAAAATGACACCTACTCCAATAATAAAATAAAAATTCCCTTCATACATTATTATTAAGCCTACAAAAAATCATCCTACAAAAAATCATCCTATTAAGATTAATTTTTTTTATCGGTTAAGTAGGGATTATTTAGACTTGGCCTCACAATGAAGGTCAAAGGGGAGTGCCACTTGTGTAAGTTTATTCAACTAAGCCGTCACAATGGAAATCCAAGAGTTGCCACAATGGAAGTCCAAGAGCCACCACTTAGAATTTCAACTTATGATGTCATTTTGAATGGGTCTCCATCTTGAGAACCTTATGACCTTGTCATTTCAACACAACCCCATTCACCTTATCAGATTTGGCCTCACAATGAAGGTCAAAGGGGAGTGCCACTTGTGTAAGTTTATTCAACTAAGCTGTTACAATGGAAATTGAAGAGCGACCACAATGGAAATCCAAGAATCACCATTTAGAATTTCAACTTATGATGTCATTTTGAATGGGTCTCCATCTTGAAAACTTTATGACCTTTTCATTTCAACACAACCCCATTCACCCTATTAGGATTAGTTTATAGCAGAGTCCCGTTGGCATTTCCATCTGATTAATAATCTTTCCCATGCTGGTATGAATTCGACAGTTCATCACAGAGTGACCGTGTCTTCCGACCGATAGTCCCACTCCGACTGTGAGAAAAGTTCACTCCAAACTCAGAGAGGTTTTTTGAAGAAGAAATAGATGGATTCTGCAGCTCAGAAACACGTTTTGATGATATGTGGAGACTACATGGAAGATTATGAGGTAGGAATCGATCAACCCATTTTACCGTATAACTGTGATTTTGTTTCATCAAAAATAATTGAAAAAAATTGAAATATTTTCACAGGTAATGGTACCACTTCAGACCCTTCAAGCATATGGAATCAAGGTGGATGCTGTTTGTCCCGGGAAAAAAGCTGGCGATAAATGCCCCACCTCTATTCTTCAATCCTTTGGTCATCAGGCATGTTTTCTTCATTCTTTCTGACATTTTTTAAATATGGTCGCAGGCTAGAACAATGTTGCAATTTACTTTCCTCCTCATATTCGACAATCCATAATGGACAATCCCCAGTTCCTTCAATTTCGTTGGAAACTAGGCTGACTGTCATTAGAATCCCATATTGTAGATTGTTTAATTTTTTTCTGTGTTTTAAGAATTTTCAAATTTCGTGATGTAACTTTTTTTTCTGTGTTTTAAGAATTTTCAATTTGTGATGTAATTTTGTTCGGATGCTAAAATCTCCTTTTAAGGTCCATAATCCTTGCCACCCTGCACACCTAATTGTGCTTAGACTAGATGGTAGCTTATGGAGACTACTCACCCACCTGACTGTGTTTAGAGTTCCTAAGATGCAGAGGAAAGAGGCATATCACAACGAAAAATCTGTTATTTAAGACCTCTACAGTTTTGAAGATATATATTGTACAGAAATACCTCTATACTGCCTTTTTGGAAAACTTTATCAAGGAATGTATTCTGGGAATCTTAAAACCTGGTAAAGTTCAATTTTTTGTAAACAATGCTCTTATGATCAGAGCCATTAATACTGGCAAACATGTCATCTTGCTTCCTATTTGGTTGATTAACTTTATGCGTTTGTTGGTGGAGATCTGTTCCAGGTGAATATCTCGTTGATCTGATTACTTCCCGTCTCTTAGGTGAAACTTTGTGATAGGATTTGAATTTTAGGTTGGAGGCACCTTGTTCTCTTCCACTTTATTATTTTCTGTAAGTCCATGTCAATCCCTTCAGTTGTTTCAAGTCTTTCAACGACATAATTGTGATTGGTTTTGCTTGGTATGACTATCTGAAATTCATATTGCCTCCTTCCTATACAAGAAAAAATCCTCCCTGATGAAATTTTATTAGGTATACATCAGTTTACTGTTGCACTGTACAAGAGCCTCCGTTAAGATGTTTGCGTATTCAACGTTGTTTGTTGAAACTTGGGAGATCTAGGTATAGAAGAACTAATAGTGAGTTCACAAAATGATAACAGAAGGGGAGGTTTTGTTTGTGTTGAAATTTATAAGGTATTTAAGTTAAGTTTCATTTCGTTCAAAAGTTAATGTGCATGGATATCGGATAGGATTTGAGCTACCTATTAGGCTTTAAAATTTGAATATTAGCTCTGAATAAGGTACTGATAAATATGAATATCTGATCTAAACTAGGCACTGGTTATTGTGTATTTTCAGACTTATTCAGAGCTACGAGGTCACAATTTTGAATTGACAGCAACATTTGATGACATTGATGTAAAGATGTATGATGGGTTGGTGATTCCTGGAGGACGGGCACCTGAGTACCTAGCTGTGAATGAATCCGTTCTTGAACTGGTTAAGCATTTTTTTGATTCAAACAAACCCATAGCTACTATCTGTCATGGGCAATTGGTTCTTGCTGCTGCAGGTGTGTTAAAAGAGAAAATGTGTACTGCATATCCTGCTGTAAAGCCTGTTGTTGTTGCTGCAGGGGGAATATGGAAAGAACCAGACACATTATCAGCATGCGTCATTGATGGTAATTTAATCACTAGTGCAGCTTGGCCAGGACACCCTGAGTATTTAAGCCTTTTTTTGAAGGCACTGGGAGGAAAGGTTACTGGCTCAGGGAAACATGTTCTTTTTCTCTGTGGGGTAGGCATCAGCTTCTTTGATTGTTTATATCAGTCCCTGAGCATGGAAGTTCAATATTTTCTGTTTTGCAAAACTTAGAACTTTGTGATCTCTTTTAGGTTTTGGTTTGGTTTTTCTCCTCTGGCTTGCCATTCTGTATGGATTTAATACAGCACAAACGAAACATATTTGTCTCTTGAATGAAATTCCTGTCCATTAATCTCTCCTTGACACTTGTATAATCCTGTTCTCCTTTTCTTGGTAGGACTACATGGAAGATTATGAAATAATGGTTCCATTCCAAGCTCTGCAATCTTTAGGCTGCAATGTTGATGCTGTTTGCCCTGGCAAGAATGCTGGAGACACATGCCCAACTGCTATCCATGACTTTGAAGGTGACCAAACATATAGTGAAAAACCAGGCCATAACTTCCCTCTTAATGCTAATTTTGAGGATGTCAAGGTTGAAGACTTCGATGCTTTGATAATTCCTGGAGGTCGTGCTCCTGAATATCTTGCATTAAATGACGAGGTTTTATCCATTGTAAAGCTATTTGCAGAAAGTAAAAAAACAATTGCCTCAATTTGTCATGGGCAGCAGATACTAGCAGCAGCAAACATACTCAAGGTAATTCATTTTGCATACAATGGCAACTTTACTTATGCCATGATTCAATGCCATGAGTACATGTGCTTAGAAAGTGTATTATTTCATGTAAGAGTTGAAATGTTGTTTTTCAGGGAAAAAGGTGTACAGCATACCCGGCAGTAAAACTTAATGTATTGCTTGCTGGTGCTGAATGGTTGGAGCCAGAACCAATAACTAAATGCTTTACAGATGGGAACTTAGTGACAGCAGCAGCTTGGCCCGCACATCCTGAATTTATCTCCCACATTATGGTATCGCTAGGAATTAGTATATCATTTTGAACTGATGGTCATGTTACATTGAGAAATAATTGTACTTTATAAGTGCAAAAATGCTTAGTTGTATGAACCTGCTGTGTGTAATATGTCATAGAACTCCCTATTGATATGCATTAGAGTAATTGGGACACACATTTCCTGACACCTGGGAATGCCATAACTCACATAAACTCTTTGAGCTTGGGTAAATCTTGTGTGAGCTCATGAGTTGCTTTAACTTAGTGTGAAGTCTGTGAACCAGGTGCTGCCAGTGCAAAATAAGATAGCGCAACAAATACGCACAAGCAAATGTTTCCTTAAGAATATATGAAAACAAATAATGTTGCTCAAGAAAGAAATGTCTCAGTAAAACTACACATCTGGAATTGAATTAAAAATTGTTAAATAGGCAGTAGACTTTCACTAGCTGCCTTTATTCATAGCTCTGGAATTAACAAATAGAGATCAAAATAAACACTAATTTTTTTTAATACACAAATAAGGTATATTAGTTATGTTTTAAAATGCTATTGGTTTAGAAACTAGCCATTAATGTCTAATAGTGGAACTTATTGTAGTAGCTCAATTTTTTTTTTACATCGTTTTTCTATCAGATTAATGTTGGATTTGGATCCACCCTTGTTTGTGCCTACTTTTTATATGTTGATTAGAGTTTGAGCATCCATAGTGGTGTGTCTATTTGATCCTACCTGCCCAACCTTGGATATTTCATCATCATGGATCTTCATTGGTCATTTTCTCTAGCCGATTAACATGGATATATTTATGATTTTGACATGTTCCCATCTATTGTGACTTCCGATCTTTCAATCTTCATTGCTTTCATGACTTTTTATGCTATGGATGAGGATGTCTTTTCTATGAAGGTGATGTTTTATCATATGCTTGTTTTTCCCTCCTTTATTGAGTTGGTTAGTGACTATCCTTTTTCTAAGATTCATTCATCTCACTTTTCCATGACCTTCATGTTGATCCTATTTCTCCTATGACTTGTCATAGTGATGAGCATGCATTGGTGCAGTTTTACCTTATGATGATGCTATATTGTGTCATGAATATGAATGATGCACCTTCTTTACCTACACATGACATTGTTGCACCTCATGATTTGTCTCTTACATGTCACAATAGCCTATCTATCCCCATAGATTCATGTCCGTTAGAGGAGTTATATTGTTTCACATGATGGCGTATCTTGTGATGACTATTCTTTTGCATTTCATGTGAGTCCTATGGATACCCATGATATTTTTTTACCTATTGATATGTCTCATCATGATAGCATACATTATGATGATAGTTCCTTAGTTTTTTATGTGGATGCAAGTGACATTTTATCACCTTCTTGTTCATTACATGGTCATATTGGTTATCACTATTAGTTATAGTTCCTTAGTGTTTCATGTAGATGCAAATGACATTTTACTACCACCTTGTCCATTCCATGACCATATTAATGCTATTAGTGAGGATTTGTTGCATGATGATTATGATGGTTTTATTTGATGCATCTTTATATGTGAAGCCTTTCTTGCTTGCTAATTTTGAATATTTAGATGATATTTTATTAGTCAGTGAGTTTAGATTTCATTTAAGTGGTAGAGTATTACAATGGTTTGATTCATCTTGCTTACGTTCACTCATTCATGGACTTGGCACATGCTTGTATTACTTATTCTCTTCTGCTAGTATGCTTGATAATAGTATGTGCATAGTTGAGCCTTTTGAGGATCCATCCTTTGATACTTGTTGTCTTCTTCCTACTATCCAAGTGGCTTATGCATCATCTCATCCTACCTTTCATGCCATGCCCTCTCCTCCTAAGGATATACTTACTTTTCATGCTAAAGATGCTTCACAAAGTTATCATATCATTGGACATTCACATCAAAAGCTAGTTAAGAGGTCAAAATGTCCCAACTTAATAACTAATTTACCATCTAGTATAGTTGACTTTTATCTTGTGACTAAGTTTACATATGACAATTGCAAAACACACAAGCTAAAACATCTCTTTGGAATTTGGTATGCACATCACTTTTCTTTAAATATATCATGCAAAAAATTCTAGAAATGATTCAAATGAATTATGAGTCAACTCTATAGGACTTCATCAATATAATTTGTTGGACATAAGGAGTATCATGCTATTCATTTGATGTTAGATAACTCACATAAGTTGGTTATTAATGAAGAATCACCTTTACTCATTTTGGTGAGATACAATAAATTGAATATAAAATGCTCTTCAATTGATAATGGCTCTAGCTTGAACATATTCACTTGAGGATTGCTTATAACAATTAAAGGGAGATACATCAAAATTAAGGCTATTTGATCTTATTATTAGAGGCTTTTCCAATATGAGTAGACTTTCCTTGGGTACTATTACTCGGATTATCAAAGTTGATCCAAACACTTTAGACACATTGTTCCACCCACATTAGACATATTGTTCCATTGACACGTAGGAAGCTATCTTATCATATTTTACTCAAACATCCATGGTTGCATTATATGAGAGTCATAAATTCTACTTTATATAGATGTATTAAGTTAGCATATTGGTCAAAATTTTCATATTTTAGTCAATCTGGAACCATGTAGTGTTTTGCCAAATGGTGGATAATTCTAGAGTCTTTACTGCGCAAAGTCAACTCTTTAAAGATGGACCTGCGAAATGAGATTCCTCATCCAATAACAATGCATTAACTAAAATGGTGTCGTCTTTGGTATGCTGTTGTTCAAATTTCATTGGATGGTTTGGGGGCCAATCCCCTGGTTCGTTCTTCTCATATATGTGCTATTGTGTCATACACGGCTCAAGGCTCTTCTTTGGCGACGAATGGTGGGTTTAGTTCTTTCTTTGCTTTCATGGTGGGTTCGGTTGTGCCTTATTCTTCTCTATGTGGGGAGGCTTATTTGTTGCAATGATCTCTTGCTCCTTCGATTGTGGTCTGTGGAAGGAGGTGGTTTGAAAATGTTTTTTTTTTAAATTCTCACCATAGCCTTATTTATAGATTCAATGGGTTATGGCCTTCCCTCCCCGATTTACACCAGTGTGCCTCGAAATGTTGGAGGCCTCTCACCAAGGACGTTATTGAGCTTCACCCTTATGCTCAGTGTTTCTTTATTGTAGGCTTTACTTCTATTGAAGACATAGAGACTGTGTTGAATGGTAGGTTGTGATTTTGGGGAGAGGATTCCCTTTCTCTCAAACTATGGTTTCCCTCTTTCAACCCACGAGCTAAATCTCTCAAGGTTTTTCCTATTTGGATAAGACTGCCTTACCTCCCTTTTCATTATTGGGATAATTCTTACTTTGAGGATATAGGCAACACTATTGGTCATTTTTTGAAGGTGGATGTTACATTGACAAATATTGGCCACTCAACCTACAATCGTATTTTAGTGGACATAGACATCTTCGGGCCTCTTCATGAAGAGGTTGTTTTAATGGTGGAAGACATGAAGTGAATTCAATCATTTGATTATGAGAACCTTTTGTTATGTTGTATACTGTGCTTTGTCACCAGATATCTAACTTTTGATTGTCTTCATCCTTGTGGTAGCAGTGCAAAGTCTTCTACTTGGTGGCTTGATGCCCTTCTTAACCATTTTATTGTGGATTCCCTTGTTGCTTCTCCACCCTTGGTGGTCAATGATTTTGGTTCCCCCTTGACAGATCTTGTTGTTACTCCTCTAAAATCTTCGTCTCAAGTTGATGTGGCTATTTCCACTAATAATTTTGTTCCAATGAACCATTCAAAGGGCTTTGTGAGGCCCCATGATGCTACATAGTTGATGGGACTTCTACTCCACATGTTAATCCTTTGTCCTCTTCGCAATAGATTTCCAAGGAGATGGTGGCGGGGGAGGATGATGTCCCTTCTACTCATTCAATTGAATTGGATGAAAACGTTTGTTGGACGATTGTCCAAAGAAGGAAAAAAGATCTTCCTAAATTGGTTTCAAATTCCCATTCTAGGGCCAAGGGGACTATGAGGATTGATAGGAAAATGTCATGGATTGTTTAGTTGCATGTTGTTTCTTTGTTGTTTTATGGCTTAAGGACTTGAGGTCCTTTGGTTTGTTTCATTGTAGATGGGCTGCAATTTTGTTGTGTAACGGATTTTGTGGCCCCTTCAAGACCTGATTTCCCTCAATAAAAAACAATGCATTAACTAGAGATTATTGGGGATCATTAGATTTTATGGAGAATATTGTCTTGATCTAAAAGTTTATAACATCCCATTTCTTTACATGCATATGTATATCTATGTGAAACCACCTAAGTTATATGATGAAAAAATAGCTTGTGCATGTGAGTGATTTGAAGGTTGCTACTAGATTTGATTCATCTTCTTCCCCTCAATCACTTGAACAATCATATGGTCTTTGTTATGTGACTTTTTCCCCAAGAGTAGAGAAAATTATGAAATAACTCTTTAGAATTAAAAGGGAGATAGAAAAATAAAGGACATTATAATCCTTTTGGTGAAATGAGAGATTAATAAAGAATGTATATAACAACTCTTTAAAAAGAGGAAGAATAATTATTTATTTTAAATAATTATTAAAAGGTAATCTTTGTGAAAGGGTGTGATGGTTTGGAAACCATCCCCTTAAGGCTTATGTAAAGCATTGTGTGAGACTTCAAAAAGGCATGGATAACATTCAAGGAAGAAAGTGGTTGGTGAGCTATGAGCAAGATAGAGAAGGAGGCACATCTTATGTGTGTGTCCAATGGGTACATAAGTGTACTCAGGACGGTCTTGGCCAAGGCATGGGTATTGCACGGTGTTGAGCATTATTCTAGTGGAACCAATACCCGTGTAGAGCACAATAGTTTCCTCTTAGATTGGTCCATAGCAAGAGCCAATACCACTAACATCTTCTTGGGATGAGAATGACCTTTCGAAGACCTATGATTTAGATAAGTACTAAACTCAATTATGAGATATTTTTAATTATAAATGACATGAAGTTGATTTAATTGAATTCTGTAATGATGTTATTTATTCTCTTTTAATAATATCTATATTGTTGAATACCAATTTATGTATTATTGATGATGTTTTCATGTGCTTAAAGCTTAAAATAGATAACACTAATTATTTAGCATTTGTGTGCATTTACATCTAATTTATAATCTTTAAATTGAATTAATGACACTAATAAATCTGCTATCAAATATATGTTAAACTTATCCAATTTAATACTTGGGAAAAAGTAGTGTTACATTTGGTCTCAGAACTTAATGATCAGACCTTCATATTTTGACAATTTCTTTATGTTTTCAAATTTCATATTCTCCTTGTGTATGTCTAGTATTATAAAATTTCCCTGACCTTTGAGCCATGAAAGTTATTCTATAAGAACTAACTTATAAAATTTCCCACCTCAAGCGTTTAAAACTGCACCCGCTTCAAAATCCCGCACACTATTTTGTCGTTCAAAAACTACTTGTTCGCACATTGAAAGTTGTTTAATCCTGCGCTGTATTCAGTTTCTTATATTTGCTGTGTTTTAATTTTCTCATTATTTTCTCTGTTAACGCTGCCGACTCTTATTGACAACAAGGAAGGTATTCAGAACAACCATCATCTGCTGAAACCCTTTGATTCTCTGGTAAAGTTGCAGATGTCTTCACGTATTCCCGCATGTTCCAAAATGGAAGCTTTGGAACAGGGTTTAAGTATCCATAAAAGCATAAACGATAGGGTTTTTTTGTCAAATGTAGTTGAAAATGATCTAGTAGACATGCATCCAAAATGTGGAAGGATATACAAAGCACGCGAGCTGTTTGACCGAATGCCTTAAAAGAAATGTGATTTCATAGAATGCCATGAGTGCAGGATATGCGCAATATGGATTTGTTGAAAAGGCATTAGAAACTTTTAAGCAAATGCAATTGGCAGGTGTGAAGCCAGTCTCCGTAACCTTCGCCAGCATCCTCCCCACCTAGGCTAAAATGGGAGCATTTGAATAGGGCATGGACATGCATCAGAGTATAAAGGATAGAGGAATTTTATTTGTAGTTGCAACTACCCTGGTAGACATCTATGCAAAGTGTGGAACTAAAGACAAGGCACGTGAACTGTTTGACAAAATGCCTCAAAGAGATGCCACCTCATGGAATACTGTGATTGAAGATGGAGGGTTTTCCAAAGCAAATGTCCAGGTGTTTGCAAGTGAAATGGACATGCGGTTGAAGATGAGAAATGGAGTTAGATACTGCTAACAGTTCTGCTAATTTCCACCTCTCATGCATATAAAGAATCATTTTATGTTCTAATTGTTTGTGTGTTTTGAGCAAGCTTGGGATATGTACAATGCTCATCTGGTCTGATCATTTGTTGAGGGTTTTATTTGAATTATGTAGGTTACTTTCCAACAACTAAAAATTGTTAGTTGCAGAAGATATTATTGCTTCCCGTATTGGGGGTTTCTATTGTATGCTTTTGAGGTGGCAGCTTTGCTTCGTATTTGTATGGACAATATTTATATTGTGGAGGAAAATGCTATGTGTTTTGAGAGTTTTTTTTTCATTTATGTTTGATAATATGTAATTTGTTACAATAACATATTATTTAAGGGAATGATGAGATTATAGAAGCTTTCTCATACATTTTTATTATATTTTATTTTTAGTCATGTTATCATATATCTTTCTTAAAAATTCTCGAAAAACAAGGTTAGAGGTTTCAAATTTGTGTAGTCTTTTGATGTGACTGTCTGCATTTGCTTGTTCATTTGATGCTAAAGACATCATTATGATAACATTCATATTATAAACACCTAAGTCTAACTCTCGAAATGCAACCTCATTTAAGTCATTGTATTTAGTTATTGTATGTTTTAACTTAGGCTCGACATCAATCTTAATTTGATTGTTTAGTCCCTTCCATGTTAACTAGAGTTGTGTGAAGTTAGTTAAGAACCATCCTCTCAAGTTTTTGGTCCATTCTCTGCTAAGCAACATTCAGTACATTTTAGAGAGGTCCACTACATATATATCAATATATTTCTAGACTCTAGGGTCAGAGGCTAATTCCACATGGATGTTTTTTAATTCCCCTTTGACCTTGACTTCTATTTTGTCCAACTGGACCGCAACTCTATTGGTTGGCTTAAGTGTTACTCCAAGCTTTTGGCATATGGATTAGGGTATGATATTACATGATGCCCCATAATCTACTAAACAATTATGTACATTTTTTCCAAGCATGTGTACTATGAGTACATTTTTTCCAAGATTATCCTTAAGTCCCTTCTGACTAGACTCTTGGGCAACCTTTTCTTCTTCATGAGATATTTTTTTATGCACCTCTTCTTCTGCATGAGGCAGCTCCTCTGCAAATTTCTTCTCTTGATCAACCTCTTGATCTTCAAGGACATTATCTTGAGCAATGTTCTCAAGATGAAATTCTTCTTTATTTACTTCTTCTACAAGCACTTCTTTAGCAAGTACCTCCAAATGAGCATTTTCAGTGAACATCTCCTTTTCTCTTTCCATTTCCTCTTCTCTTGGAGGTTCGTTATCTATCTCTCCTTCCTTGAGTGTTTTTTCAACAAGAATTTCCTCTTCACGAGGTAGTTCATCTTTTGGAGGAGTAGATGGTAGTGACTGAGATGGTGGAGTAGGCACTTTATCCTTTGGTGATAAAGAAGGAGATGACAGAGTTGACTCATGAAGGGGAGTCAAGGAGTATGTTTCTTGGGCTTCTTGTTGAGTTGCCCTCTCTCTAATGACTTCCTTGGTTCTTTCCTTGTGAACAATTCCACTTCCATCCCTAGGTTCTTCCTCATCGTCACTCAAGAAAAAGTTTATCGGGCTCCTTTCTTTTCTTTTCCTTCTTTCTTCCTTAGCAAGTTCTCCCTTTTATTTCTTCATAGATGGAGCAACACTTGAAGATGGTTTCTCTTTAACAACATGTGACTACCCTTCTTTGGTGGGTACTTCAATTATACCCTCTCCTTTCTTCTTCTCAGCTCCTTTTGCAGGCTCTAGAAATTTTTCCGTAGGTAAAGGTCTTCTAAACCACCTGAGAGAGCGATCCACCACACCTTGTGTTCTAATCTTGATGTCATCATTTTATTGGACTGGATAATCCACATTAAAAATTGGTTGATCAAAATTTCTTTGCCTCGAATAAGCAGGATCAAGAACCTTTCCATCTTCCTTTTGTTATTTAGGGACTTGAGCTTATGTACAATACCTCATCAAGAAGACTCTCAACCAATAGTAATCTCTCATTCTAACTTGAAATTATTCTTCACAATTAGTCCAATGATCTTCAAGTTTGGGCTCATGAATGAAATAAACACCCACCACTTTGCTAATATTACCAATGGGACCAAATCTCCCCTAGGCATCATTGTATAGAGAAAAATTGTATATGGCCATCTCAATCTATGCACCCTTAGAATTTTGTGTACTAGAATAGGAGTATTCTCCTATTTTGATGGGAAATCTATAGCCATGTTTATGCTTCCTAGCAATGAGATGTTGCACTTCTTCTTGTCTACAAACCTCCAACAAAAACACCTTATTATATGACATTTTATGGAAACCTGCTACTAGGATGTAAGTAAAGGTTTTATATTGGATATACCAGTAGCCAACTTATTTTATCACTTTCATTGCTTCATTGGAGATTCTCTTCAAGAAATCTCCCTATGAAATTATCATTAACAAAATAAAAGTTGCAAAAACTTGCCTCCAATTCCAATTGAGGATAGTGTTGATATATTGTTACTTCTTCAAGCTTAAAGGAACCAACTCTGGTAAGTCCCAAAAATGAATCTTGAGAATAAATCAAGTAGACCAAGTAAGATGCCATATAGAGCTTGTAAGTTGCAAGGACATTGCTCAAATTCTTGTGAATGGTATCACTTATAAGAATAGGCCAATCAATTTCTTCTTATTGGTGGAATTGATAATCTTAATGAACCTCACCATCCATGGGTAGAAGTTCCTTGCATGTTAGTACCCAAAAATTGGGCTCAATAGCACAATTAGGTCCTTGAAATCTTCTTTAAACTCTCTTCTATGTTGCACCTTTTCTAGTTTGGCAGCCACCTTTCTTGGTTTCTCTAAAAAAATGTTATTTATGCAATTCAATTTATCAGTCGGATGGTCATCAAAATGCTTGAATTTCTTCTTCATTTCGACTTCCTCATACTCAGGATGGGAAAGAATTTTGAAAATCTTTTCTATCATCCCTATGGTTACATCCAACACAATTTCCCCATTTTCTCTTTTGACCTTTCGAGTCTTATGGTTGTAATGAAGAGCACAAGTTAGCACTATGTCATAGCCCAAATTTATTGCATTTTTAACTATAATATGATAAATTGAATTATTTCATAAATTCAATATGTTGAGTGGAAAATTCGATATTTTTGAAAAGATTAAAAGAAGTTGACCATCGTTGACTATGTGATCTTTTGAATTATCTTATATATTATTATGATTTGAACGTTACTGATGAATCTTGGCAAGTGCAAGTGTGTGCAGTTATAAGGTGATAGGTTGAAGTAGGATTGTTTAGCCAGATCGAACGATAAGCTAGATGGAATTTGGGTGCACACACAACAAATGGCATGATCAATTGCATTTGAAACTTCTTGCATATATAGAAGAACATAATTGCATGATTTGAATTGTCCTAGTGATTGCAAATGAATGGATTGTACAAAAAGAAGACTCATGATGTCAAGTTTAAATTATTTACTTAAATTTTATGTTTTGAGAATTTGGAAGAAAACGAAAGTACATATTTTAAAGAATGATTAAAAAGCTTAAGAATTTCATTATATGAAATTAAGTGAAATTCCCTTTTTGTTCATATATATATTGATGCTCAAAATGAAATGTAAGATCTTTATTTAATTAAATGTTGGCATATGGAACCCATAAACCTCTTCGGATAAATAATTTATATATATATATATATATACACGAGTATGTGTATATATATATATATATATATGAATGCACACACACACACACACACATATAAACCGAAGAATAATTATAATTGAATGTGAATGAGAACAAATTCCATACAAATATATATATATATTTATACTCCTTATCAATAGGAAATCCCACGAAGATCGTGGTCTACCTTAAGCATTAAGGTGATATTCGAATCAGGAGAGTGGGATGGCAATAATTAATGCCGATTACCATTCGAAAATAGCTTGTAGTGGAGGGTAGTAAAAAAGAAAGCAAGTTGCTATCCTGGGGGAGATATCGGCAAAAAACTCATAGTGATTGGATGGTGATACAAAGCCTTGAGGAAAAAGCCGAAGGAAATCTTTGATTCTAGAGGCATTTGGGTGATTTTTCAATAAAAATGCTACTCTTCATTTCATTTTACCATATTCCTATTTTTCTATGCTAAATCAAGTCACTATCATGTTGATAAATTGTTTTGAATGAGGCTTTATCATTGAGAATCTTGTGTATTTTATACGAGTTGCATATTCATTTGTGTATAAGCATGGCTCTGTTGTTTCTATGCCTAGGTTGGTGAGTGCATGTAATGCCCACAGCTTGGATGGGCGACTGTAAAATACCATGTAAGACTTATGTTGTCGATCTTGTGTATAGGAAACATGTTTTCCAAAAAGAAATCTCTTCATAGCGCTATCGAGAAATCACAATAGGCCTATGAATTGAGCACTATGTTGTGTAAATCGATGCCACCCTTTATGGGTAGGCTGAATCTCTCTCTCATTAGATTATGATTTATATTTTACTTGCTTATTATTATTCTTTTAATGGTCACCCATTCAGGGCAAAGCCATTACCTTCGATTCCTTAGATCAAAGGATATGTCAAAGCTAAACGTAATGTCTAGTCACCTTGGGCGATGGTGGACCTATGTCGCCATACTATAATATGTGTATTTTGTTGTTTTCTTGCAGATGCAAGTATCTTAATGTTGCAGTGTTTGCATGGTTTCATACACCTAGTCCTTAAAGGATAGAGGCCAAAATATTAAGTCAATCTCTTAAATTGTTTGCATGTTTTGTACAATAAACCAACATTCATCACGAATGACTCACAAGCATCCTTGGGACGATTACCTTATAGCTGAGGGTAGGCACTTAAGGCTACGAACTTGGTCATCTTTTTTTGAGCAATAGTATGTCATTCTTAGAACGAAAAATATATTCTAGATAAGATTGAATGAGGGTTTCATCCCGAGACTGAAAGAGTTATATTGACTTATGAACATTTTATTAATACTAATAATGGGTAGCAGGCTGTTTGAGCTCTTTTAAATATTCTTTACAAAAGTTATTATCAGTTTTGCTGGGTTCTCTATTTACATGAAAGTTTATCTATTTAGAATGATATGTTTGGATCAACGAAGCAAGATAAACTTGGATCTATAACTATAAATTATTTCAAATTTCATCATTTCATTATGAACTATAACAATTAGTTGTAAACAACATTGTAATAGTGAAAACAACGAATGTTCTATTATGAACTACACCAATGTGTTATAAACTATGAACGTTTTACTTGAAAAAACATTGTTCTGTATTTGTTTAGCTGAAACAACATTGTTTTGTAAATGATTAGCTTGAAACAACATTGTTTTGTATTTGCTTAGCTAAAAAGATATTGTTCTATAACTGTTAAGCTGAACAACATCATTCTATTATAAACATTGAACATACTAGCATTGTTCTGTAACTGTTTAGTTGGAAACAACATAGTTTCATAGTTGTTTAGTTGGAAACAACATTTAGTTTCGTAACTATTTAGTTGGAAACAACATAGTTTTGTAACTATTTAGTTGTAAACAATGTTGTTATGCCATAAACAATATGTGATCATTTGTGAACAATATTATTTTGTTATAGACTGTGATTATTTAGCTGTTAACAACATCAGTAAATGTGATTACATTAGAACAATTTGTTATCATAGCATGGTTGAAACAAATGACATAACAGTATACATAGGAAATTGTTCAATCAAATTTGTTCTTAAGATTCTTATTTCATGTAAATTGATAGACAATATGATATATTGAATCATTATTTGAATGATAGAAATTTGATCTATTGGTTTTAAATTCATAACTTAAGTAGGCACATATATGTGTATGCACGTAGACCTTCTTCTACGTACAAACACATACTTGTGACATACCTTCTTTAGTTACCTATATTTCTTTATTCTTAAATGGATACTTAGATGCGATGAAAGTAATCTTGTCACATGTGCTTTCAATGGATGGATAATGTTTGATCATTTTCCATTAAATTTATTTTTGAATTATAAATTGAGTATAACAACAATACCTAGTAGATTAGAGCACCTAAGGGGAGATGCTACTAGCAAGTAGTTAGTTGTTAGGTGATAACTTGATGTTGGAAGTTACCTTCCGGGATGGGTTCCAAGATGGAGTTCAAAGAGTATAGGTTTGCTTTACCATAACCAATTGTTTGTTGTTGCAACAATATTTTTATGCTTGGCCAAGAAATTTTGTTCATTATGTATGTATGGACAATGTGATGACACTCTCTGCCATTCCTAACATAGATCTTGCATTCTCTTTTCTAACTTGTAGATAGAAATGCATTTTGATGTATGGGCACACACTAGATTCCACTTTGCAGATTGTTCTCTTGCTAAACTTTCTGTGCAGGGTCGAGTATTCTTCAAGTTGGAAGAATTTTGGGGAAGCGTAAGCTTCATGTTTGGGTAGTAAAGTGCTTCAACCATGTTCTCTTCCACCAGTGGAGGTGAGTGTAAAGAGGAACCTTAGATGTATTCAAAGAATATTTAGTGTGTGATGTAACTTGATGTAAAACCTTGATGTAACCTTGATGTAATAGTGGTACATTGTATTGACTTTGTGGCCTTAAGAGCCAAGTAAAACTTGATATTGTAATTGATTTTCAAATTGAATATATATATCTTGACTCATTCAAATTAGACATGTGTTGCTATGATTGAATATAGCTTCTTAGTTATGCCTTTTTAATTTGAATATATACTCATGTGTCATTGCAATAATAATTATTTAAGTAATAATTTAGAATGGGTTATTACATTTGGTATCAGAGCTTAGGGTTCAACTCTAGGTCTTTTGAGTTTATCATAGTGGGACAGTTGACCCTTGACCAAATTTAGTTGTCTTGAGAATTGACTAAACTTGGATTGAATGTAGGTATGGGAAGGTCAAAGGTAGGACGAAGGAAAACGAAAACCGTTAGGACCTCAAATAAGAAAGCCATAGAGGAAGAAAGTGCTAAGACTGAGGTTCACATAAAGATTCTTGATGACAAAACTCTAGCTCAAGCCCTTGCACAACTTAAGCTTGAGAGAGGCAAGAAGATTAAGGAGAAGTGAGCACCTGAGATCAAAAAGCTCTCTGCAATCAGGGACTGGCCTCTAAGGTGTGGAACCAATGCACCCTTGTTAACTAAAGAGGAAAATGAGAGCAGGTGTGCTCAACCATCCTCTTCTATGAAACCTAATGTAAATTCAGATGGGGACCTAGAGGAATTTCATCTTTCTAATGATGAGAAAATTGAATAATGTAAAGAGAAGCTTTGTAAATAAGGTCTAATGACCCACCCTTATTTTAAATAAAACAAGATGATATTTTTTGTGTGTTTAAATGAGGAACTCTAAAATATGTTTTCAATGCATGAATGTGTATGTCCTTGATGAATGAGTGATATTTGCATGTGTATGTAATGAAGTGTAGAATCAGAACGTTTATTCGTAGAAACTAGTATTAATATGTGATAGACATGAAATATAATGCAGGTTAAGTGTAAGACAACATGGTGACTACTAGACAAGAGACAGGTGGAAGTGTGCCAGATAATGGACCAGACAAGAGACTAGAATAGATTTTGAAGCTCCTGAATAGGAAAGAGGCTCGCGTGGATCACATAGAGCAAGAGGCATGAGTGGCATGCGAGAACCAAGACCACAAGAATGCAAAAGTCAATCAAGGAGACAGTGGTCCAGGAGCAAGCCCTTGAGGTCAAATTGAGGAAGAGCTTGGAAAGGATATCAAAAGAGTGGCACCACCTAAGTTTGATGGAAAGGCTATCGAAGCAGGAGAGAAGCATAGATTATTGAGATGGAAAAATAATTTGGGCTTTGAAATCTTTCCAACCAAATTAAAGTGGCATGGGCTACATATCAGCTCTTAGGTGAAGAAACGACTTGGTGGGATAATGAGAAACTAGAAAGGAATCTTCAGCCTACTGAGATCACTTGGGAAGTCTTCCTTCAATCCTTTAGGAAGAGATGGTTACCACAAATTTTCTTTGACAAGAAGGTGACAAAATTTCAAAATTTAACCTAGGGGAACATGATTGTGATTCAGTATTGGGAAAATTTCACCAACTTGTTGAAGTATGTGCCTTAGTATTAGGGAGATGAACGTTTTCATATCCAAAATTTCATAATGGGACTGAGACCCCACATAGGAGCTAAAGTGGATATGCATGACCCTCTTACCATCAATGAAGTCTTCCAAAAAGCCACCAAACAGGAATAGAAATGCAATAGTTAACTTACCTTTGTAGCGATTCAAATCCTAAGTCACGGTATAGGAAAAAATAATTTTATAAAGGGGACAAGAGCCATTAGATTCGTAATATCAAGAGAAGAAGTGAGTCACAAGAGAAGGGTGAAGATGGAAATGGTGGAAAGAACAAGAATGAAAATAAAAAAAAGGGTAAAGACGACCAAAAGAAGAAGGGCTTCAGAGAGGACAAGCTAGGAGGTCACAAAGGGCCTCGTGATGGATGTTATACACGGGAGGCAATCATTATGCCTCAAACTATCCTTAGCAGTCAAAGTTGCAAAAGGAAGGGAACTATCAACAAACTCAGCATCACCAGATCCATGCTGTAGTGGATAACAAACAAGAAAAGTATCAAGCCTCGCCAATTTAGCTAATGGGTAAGCTCTATGATTGAACAGACTCTATTTTAATCGATATTGGAGCTACTGAATGTTTTATAGATTCTAGATTAATTTCCAAGATACCAATTAGACCTGGATACATGACAAACTCATGGATAGTTCAATATGGTAATCGAGCAGAGCGAAGGGTAGATACTTGTCTCTTTTGTAGTGAGTTAGAGCTTCCAACCTTTCAAACCCAGGTCAACCTATAGGCTTATATGATGTAATTTTGGGAATAAATTGGTTAATCGAGAATAAGGCTATAGGGAACTAAGGATAAGATAGTCAATTGTCTAGATGAATGTGGAAACCTAGTTGAGATTTATGGAATGAAAATACCCTTAGAGCTTAGAAATATTTCTTCTATGCAGCTCAAGAAAGCTCATTGAAAGGGGTGTGCAATCTATGTGGTGCATATTAGTAACCCTAACAAAAAGAAATCGTATTTAGATGACTATCCTATTCTCAAGGAGTTCTAGGATGTATTTCTCAATGAACTCACAGATTTTCCTCCAAAGTGAGAGTTTGACTTCTCTATTGACCTTATACCAAGAGTTGAGCCTCAATATAAAGAACCTTATCAGATGACCACCATCGAGCTCTATGAGTTGAAAGCTTAGTTAATGGAATTGTTGAACAAAGGGCTCATTAGACCTAGTGTGTCTCCTTGGGGAGCACCAGTCATATTTGTGAAAAAGAAATATGGAACCTTGCATCTATGTATAGACTATTTGATGTTGAACAAGGCAACCATCAAGAACCGATATTCCACTCCCAAGGATCAATGAGTTGTTTGACCAGATGAAGGGAGTGAGAGTGTTCTCCAAAATCAATCTTAGGTTGGGGTACCATCAGTTGAGAATTAAGGAGAAGATATTTTGAAGACCACCTTCTGAACTCGGTATGGGCATTACAAGCTCATAGTGGTACCTTTTGGATTGACTAATGCACCAACAAATTTTATGAACCTCATGAATAGTGTATTCAGAGACTGCTTGGATGATTTTGTTGTGATATTCATTAAAGACATCCTAATATACTCAAAGTACATCAAAGAGCATGATAGGAACTTGAGGATAGTCCTTCAGTGGCTAAGGGAAAGGAAACTCTTTGGAAATTTGTCCAAGTGTTCATTCTATCAAGACAGGGTGCATTATTTAGGCCATATTATTTCAGCTGAAGGAGTCTCTGTAGACCCTAAAAAGATCAAGGCAATCATGGAATGGATGGTTCCTCAGAATGTGTCAAAATTTTGTAGCTTCATGGGCCTCAAAAGATATTATAGGAATTTTGTGCAAGGGTTTATCCAGATTGCATCTCCTATTACGTCACTCCAAAGAAAGGGAATGCAATTTGAATGGATTGAGAAATGTGAGTAGGAATTCCAACTCCTAAAGGAGAGGCTCACGACAACACTGGTGTTGACCATTCTTGATCCTAATGGAAGATTCACAGTAATCACAGATGCTTCAGGAGAGGGATTGGGAGCATTATTAATGCAAGATGGACACGTGGTAGCGTATGAATCAAGGAAGCTTAAGCAACACAAGGAAAACTATGCACCACATGATTTAGAATTAGCTGCAATAGTTCATGCCTTATAGATGTGGAGGCATTATCTCTTGGGGAATCCATTCAAACTCAAGACATACCATTTGGGATTGAGATATATTTTTACTCAACCAAACGTTAATGCGCGATAGAGAAGGTGGTTGGAAGTCCTTAGTGAGTATGAATTTGGAGTTAAGTACATAAAAGGAAAAGATAACAAAGTGGCTGATGCTCTTAGTAGGTGAAGACATATGATAGCTAGGGTCTCGAAAAGGTCTAACTTGAGACAATAGGTGATACAACATCTACCAAGGGATGAGCACTATGAGAGAGTGAAGAGCGCCCTAGTAGAGAACCCATTACATCATTAGTTTGAGGGGTATGAGATCGAACCAGATGGCATTTTGAGATACTAAAGAAGGATGTATATTCCAGACTCTGGAGAGCTGAGGAAGTTGGTCTTAGAGGAGGTTCATAATGCACCTTATTCAAGACACCCCAGAGTATCCAAGATGATCGTAGAATTGAAAACTTTGTACTTTTGGCCTAAGCTCAAGAAGGATGTAGCAAAGTACATAGCCAGATGCTTAGAGTGCCAGTGAGTCAAGGTTGAGAATGCAAATCTAGTCAGGCTATTGTATCTGCATGACATACCTGAGTATAAATGGTAGATGATTAGTATGGATTTCATATAGGGGTTGTCATTGAGCAAGAATGGATCACTGACCCTGGCTAAGAAATTTTTCTAGGAGATCTTTTGGTTGCATGGAGTGCTAGAGACTATCATTTCTGATAGAGACACCTGAATGACCTCAAGATTTTGGATGACCCCAAATGCCACATTGGGAACCAAATTGAATTTGAGTTTGGCTTATCATCCTCAAACTGATGGGCAGACATAGAGGGTGAATTAGGTAGTCAAAGACCTCCTTTCAATGTATTGTATGGATAGAAAATATAAGTGGGAAGAATATTTTCCATTGGTAGAGTTTGCTTACAACAACTCTTATCACACATCTCTAAGTATGACACCATTTGAAGCTCTTTATGGGAAAAATTTTCATACATTGACCAGTTGGGATAGACTAGAAGACAAGATCATAGTAGGACATGCAATGCTTAAGGAAATGGAAGAACATATTAGAGTCATTAAGAGTAGACTGAAAGAGGCAGCAAACCGATAGAAAAGTTATGTCAACAAGAACATAACCCTTAGACAATTTACGACAGGGTACAAAGTTTTCTTAAGATTCAGGCCTCATAAAAGTTCTATTTCCTTTGAAAAGTCTTCCAAGTTGGCCCCAAGATATGTGGGACCGTTTGAAGTTTTGGAAGTAATTAACCTAGTTTCTTATAGACTAGCTCTACCACCTGCTCTAGCTCGACTACATAATGTGTTTCATGTTTCTTTTCTTAAGCCATATCATCCTGATGCAGCTCATGTGCTTGATTAGCAATCTTTATAGGTACATGATCCAAGAGTGGTGCTAGTGGAGCCCATTAGAATCTTGGATAGGTGCAACATTAGGTTGCAGAGTAGAGATATTACTCAGTTTAAGGTCCAATGGGACTAGTACTTTGAAGACAATGCTACTTGGGAGGATGCGGAAGAAATAGAACACTCCTTTCCACATTTGTTTTCTTGAGAAAGAGACTTTAAATTTTTTCTTGAAATTTTTGGATTGAAACAATTTGATGTGATGTTGAAATAGACATATATGGTTAAATTTTGATTAAATAGACATCGAGACGATGTATCTTCCAAGAGGGGAAGGATGTCATAACCCAAATTTATTGTATTTTTAACTATAATATGATAAATTGAATTATTTGGGAAATTCAATATGTTGAGTGGAAAATTTGATATTTTTGAAAAGATTGAAAGAAGTTGACCAAAATTGACTATGTGATATTTTGAATTATCTTATATATTATTATGATCTGAACGTTACTAATGAATCTTGGCAAGTACAAGTGTGTGTAGTTGCAAGGTGACAGGTTGAAGGATGAGAACACGGTTGAAGTAGGATCATTTAGCCGGATTGAATGGTAAGCTAGATGGAATTTGGGTGCACACACCACAAATGGCATGATGACATGCATTTGAAACTTCTTGCATATATAGAAGAATGCAATTGCATGATTTGAATTGTCCCAGTGATTAAAAATGAATGGATTGTACAGAAAGAAGACTCATTATTTCAAGATTAGATTGTTTACTTAAATTCTTTGTTTTTAGAATTTGGAAGAAAATGAAAGTACGTATTTTAAAGAATGATTAAAAAGGTTAAGAATATCATTATATGAAATTAAGTAAAATCCCCTTTTTGTTCATATGTATAGTGATGCTCAAAATGAAATAAAATCTCTTTATTTAATTAAATATTGGCATATGGAACCCATAAACCTCCTTAGATAAATAATCTAATATATATACACAAGTATGCATATATGTATCAATATATATACATATATATATGTAAACTGATGAATAATTATAATCAAATGTGAATGAGAATGAATGTCATACAAATATATATATATGTATATAGTATATATACATATACATATTTATATTCTTTATCAATTAAATTTGATAACCGATATTATCCATATCGAACCATTTAAATTGAAATGAAAATCATGAGGAAATCCCACAAGGATCGTGGTTTTCCTTAAGCATTAAGGTGATATTTGAATCATGAGAGTGGGTTGGAAACAATCAATCTCGATTACCATTCAAAAATAGCCTGTAGTGGAGGGCAGTAAAAAAGAAAGAAAGTTGCTATCTTGGGGAGATATCAACGAAAAACTCACAGTGATCAGGTGGCGATATGAAGCCTTGAGGAAAAAGCCGAAGGAAATCTTTGATTCTAGAGGTATTTGGGTGATTTTTCAATAAAAATGTTTCTCTTCATTTCATTTTACCGTATTTCTATTTTTCTAAACTAAATCGAATCACTATCATGTTGATACATTACTTTGAATGAGGCTTTATCATTGAGAATCTTGTGTATTTTATACGAGTTGCATATTCATTTGCATATGAGCATGGATCTATTGTTTCTATGCCCGGGTTGGAGAGTGCATGTAACATCCACGACTTAGATGGCCAACTGTAAAATACCATGTAAAACTTATGTCATTGCTCTTGTGTATAGGAAGCATGTTTGTCGAATAGAAAGCTCTTCACAAGGCTATGAGGAAATCTCGATAGGCCTGTGAATGGAGCACTGTGTTGTGTAAATAGGTGCCACCCTTTATGGGTAGGCCGAATCTCTCTCTTAGAATATTATGATGTATATTTTACTTACTTATTATTATTCTTTTAATGGTCGCCCATTCAGGGCAAAGACATTACCTTCGATTCCTTAGATCGAAGGATATGTCAAAGGTAAACTTGATGTCTCATTTCCTTGGCCGATGGTGGACCTATGTTGCCATATTGTAATATGTGTATTTTGTTGTTTTCTTGTAGACACAAGTATTTGTATGTTGCAGTGATTGCATGGTTTCATACGCCTAGTCCTTAAAGGACAAAGCTCGAAAGATTGAGTCTCTTAAATTGTTTGCATGTTATGTACTTATAAACCAATGTTCATCACGAATGAATCACAAGCATCCTTGGGACAATTACATTATAGCCAAGGGTAGGCACTCAAGGCTATGGCTTCATCCACCCTATTTTGAGCAATAGTATGTCATTCTTAGAATGACAGATATTCTAGATAAGATTGAATGAGGGTTTCATCCTGAGCCTGAGAGAGTTATATTGATTTTTTAACATTTTTAATAATACTGATAACGGTTAGCAATCCGTTTGAGCTCTTTTAAATATTCTTTACAAAATTTATTATTATTTTTATTGGGTTCTCTATTTGCATGAAAGTTTATCTGTTTAGAATGATATGTTTTGATCAATGAAGCAAGAGAAACTTGGAGCTGTAACTATAAATTATTTCAAATTGCATCATTTCATTATGAACTATAATAGTTAGTTGTAAACAACGTTGTAATAGTGAAAATAGTGAATGCTATGTTATAAACCACACCAATATATTATAAACTATGAACGTTTTACTTGAAACAACATTGTTTTGAATTTGTTTAATTGAAACAACATTGTTCTATAAATGATTAGCTTGAAATAGCATTGTTCTATATTTTCTTAGCTAAAAAAACATTGTTCTATAATTGTTAAGTTGAAGAACATCATTCCATTATAAACATTGAACATATTAGCATTGTTATGTAAATTTTTAGTTGGAAACAACATAGTTTCATAACTGTTTAGTAGAAAACAACATAGTTTCGTAACTATTTAGTTGGAAACATCATAGTTTTGTAATTGTTTAGTTGTAACCATCATTATTTTTCATAAACAGTATATGATCATTTGTGAACAACATTATTTTGTTATAGACTGTGATTATTTATCTATAAACATCAGTAAATGTGTTATTATATTAGAATATTTTGTTATGATAGCATGGTTGAAACAAATGACATAACAGTATGTAGGAAACTGTTCAATCAACTTTGCTCTTAAGATTATTATTTCATGTAAACTGATAGACAACATGATATACTGAATCATTATTTTGAATGATAGAAATTTGATCTATTATTTTTAAATTCATAATGTATGCAAAAATTCATAACTTAAGTAGGCACATATACGTGTAAGCATGTAGACATTTGTCTACATACATACACATACTTCTGATATACCTTCTTTAATTACCTATATTTATATATTCTTAAATGAATAATTAGATGCGATGAAAGTAATCTTGTGACATTTGCTTTCAATGGATGGATAATGTTTGATCAGTTTCTATTAAATTTATTTCTGAATTATAAATTGAGTAGAACAACACCTAGTAGACTAGAGCACCTAAGGGGAGATGCTGCTAGTAGGTAGTTAGTTGTTATGTGATAACTTGATATTGGAAGTTACCTTTCGAGATGGGTTCTGAGATGTAGTTCAGAGAGTATAGTTTGCTTTACCATAACCCATTTTTTGTTGTTGCAACAATATTTTTATGCTTGGCCAGAAAATTTTGTTCATTATGTATGTATGGACAATGTGATGACATTCTCTGCCATTCCTAGCATAGATCTTGCATTCTATTTTATAACTTGTAGATAGAAATGCATGTTGATGTATGGGAATGCACCAGATTCTACCTTACATATTGTTTTGTTGCTAAAATTTCCATGCAGGGTCGAGTATTCTTCAAGTTGGAAGAATTCAAGGAAGTGAAAGCTTCATGGTTGGGAGGTAAAGCGCTTCAACCACGTTTTCATCCACTAGTGGAGGTGAGCGTCAAGAGGATCCTTAGATGTATTCAAAGACTATTTAGTCTATGATGTAACTTGATGTAAAACCTTGATGTAACCTTGATGTAATAGTGCTATATTGTATTGAATTTGTGGCCTTAAGAGCCAAGTCAAACTTGATATTGTAATTGAATTTTGAATTCATTATATATCTTGACTCATTTTAATTAGACATGTGTTGCTATGATTGACTATAGCTTCTTAGTTATGTCTTTTTAATTTAAATATATTCATGTTTCATTGCAATAATAATTATTTAAGTAATAATTTAGAATGGGTTATTACACACTAACTCTGGGGACTGAACTATAACTGGGAAAGCAATAACTTCCACTAACCCTAATTTTACAAGAGCCCTAACCATTGGAGTCCTAGCCCACTATCACTGATTCTTTGCTTGAATTCCTCCATGTTGACATGGCCCAAGTTTGTATCTCCAATATTGGTGTAGGGAGAGAGCATCTTTGAAGGTGGGTGATAACCTTTGTATTGGTATCTCATCTCTTACAATTTTTTTTGGTGGCATATCTCTTGCAAGCATAAACGCAACATATTAGCACTTACATGTACAAGGAGGAGGAACCCAACAAAACAAGTCATGTTATACAATATACATCCTTCATTTTGAATTCATAACTTGTTATAGAGAATTTATATAAAGTTTCAGGCCTTCAAGCTTACCCCTAACCTTATATCATTAACATTTGCACCTAAGAGTTCATTTTCACTTTACTTGATTCTTGGGGCATCGAGGATCAAAGATCCCTCATACCTTTTTCTAGCAATAATAATCTCTTAGGTTATAAATATGTTTGATAAGATATTGAGGGTCGGGGATCCCTTCTAACTCTTGCTCTCTTGAAAATGTTCCCTCCTTAAGTGGTATTACTGACACACAAAGTCTGAAAGGTGTTTCAGGGTTTGAAGTTTAGAAGTAGCTCATATATCTTGCTTGCTATTTTCTTTAGACTATAAGAGGTATGCTCGATCTATGAAGTGCAAAGTATCTTTTAGGGATTGGGAATTAGAGGTCTCTTTTAAGGGTTACTGTAATGTTTTAAGCATTGGTTAAGTCAAAACTCTGTAACCCAAAAACTTGATTTGCACTCTTCCAAATGCGACTTGGATTTTTGGAGAGATTTGTCAAAGGAATACTTATAAACTTTTCATTCAAATGAAGGAAATCAATTTTATAATTTTGAACATTGGAGGTCGACGTTTAATTATACTTCCTACCTTAATAAGGAAGTGTGCAAAGGATATATCCAACACCCAAAACCTAAAAGTAGTCTTTGGAAACTAGCAAAGTTTGGCTAAGTGTTTGCACATCATTGAGGATAAGATATTGAGGATACACTTTTCCCTTTGACCTTTATAAGAAAGGATTTAAGTGATACTTTTGACAATTGAAGCCTGAAGGTTTTAACAAACTTCACTAAGTCAAAAGAAGGATCATAGGTTGGGGGTTGGATTTTCACAATGCATCATTTTGGTTTCTTTTGTGTAGTGGGTAAGTGGAACTTGCGATGCCCGAAGCCCAATAGGTTCATGAGTTTATAAAATGTTGAGTCAACAACAAAGCATACCTTGGAAAGCCTGAGCCCTGGCACCTGATGATGATGTCATAAATGTCATCAATTGACATGCCAAAAAGAAGATCAATTTGATGGGGAAATAAAAACCAAAAAATAGTTATTAAATACTTTACAAAAACATATGGCAACAAAAATAGACATCCATAACCTACAAAATGGAAAATTATGGATTCCTATTAATGCAAAGTATGAACTTTGAATTATAGTTTGAAATAATGGCATAGGTATTAATGAGGAAGGCACATGAACCTACAAAATGATAACCCCTTATAACTTTTACAATATATTTCTATCATAATAAGTAAATCTATGATATTCAATGGCTTGTGATAGCCCATTTTAAATAATCTATAAAAACATGCTTCTAAGAGATTTATGTGCGGGTAGATAAAACCCATGTGCATTAGTGGGAAATTCAAGACTTTTCTAATATGCTCAATATGATAAGAGTAAAGAAACCAATGTTTTGTAAACTAATTACTTGGTATCACTTCTATTAGTAAATTTGATATAGCCTAGTAATCGTAAAAGTTGCAAGGTGGAATGATGTTGATATAATTGAAGGATATAATTTAGGCTCATAAAGGGTTTGATACCCCATCTTGGACCATTTAGAACTTACCTACAAGATTACAATTGTTAAAGGAATAACAAGCTCGTGTATTTAACATGTTTATTAGCTCATAGTTAAGAAAAGTGTCTTAGATCTTAGCTTATATCTTGAAACTAGATGTTGTTATATTGTAAAGAACTCTTAGTAGGCTTGGAAATAATTTAAATATTATTTAGGATTATGATGCCAATATTTTATAAAGAATATCAAGGGCAAAGAGTCCTAGATCAAATCTTTAGCTACAAGATTGCCTTATAATATGAACCATAAATCTTATATAATTAATATGAGCCTTGGAACGTGGTTGCATAATATTGTAAGGGTGATTTCGTTTAGTGGCACTACGACCAATATTTACTAAACATATCTTTAACATTGAAACTTGGTACTTTCAAAAATCCATTGATACCATGGTAAATGCCTTATATGATTGTATGATTTCTATCGATCTCTTAGATATGAGAACCTTGATATTAAAATTATTATTATACCTATAATGAATTGCTATATAAATTGTATACCAATTGGAAGGTAATTATCATTTAATTTAACAATGTAGTTGAGGTGAAGTTTCTACATAAATCATGTGTAACATCTCTTGATACCTTACTAATGACCATTAAGGTCAAGTTTAGACTAAATGACAAGTATATTAAATAGACTATCATAAGAGTGTGGGGTTGCACCTTAAGGTAAAGGAATTTAGAATATCAAGAATATTATTAAATAATATTACTAAGGGGATCATGTTTTCATATAATTGTCTAAGGGACATAGTGTTGCCAACTTTATTAAGTAGGATTCATGCAATGATTATAACTTAAAACAAGTTTATAAATACTATTGGATGTCCTTCAAAAGAGATCTATTGACCCCTTGAGTTCAAGAACCTCAATATTGAATCTAATTCAAAATTTTGAAATGGAAGTGCTTTCCTATGGGTTTGTGCGAACCAAGGTAATTTTGTGTTGTGTAATAATTCTAACCTTATATTGATAAGACAAACCCAATGAAATTCAAGTTGGTTTATGAATAATAATGGGTTGATTTTAATTCAAGACCTTGATATCTATAGTGTCAAAAAATGTATCCATTTACATTTTCACACTTAATTTGGGAATAAATATTAAAATAAACTTAATCAATGCCTTAAATTAGTGTTGTAATATGTATTTTAGATATTCAAATTGAGTTTAGGGCCCTATTAATTAAAATAAAATTAATTGTTCCTTAATGTAGTGTTGTAGAGTGTCCCTATTTACACTTTCACACTATTTAGGGATCCCTTAATTAATTGAGGTTAATTTTCCTTAATTGGCCCATTTTATTCAACCCAAGCCTAATTAATTGCATTTTCCAAAGAGGAAACCTGGAATTCATAAATTCCTTAACATAACACTTCTCATTGAGCAATGTGTGTCCTAGGTGAGTGACCTAGGACCCATTCGCCCATGGGTGAATGGGTCCTCACTTAGACCTAGGACCTAAATTCAAATTATGTTTTGGAATTATTTTAACATCTTCAAATCCATATTCACATGTTAGCTTGTGCTATTTGAATTTTGGGAAATTAATGTTACATACCTATAAATATAAGGTCATTTCACTATGTTTCATCTAAGAGTTTCTAGAAAATTCAAGTTATCATAAGAGTACTTTCACAAGAGCATTTCAAGGAATTCAAGAGTAGATTTATTGAAGAATAACTGTAGCAATCAAGATCTAATTTTCATGTCAAAGTTTTCTTGCATCATGCATGTTATTGGAGCTAATATGTTGATGTAGCGTTCATGATCCATTCAAGCATTCAAGGCATTGTTTCAAGATCAAGATCCACATCCATTGAAGCCATTTCATGCTAGTTACAAAACTACATTTCAAAGTTCATTCAAGGGTTTGGTGATTTATGACATAGAGTTGTTCATTCATCATTCATGTCATGCTATTTCATTTCATTTCAAGGTTTAATTACCAAAAAGGGGTTTGACCAAGGAAAACCCCAACTCACCATAAACAAACACTTTTCCCTCTTGATTTGTGTTCGTAAATTTAGGTGGAATAAATCTTGGAGATCTCTTGAAGAGAAAAATTGAAGTTGTCAATGTTGCAAAAGTTTTCATCTCAAAGAAAATCAATTACAAAATTTATTTCCTCTTTTTGAACCTAAAACTCGGGAAAATTGAGAGATTCAAATCTATTGCAGAGGTTCTTGAAAGTTACAAAAAAACCCTAAACTAGGACCCTAGGTGAATGAGTCCCAGGTCAGCTTCAAAAAAAACACTTTTGGTGACAGGTACACATATTCTTACCTCTCTTTGATTTGCAATTTGATTTTTGGTTCCATCAATATTGAGCTTAATATATTAGATCCAAGTTGTAGAATGCATTTTGGGTTTGATTTTCTATTTTTAATCTTTCTCCCCAAAGTGTTGTTTAATCAAGACCCCCATCCTTGCAAAAAAAGGAAATCAACAGATTCACACTTTGACTTGACCCACCTCAAGGTTGATAGTCCTTTCATTGTGTGGATCTCATTTCGTAATGAATTGAGGAAGAATAGGTCACCTAATTGAGTTCATCAATCTCATTTTGGTGAACTCACACATATTTTTCTTCATTTCATTTTGGTGAATCCAACTTTTGATCATTGCAATTTTCTGATTTTGGAGTCCATTTTCACCCTAGATTTAGATCTTGCATTCATTTACATTGCATTGAAGTGAATTGAATCTCATTTAGGGTTTTTTAGATTGCATTATTTTTCATTTCATTTAGGGTTTTAGGATTGCATTTTTTCATCTCTTAAAATTTGAAAACTACAAAAAAACCAGCCATTTTACAAATCATTTACATAGCATTATATCATCATTAACTTGGATTTGAAAATTAAATCAAAATTTCACATCAAATTAGGTCTCCTAGTTTGTCATTTTTTCATATTTTGCATTTGCATTCAACATTCATTCCACAACAAATTCAAAATATAACTTCTTGTTTTAAATTAGAATCTGGAAACTACTAGAATCAACTCAAAAATTTGTACAATTATTTTTCAAAACCCTAACCTAGGACCCATTTGCTCCTGGGTGAATGAGTCCCTAATCAGGGTCATTTCCCGATTTTTTGGGCATTAAAAAATCTATTTATGCATTCTACTTTGCTATTTTTAGTTTTATGTTTCAATTTGCAGAATTTATGTTAAGTGGAATTGATCATATTTAGCTTCATTTGATAAATTTAGTGTATTGCGTGATTTCAAAATTGCATTTACAAGATATCATTTTCAAGTTTTTACATGCATAATCAAAAAATTACCTTACTATAAATCTGAAAATTTGAAAATCCCCTTGCATTTCAAACAATGGACATGTACATTGGTAATTTATGGAAGTCTTTAACATATTTATTTGATG
>CM021107.1:435581979-435695138 GCA_007115665.2 Sequoiadendron giganteum | reverse complement strand
GGCATAGGGCTTTCTAAATAAGCTCTCATGTCTTCTTCATTGGCTAATTAAAGAAAATTTCTCCCAGCAATGGTGCTAGAAATTTATTTAAAGTGGGGGGTATACATTGGTATCCTCACATTTCATTGTGTGTTTTTATTCCTTCTTGTGATGCATCTTTTTCTTTGTGGTGTCATTGGGTTTTGATGTCCTTCGAGAGCATGACATTTCTTAGTGTAAATTTCCTCTTAGTGGTGATGCTACACATATCATTCCCTAAGTTGTGATTCTCTTATCCTAGACTTGTCCTTATTTTGGGAGATTAGACATGATGCTCCCTAAGAAGAGACCTTACATGAATTAAGATCCTTTTGAACAAACCTTACCCGCATTTTGTTCATAAGTGTTTAACATAATACAACTTGCTAACCTTGCAAAGTTCAAACCCCTCTTCAAGGTCACCAAGCATAACACACTTTTCTTATTAGTGGAGCCTTTCCCTTGTTCATAGGTGCTTAGAATAATGCATCTTGTTAGGCCTTATGAAGCTTGAAGCCCTAGTTTTGTGGTGCCCTATCAGAGTTATCAAAATGATAGATTTGGTATGGTTAGTATAGTGAGAGCTTGTAGACCTGGCATGACTTTCTCACTAAGCCACTTTCCTAGCGGCTCACCCAATAGACAATTTGAGGTTCCATTAGCCCTAAGTGAGTGCAAAAATTGTTTGCATAGTGGACATTGATTTCTACTTGCGAGCATTCTAGCACAAACAATCAAGACATGTTCCACATCATGTTGAACAATCGAAGCTTGATCCACCCACCTTTTCTTAGGTATTTTATATTGTATGATTGAGTATCTTTGTCATTGTTGCATATATGTGTCTTGAATGTCTACTTTAGTGTGAGTTTGACATGGGGTCATCCTCTCACTAAAGCAAGGGATAAATGTAGTGCAAAAAAATGTATCCCTTTACATTTTCACACTTAATTTGGGAATAAATATTAAAATGAACTTAATTATGCCTTAATTTAGTGTTGTAATATGTATTTTACATATTCACATTGAGTTTAGGGCCCTATTAATTAAAATGGACTTAATTATGCCTTAATTTAGTGTTGTAGAGTATACCTCTTTACACTTTCACACTTATTTAGGGTTCCCTTAATTAATTGAGGTTAATTTTCCTTAATTTTCCCCTTTGATTCAAATCCAAGCCTAATTAATTGCATTTTTGAAAGAGGAAACCCAATATTCATAAATCTCTTAACATAACACTTCTCATTGAGCAATGTGTGTCCTAGGTTAGTGACCTAGGACCCATTTTCCCATGGGCGAATGGGTCCTCACTTAGACCTAGGACTTAAATTCAAATTATGTTTTTAGTGGTATTTTAACATCTTAAAATCCATATTCATATGTCGGCTTGTGTTGTTTGAATTTCTAGAAATTAATGTTACATACCTATAAATATAAGGCCATTTCACTATGGTTCACCTAAGAGTTTCTAGAAAATTCAAGTTATCATAAGAGTACTTTCACAAGAGAATTTCAAGGCATAAGAGTAGATTTTGTAGCGGAGTTGGTTGAGGCTTGGGGTTTGCATCCCTCGAGGTCACAGGTTCAACTCCACTTTGTAGTGGGAGAGGCAAGGGTCAGTAATATTGTGTGCTAGTTCCTACTCCATTGACCCGGGGTATAGGAATGGACTTTAGCGTAAACATTATATTCAAAACATGTGGTATTTTCCACGTTGTCTGAGGAGACATCCAACATGGCAACAAATGGTGCCAGCAGGAAAGTGTAATGGTGGGAAACATGATTCTAATATACCCTGCTTTAAACATCTTATCATTCAGGCCATATTGTATTGGTATCCATTTTCGAGATCATGCATATTTTGTAATGATGTTTACACTTAAGAATCCAAGGCCATGTTTAATTACTCACATGGAGAGCGGATTACGGTGTCACCACACATATCTCTTCAGGGACACTTGTTCACTACTAGAAATTCTGGTAGGTACCTTATTACATCTCAATTGTATGGTGCATTAATTTGCTCTGCGTTGAAGGAGATTTTGCACAAGCTAACCTACTTTGTTGGGTTTCATCACATTTTTCATGCCAGCTTTCATGATGAATCACTACTTGTGCTTCATGGCTTTAAAAGGCAAAATTCAACATATGTTTTTGCTCGCAAGCGCTCAAGGAAATTGGATAGAAATGGTTTGCAAGCTTGAAGTGTTTGGCTCTGTCATCATGTTGTCCCGACCATGGAATCGCAGGATTTGATGTCTAATGAAGCGGGGAGAGCATCCATTTGAGGAGAGTCTTTCACATGAAAATCTAGCTATGATTTTCCAAATTGACTATCCCAAGGTTGAAGAATCGGTATGTTCCATTCTAGGTTTTGAATTAACCGGTCCAAGAGCTAGGCGTCTAATTTTTACCTCTCAAGTCTTGTCTATGTTTTTATCAAACTTAATGGATCTCCTTCAATCTCTAGTCGAGTTGGAGGTAATTGTCTCTAAGTTTGTTAAGCCCCAATTCCTGGATGGTGAATAATTACTTCAATTTTTCCAACAATATAATGTTTTTTCTGGTGATGCGTACCTAGGTGATTTATTCCCTAGAGATTTGTTAAGCATAGATTGGGGTTTTCTGAAATCTTTGAAGCCATTAGGCTAGCCTTGTAGTTTAAAAATGATAGTATTCTACTCAAGGCTTTGAAAAGGAATTCATGATGCCTATGTGTTACAATGAATTTTGATATCAAAGAGAAGTATTATGCAATTTATTTTATGTGTGACCATAATCCTCACCCACCGTGAAACATAGTTGTTGCTGGTCTTGAGGAAGGTTGTTTGATGCATGTGCCAGAATTTGTTCAAAGAGAAGCAATAATAGAGGAAGAGGCTGACCCAGGGGAAAATACTGATGAAGTTGTAGGGAGAGAACAACACACAATTGTGTCTAGGGCTCGAGTACACCAGTTAGTGGCACCGTTGGGTGAAGATATGGTTCTAGTGGAAACTATGGCTGGCTATTCAGTTGGAGATCATTTTGCTGATGTGACTAGGGTCGACGATCATTATGGGTCTCCCATTGGTGCTGGTTCTTTTTATCAAATGACTTGTTTGGTGGAGACAATTGAAGAGAAAGATGAGAATTTTGTGCATGAAGATGATGTTATGGAAGAATATTTAGTTGGTTTTTTTAGTAACCAACTTTGAGCTTTCAGGAAGAAATGTGGTGGAGTGGAATGCCATAATCTTTTATTTTTTTGCATATATTTACTTTAGTCTATAGAAAGTTTCCTTGATAATGATCTTTGTAATTTTGTAATGGAAAAGTCATGAAGTTATCTTAGGATATATGCCATGAAGACAATATTATAAGTCTAATTTTGTAAAAAGTATAGATAGTGCCACTCTGAGGAGCTGATAGTTAGATATCATATGCTAGGTTGATGCTGTAGATTTATTCTAGCATTGTTTAAAACTATTTCTGCTCTTTCACTACTGATATTATATATGTAATTACAATCTTATATATAATATATATATAGGCCCTGGTGCCTTTTATCAAAAAAAAAAATCAAGATCCAATTTTCATGCATCATGCATGTTATTGGAGCTAATATGTTGATGTAGAATTCATGATCCATTTAAGCATTCAAGGCATTGTTTCAATTCAAGTTTCAAGATCAAGATCCCTATCCATTGCAGCCATTTCATGTTAGTTCTAGACCTACATTCCAAGGTTCATGCAAGGGTTTGGTGAGTTGTGAAATAGAATTGACCGTTCATCATTGCTTTCATGCTATTTCATTTCAATCAAGGTTTAATTACCAAAATAGGGTTTGACCAAGGTAAACCCCCATTCACCATAAACAAAACATTTTTCCGTCTTGATTTGTGTTTACAGATTTAGGTGGAAGAAATCTTGGGGATCTATTGAAGAGAAAAATTGAAGAAGTTGTCAAAGTTGCAAAAGTTGTCATCTCATAGAAAATCAATTACGAAATTTATTTTTGACTTTTCAAACCTAAAACCTAGGGAAATTGAGAGATTCAAATCTATTGCAGAGGCTCTTGAAAGTTGCAAACAAACCCTAATTTAGGACCCATTCGCCCCTAGGCCTTTCAGTCTCAGGTCAGTTTCACAAAAGCACTTTGGGTGATTGGTACACATCTTCTTACCTCTCTCTGATCTACAATCTAATTTCTAGTTCTATCAATATTGAGCTTAATCTATTAGATCCAAGTTGTAGAATGTATTTTGGGTTTGATTTGCTATTTTTAATCTTTCTCCCCAAAGTGTTGTTTAATCAGGACCCCCATCCTTGCAAAAAAAGGAAATCAACTGATTCACACTTTGAATTGACTCACCTCAAGGTTGATAGTCTTTCATTGTGTGTATCTCATTTCCTAATGAATTGATGATGAATAGGTCACCTAATTGAGTTCATCAATCTCATTTTGGTAAACTCACACTTATTTTTCTTCATTTCAATATCATTAAAGGGTGATCCCACAATGTTGGTTTACAATTTCTGGGAGATTTTGATTTTTGCTGAAATTACATATTTTTAGAAAATATAATGATTTAAGCCTTAAAAAGTTTCATTTGAAGGATTCCAATTGAAGAGGGTTTGATCAAAGCACCTTAGATCAAACCCCCTTGGATAGAACCCCGCTAGTTTTAAACCATACCTATAACAGAGTCTCCTTTACACCTATCAAAATGCTGATAAAAAACCACTTTTTATTTACCTTTTTGGGATCAAATGAATTCATTTAAAATTTATTTTTTGTAAATATGTAGTCCTTATTATAAGATTCCCAAAAAGTATAATTTAAAAAAAAAATTATTATTATTATATTTTTTTTTTATTTCTTGTGAATGTAGGTTTTTCACTGAAAATCAAGTTCTCTATTATGTACATGTGGAAAAATACCAGATTATCAATTTTTTTTTGAAAAATATCAGTGCACTAGATATTGAAATCCTTGATCCAACGATTTTTTTTTTGAATTTTGATACATACAAAAAAAGTTATGTTGTATACAGTCTGCCTATGTCTGAATTGTAATTGGTTTGACTTCGAAACTTGGTTAAGGAAAAAATATTCAATAAAACACTATGAAAATAAATGAAAGTGCTAGATATCATATTTAAAAATCTAAATTGGAAAAAAGTAGAAGTCTCCTTAAAAATGGTGTTTACTTAAAAAAACTAGTTTTCGAAGGAGATGGAAAAAAAAGTGCAATTTGATTCCAAAAATTTTGAAAAAAATATATTTAGAATCTATAGAAAAATGTCACAAATCACTAGTTTGCATCATCTTCAAATTCCTCACGGTTTAGCCACTAAGAGAAGTTTTAGTTAGAAAAAATCAATTCAATGTCTAGTTTGGCCAAAAATTGTAAACCACTATTGTGGGATCACCCTAAAGGGAACTAGTATAGTATGGGTTGTTAAATCATATACTTAATTATGTTTTCCAACTATTGTTAAGCATAATAATGAAAGATAAACATTAACGAAACTTTGATTATGGGGAAACTTGTGTGTATGTGTTCGTTAAGATACCTTGTAAGGAGAAGTACATGTGACTTTGATCCATTTGGAAGTAGGTACATAGGCGGTCCTTGGGTGAAGGAAGTCCCCATGACCTCAAGTACAAAGGGGGAGGGTTCATAGGGATAACTCTAGGGTTTGGAATTTTTCCTAATTGGTTTGACCTTTCCTCCTTTGTAAGCTTCAGTTTGAGGCTGAAATGGGTACGTATGGGTAAGAAATGAATTTAGGAAATCTAATAACTTGTATTTAATACATGATGTGTTTTGAATAGAAAATGAATGAAGTAAGTGATTTAACTGATTATAATTGGTAATTGAATATATGTATATGTTGGGTAATGTCCATCTCATGTTGGTTCCATGTGACATATATGTGTTATGAAAACTAGCTCCATATCTAGAGGTATCTATGTATAGGACCATGCATCTGTTGATTGTGATTGTGATTCATGTTATGTATGACCTGCCCAAGTGTGAGCCTTTGGGATATTTGAGTAGAGACAGGCAGTCATTGGACTGTGCCAATGGCCAATGTTTGGGCTACTATTAGGGACTAGCTGGAATTCTCCTAGTTCATGGAGGTGAAGGTTGCTTTGGGCCAGCCTAGTTATGATATGATACTTTAATGATTGCACAGGTAGAGATCCATTTGTATAGGTAATGGTAATCTGGGGCTAATAGTTGTATCGAGGGGGTTCACTAGCTATCACTAAGGGCACGAAATTGATCGTTGCCAATTGTAACTTGGGATTATGAAGAAGATAGTTGACAATATCAATAAGGTCACAAGGTGGTATATGTCAAGAGCTAATTCTTCTTAGGTGGATAGACTTGTCACTGGTGGCCTATAGGTGACCGAAAAAAAGAATCCACTAGATTATGGTAGTTTCACTACTTGGGGAAAGCCTTGGGATGGTGGATGAACCTATGATGTAGTATGGGATGCATCGAATCCCCTTCCCAATTGTCAAACTATATTTTTTTCCTTGTCGGGTTGAGGATAGACCTATGGTGTACTATGAGATGCATTGAAACCTCTTCCCATTTGTCCAATGGTAGGACCTGTGATGTAGTGTATAATGCATTGATATTCTTTCTATGTGGGATACATTATGTACATGTGTTAGTTAGCCATTGTGATGTGTTAGCCAATCATTGTGTATTTGTGATGTATGTTGGAGCTTGTCACTGTGTATGCGATGTATGTAGGAGCTTGTCATTATATATGTGATGTATATTGGAGCTAGTCATTGTGTATGTGATGCATATTGGAGCTTGTCACTGTGTATCTATGATATATGTTGGAGCATTAATTACGCCTTAATACCATCAATAAGTTTAAAACCAACAATATTTTTTGATTGGGATGTTGAATTTGTGTTGGTTGACTATTGTAATGCTGCCAATGGGGGTTCATGATGGTGCAGGGGATATAGAGCATTGGAAATTGGGAACATTCAAAATGGTTGGAAAAATAAAACCTATCATAAAATTAAAAAACTAGTAGTTTCTTAAAAATCCATTACCATTATTTTGTTTTGAATGCTATTAAAATTATAATGTCAAAATTTGCAAAAAAATGTCACTTTCCAATGTAGGAGGTTGTAAAAATTATAGGATGTCATATGAATAATACAGTCATACAAACTCATACAACATTATATAATTTTTATGTATGAATTTCCAAAACCCAAAAAAGTTTTACCTTGATTTTCCCCTACTAGAATTTCAATATTTGGACATGCAATCTTAGGGTTTTTAGATGTTTAGGACAAAAAAGTGCGGTACATTTTAATATAGGAAGAACCATTTGAACAATCAAGATCAAATATCTCAAAGAATAGATAGAGAATTATAGATATGGCACTTTGATACCATGTTAGAGTTGATTCCTCAACCTTATAGCTCCTAAAAGTTACCTACAACCAAATACATATCACAAAGAAAAAAAAGAAATGGATTCATATAATATCTGAAGTTTTCTATTGATGCAAAAAAACCATGAATAATGAATGATATAATGAAAATTAATTAATCTTGATAAAGGATAAAGAAACCCTAGATGAAACACTAGGTGAGGATTAAATTAGATCATGACATGTTTCCTAGTCCTATGAATTGAGAAAAAAAAAATATGACCTAAGTAAGAGCTTAAGTATGCTAGTGTAAAAGGGGAGCTTATAATTAATTAGGTAATTACCTTTTTACTGTAACATGATACATTGATTATGTTGAACACATAGTGATATTCAAAGGGGGTGAATTAGTATCTAATAATCCTTTACTTTTCAAATCTTAACTAATCATAATTAAAATCATTCAAGTAAGATCTAGCAATTTGGAACACAATGAGAACACATGATTTATGTGGAAACCCTTTTGGGAGAAAACCAAGACATAATATTGCATATATATTATAGTTTAATTTTCTTCTTCTTGTAGCCTCCAACCTACTATCAAAGTCTCCAATCTCTATACAAATTGAGCTCCAACTCAGAAAAAGGCTCCAACCCCCACACAAACCGTGCTACAACCCAACAAGAGGCTCCAACCTCAATTTGATAGGATCCAACCTATTGGAGGCTTCAACATCTACACAAACTAAGCTCCAAACTCTACTTGATAGGATCCAACCTATTAATTCTTCTATGGATGATATGAATAACTCCTTCATCCAAATTAGATTCAATCTCTTCAAACATGAATATGACTGAAATACAAATCTGATCCAAACTCAAATCACAATCTTCCTTCCAAATACGATCACTATCATGCACTTCTTCTTTTCAAAAATCTGATCACAAATTACATGTCTAATCCAATTACAAATCCAATCTCTATTATGCACTATTTATTTTTACAAATTTGATCACTATCATGCACTTCTTCTTTTCATAAAACTAATCTTAAATATGGCACTATCTTTCCTCAAATATGATCACAAATCTTATTTAAATATTGCAATGAATTCACTCAACTGATTACAAAAAAACACTACTTCCACAAATATTTCTGCCTTAATGTCTACTTATAAATCTGCAATATATCTGCTCATGAATCTATCATAAAATCTTCAACAATTACTCATAAATCTACCATATGTCTTCTCAAAAATCTGCAATGTATCTTCAACAATTTGCTTAAAAATATTTCAAATTTCTTCATTTGATTTCTCTTCTCTTTGCACAAAATTGATACTAAAAATCTCTTATAAATCTGCTCACATATCTTTTATAAATATGCTCAATTATCTTTTTATTTCTGCTCTTCATATGAATGATATTCAAAAATTTCTTTATTTCTAACTCTCAAACAAACCTCTATTTATACCTTGTTAAAGTGTCTTTTCACCCAAGAGGGGTGACTCTTCAAGGAGGTCGGGTGCACATGCATAAAATAAAATTTATTTTATTTAAGAAACCCTTTCACATGTGGGCACCGATATCAAGAGGGGTCGGTCCTTTTGAAAAATTATTTATTTATGATTTTAAATTCCTCAAAAGTGGGTGCCATAATAGGAGATGTCGACCCAAAATAAAAACAATTTTTAATTTTATTTTTGTCTTCACAAGATGGGAACCAAACTTAGAACCATAGGTCGGTCAACATAAATCTATTTTTCTATTTTTGTTTTAGCATCACCTTTGACATCAATGACAACAATTTCCAATAGTCTATACGCCTTTTACATCAATGACAACATTTCCAATAGATTGATCTATGGTATATATAATAATGGATATGAAATGAAACATGAAATATAATAAGATGGAAATAACACTAACTTGTTATATTGTATTACATTTTTACTATTTCAAATTTCAGTAATATAGAGGGTAGGATTAAGAACTATAATATTTAAAAATTCTTGATTTTTTCATGAATCATATAATATGTATGTAATGCATAAGCATAAATACTATTGTATTTCTCATATAACAATGATAGTCAATGCTCACAAATCCACAATATTTAAAGATGGTAACAATACAACAATTTTAAATGTATGTCCAAATATAGTTCTCACGTGAAAATGATACCCAATGATTACAAACTCATAATATTTAATGGTATAAATTATGCAATGTAAATAAATGTACCATGTTCATGTAGGCCCCCTTTGTGACATAGTCTAATAATTGATGTGTTGTAACCATTATTCCATTTTCCAAGATTTTGATGATTGTGTTAGTTTAAAGAGAAAGGTGTTAGTGATTCAAGGTAGATGATGAGAACCTTCTAAAAAAATATCATTTATGATAAGTGGAATACCCATGAAAATTTGGTGTGATAGTGGAGAGAGTAGTAAAATCAAGGCATAAATCATGTGTATTGATTGTTGTATTAGATGTAATAAACTATGTGCTACAACTTTAATCCTCTAGTGTGCATAAGCTTATAAGTAGTCAGTTTGTGGATACCTTAACTATTATATAAATTATATAATCATTATTATATTTTTATTTAGATATTTAGATCTTTCTAGGTCATATATTTAGGTATCTAAGTAATCTTGGTGACATCCACTAAATAAGCAAGGTATATATAGGAGTAGTGGCTAGTTTATTATAATTAGATTATAATTTGTGTTCTTCTTGGAGACTTTTGGAGGTTTATCCCTTAAAATTGGCTTATTACTATTAGGTATTATCAATTATTTTCATGATAATTCCTATTTTGTATAATTTATTTCATTACAAGTGGTATTAGAGCATGATCTTGGCACTAGAAAGAAAGAAATAACACAATTTTTAAATATTTTGGAGGTCATTTTGGGAGGCATATATCTCTTTGATTTTGGTCAAAATTTTCTTAATTTTTCAAGGGTCTTTCTACATCATATATATATATATATATTTTATAGTATATATTTGAAGTCAATTGGAATAGAATTCAAGTTATTATATAATTAGAGTTTTCATAAAATTTTCTCCTAGGATTACAAATCAATAATTTTTTTTCTAAATTCTAGGGGGTTGAATAGGGGCACATTGATACAATTACAATCCTAATTTGAGGGATTTTTTTGTTTTTAGAAAATGTATTAAAAAATTAGGGTTTTCACCAAATTCACTCTTAAGGCCTAAAATCCTCATCAAAGAGTAACCATCTCAACATACAATCCCATAAATAAGAGATATCTTCGCCACACCCAAGTCTCTTTAGTCTCCATGAGCATCCACTAATCAATCCACGCCAACTTCAAATGCAACCCTACACAATCATGAAGCTCCAAGCAAATAATTAATACTCAAAAACAAAGAGAATCAAACAAGACAATTGCCAAAATTCTAATGATAGAATCAATAATATATCATGAAATCATGATCTAACATCCCCTCCCAGAAGTTCACATAAAATAACCATCCATCATAAAATTATGAATCAACATCACTGCCAAAGCTCTCACTTAACTATGTAACCAAGCTCTCCAAGAATCATGATAACCATATCCTAACTAAAGATTCTCCATGGCCCCAACACAATCAAAGAACTCAAAACCATGAGCTCCCAAAAGGGAAAGTACAACCACAATATCCAGACCAAGAAGATACAAATGATACACATCCTTTTTCAATAGAACTAAAGATGCCATTCAAAATCTCACTGTAATATGAAGATAGAATCCAAGATATCCTTATGAAACCAACAACCATTGCAAATTCATCCCTCTTCTAATCAAATACTATCCATGACTCACTACTAATTTGAATTCAACTGGAGAATTTGAATTTACAATATAGGTAAGCTAGAACCTGCAATATTGTATACAATAGGATAAACAATTGCATAACTCATAAAGGGAGTTGTTTGCATCAAAAATTCCATTTAACTTATTAAAAATGGAGTTGTATACATCGCTCTAGAATTCCAATAGTCTCTAGACTTCAAAAAAAAAGAAATGAATAGTTTTCGAACAAAAAAAAAAAACTACAAATTTTCAAAAATCTAGGCAATTATTTACCCCAACTTGGTGTGGTCATAACTCTCTACTCAGTGCACGGAATTCAAATCCATTTACATTGCTTGAAAGGTATGCAAGAGTACTAAATTGATTCCTAAAAATTTAAATTCAATTTTAAGGAATTGATGCAAGTTTCAACCCCAAATTTTTCTCTGAAGACCTTCGAAAATGCCATTTACTAAAACCTAGAAAATATCGAAAAATCTAAAAATTTGGATTTTCGATTTTTCTCAGTTCTGTCACCTCTAGAACATCTTGGGACTGCTCTGGATCAATGACACACTATAACAACAACTTAGACCCAAAATCTTGAAACAAAGAGGATATAATATATTATGTAACTACACAAAGCTCCCACTGAAAGTAATACCAAGTTATACATGGCATCATGAACAATATCATTTCCAACACTCTACTAAAAGTGTACAAAGCTTCTCATGCACCATAAATAATTGCTATAGATTCAAATGAACTATATCAGGTACTCCCAACAACCATCTCTCATTGCAATAAGCATACCAATGTAATAATGGTGACCGATAATATGGTGTACCACATAGAATCTACATTAGACAATTTTCCAAGATCTGCACATATACAATATCTCAAAGGAGAAATACATAATAAGTGCTCCAATCTCAAATAACTAAAAAATATATTCAACCCCACATTAGTATAATGAAAAATAAAGATAATCAAGTATAACATGTGGATTTCCAAGACTCAAACACCAAAAAAAGCACTAGATCTAATTTGCCAAACAAACCCACATAGGAGTAACAATAGATCAATAAGAATCCTCCAAGCAACCATGAAAACCTGCAATTGTCTTCATCCAAAATACCCTACATACAATCTCATAAAAAATCTACATACCACACATTTTAGTTAACATGTAAAACATGCAAAATCATCTCTACAAATCTGAAATCCATATAACCATCAAGACATTCACATCAAACATATCATCTGAATGATAAAATAAGCATAGATCTACAAACCCATAGTTGAAAACAAGAGTAAATTGCAACTCAATAGGAAAACCAAGTTTTCTAGGAGCTTATAACATATGAAACATATCATATCCACAACTCACAAAAGGTTAGTGGTTTATCTTCTAGTGCTATCATGTAACCAAGGGCTAAAACCATGACGCCAATATAAGCACTCCATTTTTGTAGTTCAAATTGAGTGTTTTTCTATGTGACTAGGATGTCTCTACCTATCCAAAATGAACACCTTTGCATTGCACATGATCACAAGGTAAAGGAACAAAACCACCAAAAAAGAGGATACACATATATTGTCAAAGAAGAGCTCCAAGTTACCATAACATAACCAACTCCATAAAGATTCATAGTCATGAGCTTCTGATGCCCAACATAGATCACATTGATAATATTCATGGTTAATGTAGACATGGAAAATTGACCGACACACTTGATCCTAACTAATAACATCGTTTCATCCCGAATCACCTTCTCAGCTTGTCATCACTTTTCATCCCTTAATTAAATAAATCATTATTTATTTGATTAAGTTATTCTTCCATTGTTGATTAAATTAATCAATTTAATTTAATTAACCCTATGTCTCTGTTTATTTAAATAATTTATTTTATTTAAATTAAATCTCTAAAGTCTTCCTATTAAATTGAATAAATTAAACCTTATTTAATTTAATCTAACATTATCCCCTTTAGTTAAATAAATCAAATCATTTATTTAATTAAGTCTTTCTTCTCAATTCTTGATATAAATCAACTCATAAATTTAAGTCAAAATTGTCACATCTCCTAATCTCTCATTAAATTAATTAACCTTTGATTAATTTAATCCTAATCCATGTCACATCCTCTAGAGAATGCAACTTGCAGAATAAATCATTTATTTTGATTTATTAAATACCCATTTTCTCTCAACATGGAATAAGAGGGGAATATTCCTCCAAATTTGAAAATCCCTCCAAGTGGATTTGTACATCCAACAAAGTATTCACTCCCCTTTTACATGTCCTTGTGCATTGAGCCAAGTGGCATTTAAGTCATTTTCCTCCCTCTTCAACAAGTCATCTCACAAATTTGAAATCCACCTAATGCCATTTGTTGGCTCATTCATCAAAATGTGCACAACCTTCCTCAATTCACATCTTGACAAGTGGCACTCGGCCATTGGATGTTGAATGATCCCACATTGCTCAATCTTGCTCATTCTTCCAATTTTACAATCTATAAATAAGAGGTTCTTCTCCTCAATCTTCATCCACAATTTGAAAGCAAAGTTATTATCTTCACATTAGAGCAATTTCATCTATTTTCTTAAGCATTTGCCATCACCATAGCTAGGTTATTGCAGGTTTTCTCAAGGAATCATCTTGTTCTTCATCAACAAAGTGGATCAAATATCCATCAAATCATCAAAGCTTACAAAGGAGTTGGGAAAGGGCCAATTTTTACACATAATTGGTACCAATTCCCCCATGGGATTAAATGTTTGCATTGCTTGAATAGGATTTAACTTAGTTTCTTATTTTGTTCTTCATTTCATTTCCTATTTTGAGTATTGTAGATGAATTTCATAGGGAATCCTTGTTATTACTTGCATTTAAATCTAATAATGTGCTTATTTTCCATGTTTGTGTAGGTGTAGGATTGGGGTTCACATTTTGGTGCTAGGAGGGAAAATCTCAAGTTTTAATCACGTTTTTTCAAGAAATTTCGTGTTTTTTTGCTTTTTTTGTAGGTTCCAAGAAACTCAGCCATTGATTGTCAAGCGGCGCAATATCAGACTGCTTGAAGTTCCAAACTCTACCGCTAAGCTCTTCCTGCCTGAAAATTCAAATTTCCAAACTCAACCCTCGACTTTTCAAATTTCAAACTGTGCCACTACGCAAACAGAGCCACAATCACAGTCTTTGTTTCACTGCAGAGTGTCGCTATCAGAAATTAGTGGCGCTATATTGCATTGCTAGAGTTTCTAAACTCCACCACACCCACTGACAACACCGCTGGGTTAGGGTAAAAAGTACAAAGTAGTTTAATTTTGACATGTGCCTTTTAAGATTTGACTTTTTGAACTTCTAACTTGTTTGTTGTCTTTGTGTTTTCTAGTTTTAATCAGTTTTTGTAGGTTAGGGCAAGGAGGAAAACGAAGTTGAAGGTTGCATTATGGCATCATCATCACAATATACCAAGTTTTTTTCAACACTAGTGTGTTTATTCAACACTTTTAGAGAAATCATAATCTCTCTTAAAAATAAATTGTTTACCTTCATGCTTTTAGGAAACACTAAATTTTATTTGGGTCCTAAAAAGAACATTACAAAAATGTTGAATTTTTTGCAAACAAAGGGTTAAAATGAACTTTAGGACAAACTCACTAGATTTGGTTTAATGATTAACAATTGAACAAGGAAAATTTCATATTTCCTTTGGTGCTTAAAAATAATTTAATTTTTCTTTGTGGACTTAAAATGAACAAGTGTTTCTTTGTTTTGTTATTGCTTACTCAAATTGATACCATCGAAAGGACATATGCACTTCTCTTGCACCTCACAATGATCTTGAGAATCAAAAGGCCTTTTGGTGATCTTAAGTTGGGTAAATTAGTTACCTCCACATTTCATTTTGGGATTAAAATTGAACAAAACATCTTGTGAGTGTGAGTAAACCTATTACGTGTGTTCTCCCTTTGTTTCTATACAAAGGTTGATCAAACCTTGAATATGTTTGCTCACTTTTGTTCATCTTAGAGAGCCTACCTTATGGGAAAAAGTACTCACCCAAGGGAACGACCCAACCGATAACACTCTAAATCCAAAATTATTTCTAGCCGAGATATAAAAGTGGGTACTGGAACAAAAGCCAGTATCACATGGTTGGCTCCGACAAGAAGGGAAACAATGGTCTCTCGCCTCAATGGGTCAACTCCTATGAATGGAAAGTCCACATTAAAAACCTTGTTTAGCAAAGGCCAAATCCTTAACTATTTTTTTGGTGCAAAAGGTCATGTCCTTTGAAGCCACCCCACGAATACATTTGGTTCTGTTGAATAGATGAAAAGTGTGCCATGGGAGTTTCATGGGTACTGATGCTTGGCTGAACTGAGAAGTGTGTGCCATAGAGGGGAGCCAGTGTGGTCAAGCATCTAATCATCTACAATTCGTAGTTGGATTTATCCAAGTGGGAACCCAACAAAATATTGTCTCTTCATCCTAGGGTTGTACATGTTCTTGGAATAAAAAAATACATTGCTTGGGTCTCAAATCATTTGAAAACAAACATTCACAAAAAGCTTCAAAATTTCAAACCCTTTACAGGAAACAAATATCCTTTGATAAATCTAAGTGCTCTTTCTTGCCCTAGGGATAATATCCTTAGAGGTTTCTAAGTACTTGGGTTTAATCATCATCTGTTTTCATCAAAGTCAACCTAGGAAATGATGCTCTTGAAACCTTAATTTTCACATAATGGACCTTGTGGAATGAAAAGGAATTGAGACATGGACATTTAGTTTGAAACTTTAATCAAAGAAGTTTTTGTGGTAAAAAGAGCTCATTAAGAAAAGATAAAGACAATTGAACCCCACACATGTGTTCTTCGAAATGATTTCCCGCAAAATCAAAATCTGGAAACCAAGGTTCAAAAAGATTAGTCCTAAAGCTCGCAGAGAATGTCTTAAGGGGCTTCTTGAAGTTAGAGAAAGATTGGTTTAAAATTTCTACAAGAAGGCTTCAAAGAACAACCCAATTTTGTAAGAGTTTTATCATCAACAAAATCCAACTCTTTTCCAAAGGTTTTCTTTTCTTACATAGGAAGTATGGCATGTTCTTCAATACTGAGGTCTTGTAAGAAAGAGTCTTATCTAGGTCAAGTCTAGGATCAAAATCATCACTCTCACCCATTTTTCGACCATCAAAATCAAAAATCACCTCACCAAAAAATTCTTGGGAACTTTGAAAGCAATCATGCTAAACTTATAGGAAAAATCAAAATCATCTTATTTGACTTAACACACTTAGTCAAATCATTAGTCCTTATGAGAAAATTTACCTCTTGATAAAATCCAACATCTTGGGGTCTAGGAGTTCATTATCACTTTATTTGTCTTAACATGCTTAGTCAAATTATCCAATCCATTATCACTTTGTTTGGCTTAACACACTTAGTCAAATTATCCAATCCATCATCACTTTGTTTGGCTTAACACATTTATCAAATTATCCTCCTATGCATGAGTTTACTCTAGGATAACACAACTTCCTAGGGTTTACAAGTTCATTATCTAAAATCACTTTGTTTGACTTAACACACTTGGTCAAATTATCATCAATCAAAATCAATCCAATTAAGCCCTAAAGTTTAGCATTTCCCCCCAAAGTTCCTCAAGAGTTTTCATCATCCATATCATCCATCTTTCGTTTATCTTATCCCCATCACTTTGATCCTTAACCCATCCTATTTCTTCTCTTTGTACCTAAAGTTAGATCAATTTATCTCTATTTTATGGTGCAAACAAGATCTCAACACAAGAAGAATATGGATATCACCAAGGAAACATCAACTTCAAGTGATCTAAGTCAAAGTGCTCCTGAAATGAATGTTGTTGGATCAAACAATCCCCCAAGCAATTTTTCTCTATCATCAGAAGATCCTCCAGAAGATGGTCATATAGAAGACATCACCGACAATGAGATGACACAAGAAGAAATCCTTGAAATGGTGCAAAACCCTGAGAATCACCGAATTGTCAGTGCCATGATGAGGCTATATTTCTCCCAATACATGCTTGAGTTAGCAAAGGAAGGGGCTAAACTCCCTTCTGACTATGACGTAAACACTATTATGGAAAGACCTCCTGAGATCATGCCCCCAAACTCATCCATGCTTCCGCTTCAAAGCGTCACTCAGGACATTCCCCAAATCATATCATCTATCACTTCAACCCCACCAGTTGTTAACAAGAGAAGCGTCATGCTTTATGAACTTCAAAAACATTGCCTTGTAAACAACCAAGGGTTGAATGGAAGCACCAAATCGGATCAATCCATCTCGGTTTATTTGTTACACCTGTATGTCCCTCTCACATTCCATGAAACCACCAATCCAACCTCTTATCATGCAACATCAATCTACCCTCTAGATGCGCAAACCTCTCTCCCTAGCTCACAAGGAGAAGGTGACTTGTTTGGAGCAGGGGGAATCTTGGACCCATCATCATCACTTCAAGGGATTGCACTACCCATCTTTCCACTATTTTCACCCCTACCACTCACAGCTACATAATCCCTCGAGTTGGGTCTTCCTCCTCTTCTTGCCATCAATCAATCATATCAAAGTATCATAAAAAATTCTTCAACTATGCCATCAGTATCACAACAACAAATGGAAACCATCCAAACAACTGCAACGATCAACACATCCACCATTCCTTAAAGAATGCTCTCCCAGGGACCAAGTACCTCGATCGCACCATCCATAGCTCAAACCCTGATTGTCAACACAACCATTCCGCTCATCACAACGGTCCAAATTCTCTCCAATCCACCACCATTACCATAAAAACACATGGCCAATTCATTCACAATGACGTTGCAAGCTACTTGACAAGCTTCCCAACAAAAGGCAATCCAAAATCAACAAGCCACACAACTAGCTGCTCAGCAAGCACATGCACAATTAGTAGCACAACAGGCTACACAAGCCCAAGCCTTATTACAAAAACAACAAGCCACACAAGTTGCCCAAGTTGTGCAAGCAACTCAAGCAACCCAAGCTGCACAAGCTGCACAAACAATCCAATAAGCGCATGCCTAGGCACAAGCCCAATTTCAAGCTCAACAAGCACAGTTGCAAGCATAGTACCAAGAAAAATTGAAAGCACAACAAGAAGTGTATCAACAAGCCTTGAAAGACTATCAAGTACAAAAACAATAAAACCAACAAAAAGCGTTGTTGGCACAACAACAATATGACCAACAACAAGCGTTGTTGGCACAACAACAATATGACCAACAAGTATTGTTGGCTCAACATCAAATGTAGGCATTACTCGCTCAACAAAGCTTGCAACAGACTCACACCAACATCCCACCCATCAGTCCCACACCTCAAAATGTGTTCACCCCACCTCCTGACCTGCAAAGTGATGTAGCCACACAAATCAAACCTGCTCTCATAGAAAGTTCGTGATCTTCAGTCAAGAAAGACAATTAGGACACCCAACAACTTGTGTCCCTATCCATTTGACAAGAGCTTGGTAATGGTACCATTCCTGAAGGGATTCTAAATCCCCAAATTTGACACATATCATGGGATAGGAAACCTTGAAGATCACATCAGGGAGTTTCAGGTACATTGTATGGAAGTCGCATACAACGACACATATCTGATGCAGCTGTTCCCTTGAAGCTTGGTTGGTGACACTATGGAATGGTTTTCTTGTCTACCTACTGGCATCGAAACATTTCAGGAAATCAAAGATGCATTCCTCTAAAATTATGCATTCAACATTTGTGTGGATGCTAGTTTGGAAGAACTTTTGGTGCTCAAATAGGGAAATGGGGAATCATTCACTACCTTTCTCCAATGGTGGTGAGCCAACACCAATCAAAGCAAGTGGGCCATGCTAGAGGAATAACTAGTTTGTTCCATAATTTCCAATACAAACAAGACCTTGGCATTTTATTTGAAAATACCATGCATAACCACGTACAATCAATTGATCCCTAAAGTGCTCAATATTGAATGGGCTCTAGTTGTACAATGGGGAAAACCTACTTATCCTGAACATTAGGATAGTCACCCACCTACAAGCTACAATGATAAACCTTGCACATGGGCAAAGAACAGGAATGCCACCAACGATGGAGTGGTTGATGCCAAGGTCATCATCAGTGGTCCTAAGAAAAATAATCAAACACATCATCATCAACCGTAGAGCAATAATCAGAATAACATGCAAACAAATGTGGTAAACCAACAACCACCCCAAAATCAGATCAATAATTTCAATAATCAAGGAGGACCACCTCCGTGAAACAAGTACCCCCCAAGCGGAAATTCACAGCCCTTGGGGATTCAATTGAATCCATCATGAAAAAGTTGGTTAATGAGAGCCTCATCAAGGTCCCCACCCATGATAATTATAGCGAGCCCCAGGTGAAGCCACCCTAGTACAATGGAAATATCCTTTGTGATTATCATAAGCTCAAGGGACATATGACTACCAACTGCATGAAATTAAAAAACATCATCCAAGATCTCATTGATGACAAAATCATAAATTTTGAGCAACTGACTAGTAATCAAGATCTAAAGATATACACAAATTCGATGCCTGACTACAATCAAGGAAATGATAGAAGAGAAAAAGTTTGGTAAATTAAACCATGTATACAAAGGATTTGTTGCATGCCTTGACGAATTGGTCACTGTTGTTAGCATCAAGGGAGCCAACGCTAATTATGGAGTCACCACACATGGTGACAAGGTCACTATAGCTAGGGCATCACAACATAATGTCCTTGACCAATTAAAAAGAACCCCTGCTCAAATCTCCATCATGGAGTTACTGAAGATTTCAGTAACCCATAGGGAAATACTTGAGAAAGCATTAGCTTCATCTACCATGTCCCCCAACCTTGATACAGAGTAGTTTCAAGCTATGGTCAACAACATTACCATTCCAAATCTCCTCACCTTTTCCAATTAGGACTTCCCTGCCCAACCATTTCATAACCGTGCATTACAACTTGAAGTCTTGGTCCACAAAAGTAAAGTCAAAAGGGTCCTGGTGGATGGAGGTGCAGGCCTCAACTTCTGTTCGCTAAAGCTCATAAAGAATCTGGGAATCTCTGAGGATTCCATTGAGAAAGAAAAAGGCATTACAATCAGAGCATACGATGACCAAGAAAGAATGTCTCAAGGCACTATTAAACTCCCAATCCAAGTAGGGCCAACTACTATGGAAACCACATGTCAAGTCCTCAACCTTGATTTGCCATACAATATCCTCCTGGGATGCCCATGGATCCATGTGATGAAGGCGGTCACCTCAACATTACACCAATGTGTCAAATTCTCATACCAAAATGAAGAGGTCACAATTCATGGTGACCCTAAACCTTTTGCCTATTGCAAAAATTTGGAAGCCAAGCTCTACAAGGTCCCCTAGGTCCCGAAAAATGATGAAGGTCCCTCCACTTCATACATAGATCCATCCAACATTGCCTCCACTTTTGGGACAAATATACCCTCCATTCTCAACATATCCGACATCAAGCTCATGATCTAAGACAATGGGTGTGGAGAATATAGAATGAAGAAGAATGCATTTTTCATAGGAGAGTTATCTCAATCTCCTAGGTCACATGGGCAACCCCAACCAGCTGAGACACCTGCTCACACTTTTAGGGTGTACCCTTCTAGATTTTGATGTTGGGGGGATCTAAGTTGGAAGGACATGGATGAAAGAGACATTTCAAGCTCATGATATCAAGATGAAAGGCCCACACCTAATCTTCCCATGGATGAGAGAATCAAGGGGCTACAAATGATGTTTGGCATGGGCTACAATAGAAATGAAAGCCTTGGAAGGAACAAAAATGGCCGTTTGGAGCCCATCAATGTTGAAAAGCGAATGAAGAATCTTGGCCTTTCTTGTACCCCTCTAAGTGTAACCATATGTGGCCAAAGTCCCCGAGTTAGAATAGTTAGGATTCCCCCTCAGTTATCAACAACCGCCCTTTAGCTACCCGTATAAATAGGTTGAGTCACAGACAACTTCATCTTTGGTATAACTTATGTCTGTAGTAGTAGTGATGACAAGGATGCCGTAACTGGCTTACCCATGCTTTTTGAAGATTCCACCCTACTCATGACTAGTGCCTCATCCATTGAGACAGACCACCAAACTCACAAAATAAACCTAGTTTACCCCCAACTCATCAACTACGACCAACGAGGACCACCGGTTCTAGACACATTCGAAAAGGATGATGCTCTCTCAGAATTCATAGGACTAAGGGACACAGTACCATGCAAATGTCACAAGGAAAGATTCAACATCACACTGGACACATAGGCCTATTATGGGGAGACGATTGAGTCCTTTATTCGCAAAAGTGAATAATTGAGAATAATCCCAAGGTCATTGAGTGAAAACCACACTGTGGCACTCTCTAACCATAAAATAGTAAAAATAAAGGACACATCCAATGGTGAAAACCTCTTTGAGGCACCAGAGGATGAAGGATTCAATCTCCCCCCTACTACACTTCATCAAGAAAAATTGACAATCCTAGCAGAGCAATGTAACCCCATCAATCTAGGAACAGAGGAGGTACCACACATCACATTCTACATTGAGTCACTTCTCACAGAGGAACAAAAACTTTTGGCTGCATTCTTAAAAGAAATAAAAAGTGAACTTTGCATGGACCTATGCTAACATGCGAGGTCTCAATCCAAAGGTCGTGGTTCATCACATAGCTGTCTATCTAGGGGAAAAGCCAGTCAGACAGAAGTTGAGAAAGATGCACCCCCAGATAGCCTTGTTAGTCAAAGTGGAATTGTAGAAGCTCTTGGATGTGGGATTCATAAGGCCAATTGATTATTCTGAGTGGGTGTCAAATCTTGTTCCTGTTTCAAAGCCAAATGGGGGCATCCACATCTGCACCGATTTTAGAGACCTAAACAAAGTGTGTCCTAAGGATGAATTTTCACTACCAAACATCAACATGATAGTGCATATGACGGTCAGACATGAGATGCTCTCGCTAATGGACGGGTTTTTCTAGATACAATCAGATTATGATAGCGAAGGAGGATCAACACAAGACAATGTTCACATGTCCATGGGTGACCTATTACTAGAACATGATGCCCTTCGGGTTAAAGAATGCAGGAGAAACATACCAAAGAGCCATGAGACCGATCTTTCATGACATGATCCATAAGATAGTGGAAGACTACGTAGATGAAATATTGGAAAAATATAGAAAAAGATAGGACCACATAGCAGCCTTGAGCTCTATCTTTGATAGATTGGAAAAATATAAGGTTTGTCTCAATTCAAAGAAATGCGTCTTTGGGGTGAAATCAAGCAAGATCCTATGATATATGGTGTCAATGAGAGGAATAGAGGTGGATCCCACAAAAATCAAGGCGATCCTCGATATGGAAGCACCCAAGACACTAAAACAGATGAGAGGTCTACAAGACAGGCTCCAGTCCATCCACAGATTCATAGTGCAACTAGAAGATAAACATATCCCATACTCTCATCTACTCCATAAGGGGGTAGCATACAAATGGGATGACAAATGCGACCAGGAATTTCACAAAATCAAAGAATACTTGCTCACGCCACCGGTTTTGATGTCGCCAATCCTAGGAAAACCACTGATCCTATACGTTTTAGCAACCATGGCAGCTCTTGGTGCTCTATTAGCTCAACACAATGAAAAAAAAAGAGAGAGAGCAATATACTATATCAGTAGAACTATGGTGGGACACAAGCTAAACTATACTCGTATTGAAAAATCTTGTCTGGCAGTTTTATTTGCAACTCAAAAATTCAGACACTACATGTTGGCTCATCAAATCAAGCTGATCGCAAAGATAGATGCTCTCAAGTACTTACTTTCTAAAGCCACTTTCAAAAAGATGAACAACTAAGTGGGTCATGATATTGATAGAACACGAAATTGAATATGTGGAGCGTAAGACCATCAAGGGACAAGCAATTATAGATTAGCTAGCAAAGGCTCCCATAAATGCAGAAAACCCACTCATTTCAGAATTCACTGACGAACAATTCTCAACCTAAGTGTTGTAGACCATTGGAAGATATTTTTTGATGGATCTTACATGCAACATGGGTTAGGAGTAGGGATTTTCTTCATAACTCCCCAGGGAGACTGCATACCCAAATCTTACAAGTCATTTCCATGCATGAATAACATAGCAAAGTATGAGGCTCTCGTCATAGGCTTAAGGATTGCATTACAATCACAGATCATGGATCTAAAGGTATATGGGGACTTTCAACTCATAATCAATCAGGTAAACGATGAGTATCAGACAAAGGATGACAAACTAACTCTATACAAGAAGTTGGTCGAGAGCCTCAAGGAGTCATTTATTGATATCACATTTGAACAATTACCTAGAGAAAATAAAAAAGTAGCAGACACAATGGCTACAATTGGATCACTCTTGGAAATCCCGCGCAACGTCCCAAAGCAAGAATTCCTAGTAGAGCAACTTCTCGTACCAACATTTGAGGTACTAGAGTCTGAATTCATGTGTGAACTCGTTGTTCTCGGTGATCCCTGGTATCATGACATTTACAACTGCTTAAGAATAGGATTCTTGCCCATCGATATAACCTCAAACCTTAAACGAGCCTTCATCAAGAATTCAACCCGCTTTGTCATCCTAGGAGAAACCCTTTATCATAGGAGCATAGAAGGAACCCTGTTGCATTGCCTAAACACTAAGGAAGCCCTGATCGCTTTAACTTAGGTACACAATGACATTTGTGGATCACACTCAAGTGGTATGACCTTGGATAAGAAGTTGCTGAGAATTGGATACTATTGGCCCACAATGGAGCGGGAAGCATATGAATTTTTTAGAAAGTGTTTATAGTGCCAACAATATGGGGACCTCATCCATGCATCAACTCAGGAGCTTCATCCTATTGTTACACCTTGGCCATTTTCACAGTGGGGGCTCGATCTCATCCGAAAAATCACCCCCACCTCATCCAATGGCCACAAATTCATCATCACTACCATGAAGTACTTTACAAAGTGGGTTGAAGCCATCCCCATGACATACATAACTGGAAAGTAGATATCCAAGTTCATCCTGAACTACCTCATCTACCGATATGGTGTCCCCCAAGCTATTATCTTGGATAATGGGACACCTTTCAAGAATCAGGATGTCCGTGACCTTTGCCATAAATTCAATATCCAACATCGCTTTTCCACTCCGTACTACCCCCAAGGAAATGGTGAAGTAGAAGCTACCAACAAAACCATCTTGAAAATCCTTAAGAAAATAGTCAATGATGCTGGTCATGACTGGCATCTACAACTAAATCCTACCTTATGGGCCTATCACACTAGCATCTGCACATGAATCGATGCCACCCCATTCTCCCTAGTCTACATATCAGAAGCCATCTTACCCATTGAGATCAAGCTCCAATCTCTAAGAATATCATTGCAAAACCTCATCATAGATGAATAATATAGAGTCTCATGACTGAATGAGCTCGAGTTACTAGATGAATAGCATAGGGAAGCCCTAAACCATCTATAGGTGTATCAAAATAGACTTAAATAGAGTTATAACAAGAATATCAGGAGGTGGACCTTCCAAGTCGGTGAACTTGTACTAAAGGAGAACCAAAAGAACATGCCAAACCTAGAAAGCAAAGGCAAATTTGAGCCCAACTGGTTGGTACCTTTCATCATCATGAAAAGCTACAATTCAGGAGCCTATCAGTTATCAACACTAGAAGGTGAACCTCTGCAAGAGCCCATGAACAACTCCCACCTCAAAACATTTTATGCTTAAAAATATTTCCAGGTATAGAACCAAAAAATACAAAAAATTAGAAAATGTCTTGAAAAAATGGTCACCCTGATGAAAACCTAGCAAACATGCATCTTGGTGACAACAAAAAAATACAAAAATACAAAAATCCAAAAAATTAGAAAAAGGATTGAAAAGAGTAAATAAAAAAATTATCCTCTAGTGAAAACCACTTTAGTGGCGCTTTGGACAAGTACCTTGGTGAAAACGTGACAAACAAACACCAAGCATAAATAAACAACCTGTCATCTACTAGGATCTTCACGGCCTATTCCACGCACTCAATCATCCATTACATCCTGCCATCTATCCTTCCACCCTCCATTCACATTTGTACCATAGCTTGACCTTGTGTTTGTATCATGTTCCACCCTAGTACTACTTGGCACATTCCTAAGGTTAGTTTGTCCTGCCTTTATCGAAGTAGTCTATCACATCACATTGGGGGTATGTTTGTACCAACATCAGATCATATTTGTGTATATTCTTGTGATCTTCCTAAATCATTCAAAAAATCAAAAAACATCATAAAAACAAAAAATTCCAAAAACATTCAAAAAATCATATCAAAATCCAAAAAATTTTAGAAAATCCTTCAAAACTCCAAAACATGTTAATATCTAAAAAAATCAAAAAATCATGTTAGTGGAGTCGTCTAGTCTGAACTACGTCATCTCTGAGATTGAACGTAGGCAAGGTTGATCTATGATCATCCCCCAAGACACCCTAGGTCAATCCTTTAGGCATTTGTTGCAATAGAAATGGCAATCCGTTTGCCCATCTATCTCATCAGTAATCGGGTCTGTGTTAGTTGAACTACGTGGTCTCTGTGTGTACAACGTAGGCAAGGCTAATCTATTGATCAGCTCCTAAGACCACTAGGATAGGTCTTTAAGTTAGTCTCTTTGTCAAAATCATCAAAGATCCAAAAAAAATGGAAAATTTTAAAATCAAAACAGCCTCGAAATATTTCAAAATTCTAAAAACATCCAAATATTCGAAAAAACCCAAAATGGTGCATCCGTCTCCTCTTGCTTTCACCCACAATAATCATCACTCATAATAAATCGTCATCATCTTCATCCTTTGGTGAGTCGGTCAGAAGCAAGTCTAGTAGGTTCTAAAGTGAACACCTAATTGACAAAGTCTTAAGTCTAGGTCAGTAAGTTAGCAAGTTGATCAACTCAAAGTATCAATAGCTTATCATCAAATCAAAATCTCATTATCACCTGATCAAAAAATGTCCTAGGATGCGACCTTCCTATGATGGAAATCAACATCAGGCATCACCGTAGTTTAATCTTGGCTAGCAGTATGAAGAACATTGGCTTGCTTGTTTACTTTATCTTTTCTTTGGATTTATCTTATTGTGCTCATTCCACCTCTCGATGATGTCTAAACAAAAATACTTAGAGAGAAAGGAATAGGGAAACAATCATTATCTTTTTATCTGTTGTGCTTGTTGGATGTTCTTGTAAAATAACTTCATCATGAGTGCTTTGTTTGGTTTGTAGCGAAGGTGTTTTAGGTGTCTTGTTGACCACATAGGAAGGCTTGCTTTTCTATGTTTTGGTTCAAGATGTTTAGAATACTTGAACTACATTTTAGATAAGGTTTTGTATGTCAAGTGTGAACAAGAATAGTCCTATCTAATTGACAAGTCAAAGTCCATCACACTAGGTACAATGCCATCTTGGTTCTTCATACCTCGATGCATTGTACCTACGTGTGTTATCAAACATAAAGTAACTGGCTCTTTTAAAATCCCAACTCCTGGTAAGCAAACGGTTATCATTGACTCTCATAATAATAGCTTGTTGAATCTCTTTTCTTCTATCTCCTTTTCACACTAACATGGTACCATGACAATTAATCAGATCATCACTAATGCATTCACCCTGCATCCACAAAATATCAACATAATGCATATCATATAGGAAAGTTAATCATATCATTACATTTCATATATCATCACATCATCTTAAGTTAGGAATAATAATATAGATTTGTTATTCTAAGCATCTTAAGAAATCATTGCATTACATACATATCATACATCATCATGATTTTGCATAAGGAAAAGAAAAAAATATCATTATCATTCATAAATGCATCACACAAAATATCATAGGCATAATATAAATCATTTTGCATATCATAACTGCATCCATACATTTCTACCATAAAATGCATAGAAAAAATACAAAAAGAAATGCATCCATAATCACTGAATCACATCATACAAACATCTCATCACATATAGGAAATTAAAATGCATCCATACATCATAGGACATATCATAAATATATAACTGTCATGGTACAAAATTGGATCAAGTGTATACATCAAAATCCATGATACAGTAGGGGCAATAATTGGAGCCCATGAACCAAAAAATGAGTGACTACCTGTGATCAAGGACTAGCCCTACTGGCTGTGCCCCCCCCTTTCCTATCTCTCACCATGATCCTTGGGAGGCCTTATCCCTATCTGCTGTGAAAAAGATGGCACCCGACCGGCTGCTAGAATTGCCTACCTGTAATGCTGTCAATAGTACTCAGCCTCTCTGACTACCTCTCGGTATTCCGACAAGGATATTGTACAACCCAAAGATGATGATGCAATAATATCTAGCTATCATTGCCAACCAATCTCCTGATCCCTCTCGAACAAAGCCTGGTCCCTCTGAGCAGTAATTGTCAAAACTTATTGTCGAGCTTGATCTCTCTCAGCCATCAAAATATATACCTGACCTTGTAACTGCTGGATCAATACGTCTCTGTGGTCCGATTGCCCTGGTGGCTGCTACTGTGGGACCTCTCCATTCCTATCTTTGGGCTGATCATCTTGAGCAGGGATCTCATGGATCTCTACTTGGGGTAGTGTAGGTGCTCGCGGTGGTGTCTGCACCCGTGGTGGATTGCGCTATGCATGGTATCTGGGTGGTGTCTAATGTGGAGGTGGTCCACCCCCTCATCTATCTCCATCCCCGTCCCTATCACCATCAACCCTACCTCCCTGTCCCCTGCCCCTACTAGCCGACCTACCTCTTGGCCTCCATCATGGGAGTGTCGCACCTGGAATTGTCAATCTGAGAGGAGGCCTAAACCAAGCTCTATATGCATGAGTCACCCCTGCATCTGCTGGCCCCTAATCATATGGCCACGACCTGACCACTAGCTACCTGAATGAGGCTACTGCCTCAAGTGCTGGAATGGGCTGGCCCCATGCTATCTCTCATGTAGTATGGGTGAGGATCGCCATATACTGATCATCTTGCTTGTCTTGAATCTCATTAAATTGTCAGGCTACCCTGTTAGGGAGGTAGTGCTCTATCATCATGTGCTCTCTACCCTACATCCATCTATCCTACTGGGTGAAGAAAAAATGCTCTGTATCATCATACCAAGGGCCCATGGCAAGCCAGTGCCTCCAAAAAAACTCTCTCATCTCATCCAAAACTCATCGCCAATGGGCAATGCCACCTATGCTAGTATGAGTAAAATGAATTTGGGCTCCACCATACCACCAGACAATGAGATCGTCTATATCCAAAGCAATTGGTGAGACCTACATATGGAGCACTAGGATTTGCTCCCATGCCCAGATGTGTAGTAGTGTGACCCCAACCCTGATGGCCTAGCTATCAAGATAAGAAAACTCATGCAAATCCATGTACAATGAGGCCAACATCATTGGACCCCAAGCAAAGCACTCCCTACAGATGACCATCCACTCCCATGCCAATCCCTAGCATGGACTGAAATATTGGCCCCACCGATCTGGTGCCACAAGACCTGAAATGATGGCTGCAACAATTAGCCTATAAGTGGGCACTATGCCCCTGTACCTCTCCAAGTCAATCTGTCCCTCAGAAAAATGAATCTCATCAAGACCCATAATGTCATAGCAGGTATCCCTCCCAGCATCTGGATCATAGATCACCCTCTCTCCATGAATAGGTAACCATAGGATATGCCAGACATCCTCAAGTGTAATAGTAGCCTTGCCGGTGGGAAGATGGAGGGAGGAGATCTTGATATGCCATCATTGTCATCATCCCCAAGTGGGTCTGAATAGGATGAACATACGCAACAAACCAAAGATCAAGAGCACCAAGTTGCTCTTGAAGAAACACATGCATACCCTCCAATCTTGATAGTACTAGGCATCTGTGCTCCCTCACATGAAGTATCTTGAGGTCCTCCTACACAAGGGAAACCATCGCGTCAAGTTTCATAAAAAATATGAGTCTTGCACCAAGTTTTCGCATTTGAAACAACAAATGCAGCACTATTTGCAAATGTGGCACTATTTGCAAATGCGGCACTGTTTGCAAATGCGGCACTATTTGCAAATGTGACACGGTTTGTAAAGTTCCAAACTGTGTTGCCATGGCAAATTTTGCTAACCCTAAAGTTCTAAAAGGCACCATGTGGTGCTATTTGTAGATGCGACTGACTTTGCACCTAAACCCTAATCCTAAAGTGCACCACATGGTTCGATTTGCATGTGCGGTTGAGTTTAATCAAAAACCCTAATTTCCTAACTGGCACATGGCTACACTCTTTACGCATGCGGTGAACTTTGAGGCCACACGATGCCAGTTGAGCATTTTTCAATGGCCCTATATAGTGTCACTTGACTCTTGACTGACTTTGACCCTAATTAATGCACGTAAAATGAAAAAATTAAAAGTCGAGATAGGGGTACATACCATGGGTCCTACAGCAGCTGGCTATTGGTGCACACATATTCCTCTCTCACGTGTCGGGGAAGTTGTCGTTGCGCCATCTCGATCAAGACTTAGAGCTCAGGAGGCAAGAATTTTCAAAAGCTAAGTGTGAAAGTGACCCCTCAAGGTCTATTTAAGCCTAAAAATTAGGGTTTTTTGACCTAATTTGGCCATCCAGCTAGGGTTTTGGTTCCCCAATCCCATTTTTGCCCGACTGAGGGCCATTTTGCATCTTTTTTGGTCTTTTAACGAGTTTCTTGGCATCCCGGGGCATTTTTGACCCGTTAGGCACCTTGTCCTCTCTTTTCACGAGATCAACCAAAATTCCAAATTTTTATCTAATCTCTCAAGGGGGCAATATACTAGCATAATCCTTCTCGCTGGGGCAGCAGTGGGGCATTGAGAAATTTTTTGAACTTTGATCACAACAGTTTATTCTTTGAACCAACATAACAAGTACATTGCTTCAAAGAGGGGCAAAATGTAGACATGGAAAATTGATCGACACACTTGATCCTAACTAATAACATCATTTCATCTTGAATCACCTTCTCAAATTGTCATCACTTTCATCCCTTAATAAATCATTATTTATCTGATTAAGTCATTCTTTCATTGTTGATTAAATTAATCAATTTAATTTAATTAACCCTATGTCTCTGTTTATTTGAATAATTCATTTAATTTAAATTAAATATATAAAGTTCTCCTATTAAATTGAATTAATTAAACCTTATTTAATTTAATCTAACATTATCCCCTTTAGTTAAATAAATCAAATCATTTATTTAATTATGTCTTTCTTCTTAATTCTTGATTTAAATCAACTCATAAATTTAAGTCAAAATTGTCAAATCTCCTAATCTCTCATTAAATTAATTAACCTTTGATTAATTTAATCTTAATCCATATCACATCCTCTAGAGAATGCAACTTGCACAATAAATCATTTATTTTGATTTATTAAATACCTATTTTCTCTCAACATGGAATAAGAGTGGAATATTCCTCCAAGTTTGAAAATCCCTCCAAGTGGATTTGTACATCCAATAAAGCATTCACTCCCCTCTTACATGTCCTTGTGCATTGAGCCAAGTGGCATTTAAGTCATTTTTCTTCCCTCTTCAACAAGTCATCTCACAAATTTGAAATCCACCTAATGCCATTTGTTGGCTCATTCATCAAAATGTGCACAATCTTCCTCCATTCACATCTTGACAAGTGGCACTTGGCCATTGGATGTTGAATGATCCCACATTGCTCAATCTTGCTCATTCTTCCAATTTTGAAATCTATAAATAAGAGGTTCTTCTCCTCAATCTTCATCCATAATTTGTAAGCAAAGTTATTATCTTCACATTAGAGCAATTTCATCTATTTTCTTGAGCATCTTCCATCATCATAGCTAGGTTATTGCAGGTTTTCTCAAGGAATCATCTTGTTCTTCATCAACAAAGTGGATCAAATCTCCATCAAATCATCAAAGCTTACAAAGGAGTTGGGAAAGGGCCAATTTCTACACATAATTGGTACCAATTCCCCCATGGGATTAAGTGTTTGCATTGCTTGAATAGGATTTAACTTAGTTTCTTGTTTTGTTCTTCATTTCATTTCCTATTTTGAGTATTGTAGATGAATTTCATGGGGAATCCTTGTTCTTACTTGCATTTCAATCTAATAATGTGCTTGTTTGTCATGTTTGTGTAGGTGTAGGATTGGGGTTCACAGTTTCCAATCTCACAAATATGCAAAAACAGGTTAACTCACAGAATATTCATTGTTGTCCCAAAATCCTTCCAAAAATCTCCAATTCTTTCTAAAAAGTTCCCACAAGCTTTCCAAGCTAAGAAATAAAAAAGGAGGAATACCCAAATCCTAGTTAACCTTTAACTTTGATACCAAATAATGAGAAATAAATAAGTTCAATGATGATTTTTGGGAAATTCAATCTCTATGCAAATATGATTTCAATAGACGAGATAAAAAGCTTGGACTACAAAAACATGAAAATCTAAAACTTATATAAAAAACTGAAAATTAATTTGCCTTAATAAGGAAAAACCATGATTAGATCCATCTTCTTTATGATGCCAAAAAATAGTCAACATATCATGCTTGTAAACACTACCTTATGTTAAATTATAACATAAATAAATAAAGAATATCATCACCATAAGATAGCAGTAATGAGGCACAAATCAGCAACACAAGATCATCACATAATATAGAATTTACATAGAGAAACCCTTGCAGGAAAAAACTCCACCAAGAAGAGAGGCCAAGTATGTATTATCATAAAATAAATGAGATTACAATACAACCACTTCCATTCTCCTCTTTTCATCCAACATGGCAGCACCTATGTACTTGTGAACAACATCCTTATGCCTCCACCTATCCTTTTTCCTGTAGAGTAACACTATATTCAACTATTCTAAGTAATTCTACATCCAAGAGGCTGATTTTATAGATGCGTGAAGGCATCTAATGCACCAAAAATGACACCCAAAGATGATACTTCATTCCAAACATCCCAAACCTTTGGATTGCCTCCTTGGAATGTGAAAGGATACCGATTTTTTCTCCAGTACTTTCCCTCCAACTTGGGCACCGAAACCTGAGAGATAACCATTAAATCAAATGCAATAAATGATAGAGAACCAAGTGTCACATGTTGCCTCTTTCCAGGCACCCACTTGGAGAATCCCAATAGTCACTTATTTATCATTTCCTTTATTTTTAATTATCCCTTTTTAGTCATCCACATGTGGGGAAACAATATTAAATATTTATGTCCATAACCCACCTTTATTGCTACTAGTGGACCCATCACCTTTTATGAGTACATTACAAACAATGGTGAGAATTAATATTACAAAATATTTTTCCAAATAAACCCTAAGTTATTAGAGACACTTTCCAAGGATGTTGGAACCATAACATATGACATATGTCATAGGATTTACAAGGTTGATGACACCTTAATCCTAACATATGGATAGGGACTTTACACCAAAGATGGATATGAAATTTTTTGATGGTAAAGATTTGACCAATTGGCTTTGCCAAATAAATCAATTCTTTGATCTTCATCACGGTCCTTGTCAAAAAAAGGTTGTGATGAAATCCTTATACTTGGATCTTGACCAATCCTTTTTTTAGCCTAATTTTCTCCTTTGGTTAAATTGTCACACAAAATATTTGACTTTGTTTCAAAAAGAGGTCTTGGTCTAGTATTGGAACTTATAAATGTTTGAAATTTTCTTTGAGGTAGAAATAAGATAAATTTATTTTTCCATGATTGATATTCCTAAGTCATGATTTACCTTTTAGAATATTTTAAATGTTTATCAAGGTTTTCAAATACCTTAAATTTACCAAAAAAATCTTGGAGTCTCATACATGCACAAAGGAGGGAAGTGGGTTTGAAAAGGTTAAAGAGTTTAAAGAAGGTACGTTTTAGGGTTCCTGCTGCTCCTTAGAGGCTACATTTAAATGAGGCAGGGAAAATAGGGCACGTTGTAGACATACATCATGGAGAATATAGCTTGTTGCCTCGTGAAGAACACATTGTAGACCTTCATTCACATGTTGCAAAGAATTTGTCAAACAATAGGATGTGTGCAGGAAGGATGTATCTTTGAGCTCATGGTAATGGTTAGGAAGCTATTGAAGATTCATCAATGCTCTTCAATGAAGAACCATGCACGTGGAAGAAAAAGAGAGATATTGGTCAGTTCGTTTCATGAAGCCTTATCATTGGCATTGCAGAAGATAAAAATAGATCTAAGTTTTAAGAAAGGTGAAAACTATTATTAAAAGGATCCATTCAAACTACTTCTTGGTTACCTAGTTTATGTGGAGTCATTTGATAACTTGAGGGCTCGTATGAGGGTCATTTCTTGGGACTACAAGATGCTTGTATATCTGCATTCAAGGAGATTTATTCACACAAATATTAATATTGTAACTTCTTATAAGTCTTGAAAAGAAGTCAAGCCTTAAATGGATAGTCACAACCATTAAGGAGGAGATCACATAGAGGTCTCTCCATTTCAAACCCAAGGGAGAATGAAAAAGTTATTGAAGAGTTTCTAACAACATTGCTAAATGCTCTTGGAAAACTACCGGTTAATATTGATATATTGAAGAATTATAGTGTTGGGAAAATTGTGAACTACCTACTTAATCATAAGAACACAAACATTCAAAAAAAGGTTAAAGAGACAAAAATAGTCAAAAGGGATAGTTTGATAATGAAGATATTATTTTGGCTTGTATATTTATTCTTGCAAACCTTATGGAATCTTTTTCAAAATTCCATTTTACCTTCATAATAGTTCATGCATGTGTTAAGGTAGCTAAGGGTTTGTATACATGAAAGAATAGATGAAAAAGGACTACTAAGATATGATAGTGAATGATAGTCAAGTCACAAATAGTCAAGGGGAAAGAAACTATTTCTACAAGCACTTGCACTTGCTAGAAGAAAAACATCTAATCTTGTTAAAACAGATCAAGATGATGATAATGCACACATCACAAGTAGGCTATGAAGTCTAAGTAAAAGGGCAATTTGTGAGAGTTAAGGAAGACACAATCATTATGCATAGTATGAAATGACAATGAGGTAGGAGGAAGATAGTTAAGAGTAGAGTTTTCAAGTTATCATAGTCAAGAGTCATGATAAAGAAGAATAATCCATATTGAAGATCAAAAACATAGTCACCCTACAAGGTTGAAGGGATAGTCACCTTTGTATAAGGAGGATAGGGTTTCAAGCATGAAAATCCCTATGAAGGGAACACTCATGATAGTACCATGAAGCAGATATATGTGAGAAGCAACAAGGTCCAAATCATGGAGTAATTAAAGTGGAACAGTCCCAAGTTAAATATGATAATGGCAATAAATCTTCAAGGGATTATTTTCAATAAAATAAACTAGAAGTTCCCTATCAAGTTCTAGCGGAATGTGTCAACAATGAAATATTACAATCTTACTCTATTCTACATTAAGAAGAGAATGAATCAGTGGTAGATGACAAGATACATAGTGGACTGAGGTGCAAGGACAACAAGAGAGATATGTTAAACAATGAAAACCAAGGCTATTTTTGCATCAAAGTGGGGCAGTAAAATGATCATAAAATATGTATATCATTCTACCATTCATTTAGAGAAGGAAAAAATTACATCAATGATTCATCTCCTTGTGCATTACTAGATTAAATGTGCAAATTGGTGGAAAATTGAATATACAGATTGGTGATAGATACTCTTGCAAGAGACCAAAATTAGATGCAAATAAGGAAGTGAAGAGGGTTTGGAGTCTTCCAAAAGTTATGAGGGTGTCTTACTCATTTCTAGTAATTATTCTCTTGTGAATGGTAATATGGTCTTTTGGAGTGATAATGGTGCTCTTTTAGCAAGCAAACTATGGCAGTAGATGGCTCCATACTTTTCACACATAGCAAATGAATGGAGGATTTTTTGATGTTGATTTGAAGCTAAAGAATGAAAAGGACCATGTGACATGAAATGAAAACTTATAGAGGAATATGAGCAGCATGAGGATATTCAAAAAATATGAGAAAGAAGCATGATTGAAGGACAATGGTTTTTAAAGTATCAAAGAGCAGCCTACATTCCCATTGATGGAAATGAAAATTATACAAATATTCAATATTGCACAGTAAGTGTGATTACTAGTTACAAGTGATCTGACAGAGTTTCCCAAGGGATTGTGATCTCATGGAATGTTATGAATGTAGGGTATGTTGTATTGCAACAAATTCATTATAAAAAACAAAGATAAGTATCAAAGGGGGGACAGTCATTGCTAGGATGTGTAATAACCACAAGACAAGAAGCAGTTGTAAAAGTAGTGCACAGGTGAGAAAGAAGTCTAGACAAAGCAGAAAAAAGATTGTAGAAGGCATGGAATATCCATCAAATCATGAGTTATAGCTATGGGAATGCTACCAAATGTACAGTCCTCTAAAAAATGGAGTATATAGGGAAAGAAAGATCTTGCCATTTTCATAGTGTCTTGTCAAGAATGAAGGAATAAGAGGACATTCATGTATACTATACAATGATAGGGCAACAAAACCATGTCTTAAGAGAAGTCACAAGATAAAGGGGTAGTCATGTATATGGTATAGTACTATAGGGTGATAGTATTTTAGCATAAAGAGGTAGTCCTTGGCAAGGAAAAAAGATTGGGAGTAGAGATTATACAAGAAGGTGACATTCATAATAGGTGACTTAGACAGTCATATGGATGATTGTGATAACAATCAATGAAGAGATACGTGTGAGAATGAAGAAGGTCTTATTTTAGTGTAACTTATTCTGCTCATCCTCTATTTTTCTCTAGAGAAGTGTTTCAGTGAAAATTAGAAGGATTTTCCAAAGTAAAAAGGAATGGAGGTTGCATTTATCAACATGAAATTCTGATCTCAAGCTCAAATAGGCAGAGGGAAAATTTGGTGTCTATATGATATAGTTGTCAATATGAAAGGGCTTAGAGGTTTCTTCCCTATATAACAACCAAGCACACATTCAACAATGGAGGATAATCATGTCTTTGATATGACATTAACCTATATAGCGGTGTCTTTAGGTATGGTGAAAGAATAAAAAATACATGTAATTCAAAGATGCCAAGATGGTAATTTAAAGACTAGAATTCACTAATCTAACGGAAGATTTAAACTTGATTAGATCTTTACAAAGTGACAGTGACATTCCAAAGATGTAGGGAAACACTGGCTAAAGTTGATGAGAGTGCAAGAAAGTAGATCTTTTGTGAATGAGACAAGTGTCAAGCTTTATTCTTGAGGGAATATTCTATATCCTCTTGGACTTTTGACTACTTCAATCTTTCGTCCACATTCCCTATCATCTTGCAAGTGATGGTTTGATGAGATGGACAATAGCTGGATAGCATCAAGGAGGAGGTTGAGTGAGTTGTCCAACAAGTTGAGAAGATACAGGGAAATTTTGACCAATTTTGAAGCTTTCCCAGGCATCTAGGAGCTGTTTGAGGTACTTTGATGGTGCACAAGGTCAAGGTATGACTTTTTCACCACTCAAACAACCATTTGGAGAAATTTTGGAGGCTAAAAAGTAGGCATATCTATTTTGGACGACCAAAGGAGGTTTGAATCCAAAAGAACATGTTCCTATCTTCTCGTAAGTTGTTGAGCAACATAAAGCCAAGCTTTAGAGGCATTTTTCTCTGGTTTTTCTCTTCTCTCTTAGAGCATTGTATTGTAAAATTTTTGAGTTCTTTCATGTTGGAGCAGCAAATGTAGCTCAATTTCAGACTTGTATAGCTATGCAAGTACCTCTTTTATCAATAAAATTTAGTGGTTTTGCCTTCTCAATGGCTGTTTCATTATGTGTGTATGAATGATTGATACTTATTTATGTAATTTTATGTATAAATCCTCAAGTTTGTTATCTCATTTCAATGCCTTTAAGTAGAAAACATTTCTTATACAAGTCATAAGTTATGTCACTGATGTTTACACTCTTTATTTTTGAAAGATATATTTGGTCTTCCTTCTAAAATTGTAAACATATATCAACTTTCTTATGAAATCCTGATGTACGAGCATGTTAAACAATTGGTTGTGTGAATTTTAGCTAGGTATCTGGGAAGTTGTGTTAAAATAGTAGAATAGGTTTGAAAACATTTTTGGTGCATCACTGTATTAGAGTTTAGGTTCCATTAAATTTTATCCTTCTTTCTTTTCTCAACAAGCATGATTTGTTTACTTAGTTTAGGTGATAGAACCAAGAGAACCGGCTCACTCTAGAGGTTCTCTTCTATCATAGGTGACCCACAAACCTGGAAGAGATCCAATGTTTCACCAATAAGCTAAGTTTTGTAACTTAGAAAGGGTGTGTTGAGTTTGTCCTTTCAAAAGCATGTGCAATCAGACATTTTACAAGGATGGAGGCTAAGAAAGTATCAAGAGTCATGCTTGCACCCAATCATGAAGTTACAACTAAAGGAGAATGCATTCAACCCACTTATGCACCTCAAAATTATAGTATGTTTGGTCAACATGAAGAGGTAAGTAGATTTTTTTTCATTTTCCAATAAGTATTGCAACAACTGGTTGAAATTTGACATTTCTTCACTTCCCCATGGCTGCACATAAGCATGTGAAAGATTACAAACTCATGAAAAAGGGTAGCTACTTTAAAGAACCAATTAATGTTTTTGTTTGACAAGGTCTTATTATTGGTTAGTGTAGGTTAGGATAGGTTTATTTCAAGTCAATAAGTGTTGTTGCACAATGTAGTTAGTTTTTCTTTTCTCCAAGTGCTTAGGCATAGTTAAATTAGGTGTTTAATTAGTTGGTTTGAAGTGTTGCATTTGGTTGTTAAGTATGAATTTTAGTTTGTCCCAAAAATTTGACTCCTATTCCTAATGGATACACAAAGGCTACTGGTCCTAGATGATTAGCAGGCAATAATTTCACAAAGCTCACAAAAAATGTTAGTCTATTTTACTCCTTTGGTCCAAAATAGCCTTTTAAACAATTTTAGTTATTTAAAAGGGGTGTAGTCTTGTGTTAGGCATTAAATGGTTCAAGTGTTATTGAGATTGTCTATCTTTAAAGGATGAGTCATATCTTGATATTAAAGAGGTCCTTAGTTCGATAGTGCCTTGACTCTATCAATTTCACATTATATGTATTTGGAGGGAAAACTTTGTAGTAAGATGGTTCAGGTTCTCTTTGGCCAGTTCGACCCTTAAGGTTTTTTGTTATGCTTTTGGGCCTTTACAACTTTTGCAGCCTATAATGGTGTTCCAAACATTAATGGGAACATCTAGGAGTGTTTCAAGCTTGTGGAATGGTCATAAAGGTTCTTAGATTCATTTATCATACATCAATCCAACACCATGCACATGGAAGAAAAGAGAATACCAGAACTAAGAGAGAGCTTGTAGGAAATCAAGTCAATTGGTTTTACAAGGAAGTCAAAGAAAATATAAGAATGTGTTGTCAAGAAAATATGAAGTTGTATTTAATACAAAGATAAAAAATGTGATTCTCCAAACCTTTGTATACACAAGAAAAAACCTCTATAGACACAGGCAAAAAGGAGAGACAAAATAATGCAATAACTTATGTGCTAGAATCATTCCATCCTGAAGTTATAAGAATAAGTGATAATTTTCTGCCTTTGTTTCTACTCAAACTTGTTGCATGCCATGGGAAGGATATTGATGCATACACATAGCTAGATCTTGGCACCTACCTATTGATTTTGAAGGCACTGTGTGATACTTGACTAGATCAAGATTATGTTTTGGAGTATATCGATGATTCTTTAAAGCATACTCAATGTTCTACTTTCAAAAAATTGCATATGGATGGTGATTCACATGGAATATCACATTGATTCCACTATTGGACATCAGCTAAATAATGAGACTCCACCAACAATATGTGTTTCTCTTGGTAGCAACTCAATTCTTATTTTAAAACTCCTTCTCAAATATTGAATACAAAAGGAGGAGTATTGGGTTGAATATCCAATGGAGAAGCTTTTATACTATTTGTTTGATGATGATCAAAAAGTTACAGCCCATGAAATATCTGCAAAAGGCTCCAAGTTTTCATATTATAGATCCAATGGAGTGCAACAATATTTAAGGTGAAGAAATAAATACAAGAGTTTGAAGTGTAAGCATCTGGAAGCAAAGGTACGCAATGAACGTGTTGATCATTTCTTCACACCATTCTCAAGAAAAGAAAAGGGATCCACTAGCAGTTAACATCATGATCTTGTATATCATGATCAATCATCAAGAATTGATGGTCATTTTATTCCTAGTATTCCCACAAGAAAAGATAGTTCCTAGTGATATTTTTGAGGTTTGAGTTGGTGAAAATGTTCTTGCAAGGTGTTCAATCATCTTGAGTTTTCTTCATTACAAAAATGATGATTCTTAAGCTTTGAACAACATATGATAAAGAAAATATCCTCGTATAATCTTGAAGAATAGGAGAGCAAGATTTTTAAGGTTTAGTTGTTCATTTTTCAAAGGAAAGGGGAAAAAACATACACAATAGGAAGAGGAAAATCATGCCAAAGGTTGGAAGGAGACCCAACACTTGAATTTGAACATGAAACAGACCCAAATTATCAATATTTAGGTGTCTTGGCTGCTCATAAGGAAGGAAATAATCCAGGGTTTTAAGTTGGGTTTGGCATATGTTACTTGCAAGATGCCTAAAAATCCCATGCTCACTTGATGTATCAACTAGGTCAACCCACTAAGGCAGTGTCCTCGTATGGGAAATCAATTGTATTTCTTTCAACTAAAGAGGTCAAGGATATATACAAAGGGAGTAGGGTTTTGATGTGGATATACATAGACTATGTATAGACTTGGAAATATAGCGTTTAAATAATAAAGGAAAATATGGTCCCTAAGGAGGTTATTTGATGGTGTTGTCAAATTTCCTTAGCACTGCGAGTTATAAGGGTACCAAATGTATGATGAAAATGCAGCAACATGGTCATCGTAAAAAGACATAAGCCAGACAATGCCTAATTTTATTGCTTTCATGCATGTTGCTAGAAAAGGTGATACATTGAAGGGATTCCAGTATCATATTATGAGCTCCTACACAAACACCACATAAGATGAATGATAGTGCTAAAGGGTTGCAAGTCTGATATAAAGGGAGTGTTTTAAATAGTGACAGTGATCTGAGTAGTGATTAAAACCATGAAATGATGGTAGATCTAGTCATGATTTTGGGAAAAATAAGTGATGTAATTATGATCTAAAAGCCTTCCTTTGTTCTTGTGTATCCATGTGGGAAATATCACAAGAAACATAGTGGTTGGCATTTTGAGGACATTTCATGAAATTGAATGACAATTAACAATCATGTGTATGGTTAATACAAGTATAGGGATAGTCAATGAGATAGTCCATGGTAGGCCATGATAAACCTTAACAAAAGGTATCCATATAGTTGTATGATAATCACGGTGTCAAATCTTAGGTCAATCATTATAATGTACATTTTAGTCACCATAGGAAGTACATGGGAGGTCTGAGACATTGTTGAATCAGAGAGTAAAGATATGACATGGGTTAATTAGTTCATTAGCATAACTATGTTGCAAAACATTGTGTAAGATCAAAGAAGAATAGTGGGGCAGCAACCATGATGATATTTCCTAGCAAAAGTTATAGTCTTGAAGAGACAAGGAAGCATAAAGGATAGTGTCATGGTAATAGATGAAGGGTTTGTTAGATGAAATCATTATGGAAAATAAAATAAGATGATAGTCTAACCTTAGAAGGAAGAGTGACAAAGAGTGTTTTCAATGCATTTCATGAGATATTCATATGTGAAGTTAAAAAAACTCAAAAATGGACAAAACACAAAGGCCTCTTGTGAAGTAACATTGTGATATGTTCTATAGGATAGTGTCTTCAACTAATGCATGATGCCAACCTATATATATATAGTAGTCCATAAGGTTTTTCAAGTCATAGTGATTCCTAGGAAAATGGAAAGTGACAATCTATATAATGAAGTTGATAGATGAATGTCTAGGGTGCTCATCTAATCTTTTTGATCTTAGTGGGACTACCTTTTCAAACATGGTAGTTGGTTTTGCTAAATCTTCTAGTCCTCTTAATGAAAATTTTCCATTTTATTCAAAGGAGTGTCTTGTGAGTATTCAAGTAAGGAAAATGCATTCCATGTGAATGGAGGGTCAGCTAATTATTGGTTCTTTGTCTTTATTGAATATGGAGATGGTGATTATCAAGAAGATCAATGCAAGTTTCTATGGATTCAGTCAAGTGGGATGTGGCAATCACATAAACCAAAAGCAAGTTCAAAATCTATTAGTTTGGTAATGTTATCTAACAGACTTAAACAAAGAGAATGGAATTATTCCTTTTTCTCTTGCACGGGGTTTTGTTGGAGAAGAAGAGTAAATTATTCATCCATGAGATTAGGAACTTATCAATCTGAAAGTGATTTTGATGCTCAAAGTGTGGGAAGTGATGATTTTTTTGGTAATGGTTTGAGTTTCAATGAATACAAAGAAGTGACAGTGTTCAACAAAGATCAGGATAAAAGATTTTGTAAATGATACAAGTGTCAAAAGGTTAGCCTTGAGACAATATCCTATACCTTCTTAGGAAACTTTGAAATTTTCAAATATTTGTCAACATGCTTTATCAACAAGTTTGAAGAAGTTGTTGCAGTTTGGAGCAATTATGAGTAGTTGCAAGCATCAAGGAGGAGGTTGAGTGAGTTGTCCAACAAGTTGAAAAGATATAGGAGGTAGTTTTTGACCATTTTGAAGCATCTACCAGCTTCTAGGAGCGGATTTAGGAGCCTTAATCATAGATGAGGTCAAGGGATTAATTTTTCATCACTCAAACAACCTTTTGGAGCACTTTTGAGGCTTGAAAAGTAGGAATATCTATTTTTCATGACCAAAGGAGGTTTGAATCTGCAAGCACATGTTCCTATTCTTTTGTAAGTTGTTGAACAACATATAGGCAAGCTTTAGAAACAATTTTCTCTAGTTCTCTTCTCTCTTTGAGCATTGTATTGTAACTTTTTTGAGTTCTTTCATGTTGGAGCAACAAATGTACAACTCACTTTTAGACTTGTACAACTATGTAATCACCTCTTTTATCAATAAAATTTAGTGGTTTTTCATTCTCAATGGTTGTTTCATTGTGTGTGTATGAATTATTGATACTTATTTATGTGATTTTATGTATAAATCCTCAAGTTTGTTGTCTCATTTCAACACCTTTAAGCAAAAAGCATGTCTTATATAGGTCCTAAGTTATGTCATTGATGTTTACACTCTTTATTTTTGAAAGATATATTCGGTCTTCCTTCTAAAGTTGTAAACATATCAAATTTCTTATGAAATAATGATGTATGAGCATGTTAAAAAATTGGGTATCTGGAAAATTGTGTGTTAAAACAGAAAAATAGGTTTGAAAATCTTCTTGTTACATTGCCACATTATAGTTTAGGTTCCATTATATGCTATCATTCTCTCTTTTCTCAACAAGCATCAATAGTTTACTTAGTTTAGGTGATAAATTCAAGAGAACCAACTCACTTTGGAGGTTAACTCCCACATCTTGAGCCCACAATGAGGGGATTTATCCCATGTTTCACCAATAGGTTGAGTTCTACAACTTAGCAAGGGTGCACTATTTGGTGACAACACCATCTAGTAGTTTTGGCTATGCAAAGAGAAAAAAGAAAGGATGTGTTGTTAATGATCCATTTTATGGAAGGAAATTACAACATACTATGGTGCCAATCTTATTGATAGCTACCTCAGTAAATTTAGAAAGTTAAGGAAAATATGTACACTCAAGGATTATATTCATTAATTCAAAAAACTTCTATTAAGAATGGAGAATGTTGTAGAGGAAAAATTGAAGGAATTATTCCTATGGGATATAAAATGCTATATAAAATATGAGGAATGCAAATTCTTTCCACATTCTATTTTGTAAGAAATTATTATGGAAAGGTAGGTCGAAGAAAGGTCTATAGCCAATATAAATTTTTTTTTGGTGAACATAAGAGATAAAATCTCTCCTACATAGTCACTTTCTCAATCTACTAAGGTAAGTCCGCAACAAATTGAAGAGAAGAGAGAAAAAAGGGTTATACTTTAACTATGATAGAAAATATAGTCATGGAGATAAATGTACTAAAAAAATTTGTTCTATATTGAAGGGAAGGGTGATGAAGAAGAGGAGGAAGCAATATTAGAGGGTAGAAATGAGTTATATGAGGAATAAGGAGATACTCAACCAACCATTTTTTATCATCTACTTGTTGGATTTATCACCCAACAAAATCTCAAGGTGATGGATTACCTAAAGAAAGAGATGGTTACAATATTGATCTAGAGTTAGGAAGCACTCACAAATTCATTAACAAGAAGTTAGCTCCTTATTGGAATTTTTTTTATATATCTTGTTCCAGAGATTCAAGTATAAATTGTAAATGGGGTATTGCTAATTATTAAAAAAAAATCCATAGTATTAAATTGAATATGAGAGAGTATTAACTTGGTTTCCCAATATTTTCTATGCCATTGATGTAGTCGATAGAGCATAGAGAGTAGAGTGGATTAATATAGTGGGGAAAATTGAGATGTACTTATAGTATCTATTCATGAGATTTCACTTGAAATTTAGGATGGTTGAACCAAGAGGGTAGTGTAAAAATTCCTCATAGATTGTAAACTCTCATAAAATTAAAAAGTTCTCAACAAATGGGCTAATGGATTTGTGGCTTAACTATTTTCTTTAATAGTCTATCAATCAAATGATCTAACCTAGCCATATTTGTAAACAATTATAAATTGTTACTAAGTGGATTTTGAATACATTCCTAAAATAATACCTCTTAAAATGGATCAAGATCATTCCATTTGGCTAGTACTAGGGAGCAAACAAATCAAGCCTTAAAAGTACCCATATATACAAAAAATTGAGATTGAGAAGATAGTTTAGCAGATGCTAAAGATAGGTATCATTACACATAGTTTGAGTGTGTACTCCTCTTCCATGGTGATGGTAAATAATAAGGATGGAACTTGGAAAATGTGTATAGACTATAGAGAGCTCAACAATTATACCATCAAATACAAGTTTTTTATTCTAATCATTAATGATTTAATCAATATAATTTTATGGAGCTATATTGTTTATTAAACTTGATCATAGATTAGGTTATCAACAAATTAGAATTAAGAAATAAGATATTCCCAAGAAAATATTTAGGATTCATGAGGGTTATTATGAGTTTCTAGTGATTTCATTTGATCTTACTAATTCTCCATATACTTTTCAATTTTTTTATGAATACCATATTTAAGAGGACGTTTATTTTAGTGTACTCTAATGATAAGACATGGGAATAACACATGATACATGTAGATACTACATTATAAGTTCTTAACCAACACCAAATTTATGCCAAACCTTCTAAGTATTCTTTTGGTCTTAAAGAGATGGAGTACTTCGGTCATATAGTGTCTCATGGAATAACAATTGATCCTATTAAAATCAAGGCTATGATGGAGTGGCAACTTGAGGTGATATTTAAGATTCATGGATAGTATAGAATATTTATGAAGAATTATGGATACATAGTATAACCCTTACAACTTTATTGATGAAGAATTATTTTTAATAGAATGAGTTAAATTATACAATGTTTGAGAGATTGAAGGAGGCTATGTGTCCCACTATAGTTCTCACCACTCCAAAATTCACTAAGGATTTTATTATGGAGTGCAATTATTTAGGAAATGGTACATGAGTGATGAAATCACTCACATTTTGATACCATATTGAAGTGAGTAACCGGGATCATCAATTTACAACACCAAGTAACCTCCATACACACAAGAGAGAGGTACATGAGTACTTATCATGCAAGAAGGTAGCTCCATTTCTTTTGAAATTCATAATTTTAAAGGTAAGAAATATGATATTTATGAGAAGGAATTGCTATCTACTCTTCATGTAGTGAAATGGTAGAGTCCATATCTAAAGGGTAGACACATCAAAGTTAAGATATATCATGATAGACTAAAACATATTTTTGGAGTAGAGGTTATCTTCTTAAGAGAAAAAAAATGGTTCCTTAAGATGTTGGGCTATGAATTTGAGATCTTATACAAGAAAGGGAGGGAAAATATTATAATTTATGCACTATTGGGGAAGGATGAGAAGGATAAGGAAATATTGTGCACTATTTCAAATTTATAAGAAAATTGGGTCAAGGAAGCCAAATCAGATGTCATAATGGTGTTGATGTAAGTGTTAGAATCAAATATGCTCTGATACCATGTTAGAATTGGCTATGGATTCCAAGATCTATGGACCAAATGGAAAGCACAAGAAGAGAGAAAATAATGTGACAAGAATAAACTGTATTCAATGTTGATGGTATGAGATTGTTTTTCTGATATGAATTACAATGAGAGACCCCTTGGTTATATATCCAAGGTGAGAACATAGGAGTGCATAAGATTATGACAAGTGTTATAATCTTATGACATGAGATAACAATGAAAAGATATCACTCAACCTACAGTGGAAAGGTGATAATGTGATAACCACCACAAAAGGTGGAAACCTAATCACATGATATATCCATGAAAGGTGGAAGTGATAGAGTAATAAGATGATAAGTCCACCAAAGGTGGAAAATCTCCAAAAAATCCTATGTGGTCCCTAAGTAAACTTAACTAAGGTGTAATGATGACCTAGGACAAGGTACAACACAATTAATTACACCAACACCCCCCCTTAAGTGCAACTTAGGGAGAATGTAACCAAAAGAAAACAATTCAAGATGGGTCTTGACAACTAGGCCATGTTAGGTACCCATGTACAAATGCAAAGAAATCACTCACAAACAAAGAAAAGGAGAAAACCTAGTGGGACAAAACTCTTCCCCAAAAGAGAGATGAAATACAAGATAGAAATGCTCTCAATGATGCATGAGAAGGTAAAAACCCCATGTGAGGAAAAAGACCCCCCCATAAGAGAGAAGTAGAAGAGAGACAAGGCAGCCCCCCCTCAATGTTGAGTCTCCTGCAATGATGGTAGAAGCTCGACATTGAATGTTGAAGATGATCCAATCTCGCTGAACAATGTTCCTCCCCTTAGGAAGAAACAAAACCAAGAATGTATGCAGGATGTATGATGTCTCTGAAGCATGCTCAAGTGTCTCCATGTCGATGTTGAAAGTTGACACACTCCAAATAGGCATTCTAGGCCACACTACTGAAGCGTACAATCCAACATCTAGTAGAGATGAATGTAGAACATGATCCAAAGAGAAAGATATCCCCTCTAAAGACAAAGAAGCCTCCTCCAAATGTTGTCCAAAAGTATCCACAATCACGCCAAACTGCAAAGAATGATCATGTAGAGAATGAACAAGAGGGTCAGAGTGTGCCCTCACAACAACTGAAGAAGGGGCATCTTCATCAAAGAGAAGATGAATTTCATCAATAGTGTCCTCCAAATCTGCAAGATGAGAATCCAAAAACAAGTCTAAAATACCTATCAAGAAGCCATCCAAAGTAGCCATATCTGGAAGACAATGTATGTCCTATTGCACTGAGTCACAAGGAACCCAAACTGTGGAATCACAAGCATCATCAACTGCAATAGTCGATGGAGGAGATGAAATGCATGGCTCAAGTACTGGATCTGATGTGAAAACTCCCAAGTTCAAGTAGCCAAATGTCTCCTCTGAATCATGGTTCATATGATCAACAACCAAAGGAACAATGTCATCATCAGAGGCAAAATTTGCAAAGGTATACAACCGAGATGAATGATCAATGACCCCAGTAGCAGTGATCTCTCTAATCTCCAAGTCTCAAATGATTACTGAATCAAGTGTGAACTCCATAGTTCTCCCATCTCCACCATGTGTAATTTGATATATAGAAAGAAGATTGTTCGTCAAATGAGGAACACACAAAACATCCTGGAAAGTGTTGTCCCCAAAACTAATAGATCCCTTCCTTGTTACACTCATGTATGTATTGTTTCCCATCAAGATATGAGACATAGAACAAGGCTGAAATGAAGAGAATATAGACTGTGAAGATGCCATATGATGTGATACTCCTGAATCTAGAAGCCATCTACTTGATCCTGAACTTGAAAAAGCACAAAGAGCTTGTCTTTTATTTCCTGATGTAGATGCCAAATGAACTTTTCCCTTAGACTATTTTGAAGAAGAAGGAGAAGAAGATTCAGACATTCTAGAAGGAAAATCAATTTGATTCCTTTTGAGAATATTTTTCAACTCATCAATATCCGTCTTATAGCAATAGTGTACTTCATGTCCATCTTTCTTGCAATATGCAAAAAAGGACCTCTTCTTCTTATATGATTCTTCTTTTGAGTGAGTGGATTCTGATTCTTTATGTGGCTTGTTCTTTTTTATCTTTTGCTTCTTTTCAAGATTCCCTGATTCTTTCTGTACCTTTGAATCACTAGAAACCAATGCATGTGGCTTATTAGACTTGATTAGACCCATGTTCATTAACTTAGCTTCCTCTTGGATTAGGAGACTTGCAAAGTCATCAAACTTAGGATCAACATATGATGCTCCCATAGAAATTCGATGGGTATGAAAGCCAGAAACAAATACTGAATACATAGGACCAAGCTTGGATAACACATTCAGAATCAATTGTAAATCCTCTTTTTCAATGCTGCATTCTTTCAACTGTGTTCTTAATTGCTTGATTTTGGAGATGTAGTCTTGGATGTGGTCAAAAATTTTAGCATCAAGATTCATCAAATCATTATCAATCTGATATCCCCTAATCTTATCTGTTTTACCATACAATTTTTCAAAAGTCTCCCATGCTTCTTTAGGTGTTTTACATTAATCAATATGAAATTGCAAATCAAATGAGACTAATGAACATATGCATCCAAGTGTTTTCTCTTGATCAATCTCCCATTTTGCCAATTCTTTAGCATCAATAGGTTTTTGAATAGTGTCATTTAGATGACCTATTAGACCTTTCATCATGAGATAGTGCCATACTGATTTTCTCCATGTAGCATAATTATGTGGAGTTAGGAGTTCAATTTGAGATTTCCCCATTGCAAGAACACAAACCAAGCAAAAGAATGCAACCAATCACTGCAAGATTACCCCCCCAAATCACTCAATCAAAAGACCCCCCAAGCAATATATGATTTGGTATTTTATACTTAGTGCGTTTACAAATGCCACTGCCAAAAACAACAAAGTGGACTTTGGTCTTGGTACATGCAAATTGCCAAAATAGGCCATAGATTCAAGTACAATTTTTGGTACAAAATGAGATTAATCTGATCATACCACTGAGAATTACATGAAGAATTATGCACTTTCAAAAAAAATGGCACTCAAAAATGTTACCGTAGGAGCAAGTTAAGAGCTCCCAAAGTTCCCAAAATAAGGACGAAGCAGCAACACTTGTAAGAATCTGAAATTTCTAGAAAACCCAAAAACCAAAACCAAAACCAAAAAATGATTGCACCACTATGTAGAGCATGAAAAATTAGCCCAAATAAAAAAAAAATTCTTGAAAAAAGGAGCCAAAATGACTGAGATATGGAGCTTCAAAGTTCGCCTATGAAAACTAAAATGCAAACCGTGAGGGGGGTGAATTTTTTTTTAAACTATTGACGTCAGCCGAACACTAGACTAAATTTGATGGCTAAATTCCTATCAAAAAAGAATATACTCCCTATGCAAAGAATATTCTCTGGACTGTGAGCTTAAAAATGACAGTTATACGACCGTCACTGGCGGGCCCGAGTGGAGGAATATTCGACTGGAATATTCTATAAATCGCCACCAAATTTCTTTGAGGCCGGATTTTATGTTAGCCGGTTGTTGGTCGCCAAATTTATTTGAGGCTTTGACCAGTGGTAGCGGATGAATGGAGTCGCGGGGGCCACAACCAATAGGCCACATGGCGGCGACAAAGCAACCTATACCTGCAATACCCTTCAGACGGTACGGGTCTACAAAGTTTTTCTGATTTTTATATTTTTTGAAAAACTTTCCAAAACAATAAAAAACTGCGAAATATTTTAACAAATTTTTTAAAAAAAAATTTCGCAGAAAATAATATATTATTATTATTATTATTTTTAAATAAAATCATACCGACTAGTAATGATGGCGTCCTGGGGCCGTACAGTTCCTTGGGAAATTTTTTTTTGCCTCATCAAACAACTACTCTGATTTGGACGATTGGATAGTTGATCTTAGGGTTTTAGGCCCTTCTGGACGCGATGGCAGGGTCGGATTTGACCCAAAATGCTAATACAGCTACCTTCTGGATTTGGCAACCACAATGCAGCAACAAACCATCATAGATTTGGCCTTGTATGTCCGATTTGGACGAAACAAAAGGAAAAATTGACTTTCTCGAACCTTCTAAACGCAATGGTGAGCTCAAATTTGCACCAGTAAGCTCTGATATAAACCTACAATAAAGAGTCAAAAATGGAACCTCCCCAAATTTGGTATCTCTCCTCAAAAAAAGACTCTCCAATGGCACCCAACCCGCTCTGAGCCCATGTTAGAATCAAACATGCTTCGATACCATGTTAGAATTGGCTATGTATGCCAAGATCTATGGACCAAATGGAAAGCACAAGAAGAGAGAAAATAATGTGACAAGAATAAATTGTATTCAATGTCAATGATATGAGATTGTTTTTCTGATATGAATTACAATGAGAGATGAAATTTTTTGTAATCTTATGACATGAGACAACAATGAAAAGCTATCACTCCACCCATAGTGGAAAGGTGATAATGTGATAACCACCACAAAAGGTGGAAACCTAATCACATGATATGTCCACGAAAGGTGGAAGTGATAAAGTAATAAGATGATAAGTCCACCAAAGGTGGAAAATCTCCAACAAATCCTATGTGGTCCCTAAGTAAACTTAACTAAGGTGTAATGATGACCTAGGACAAGGTACAACACAATTAATTACACCAACAATAAGGAATCCCATTCAATTTTTATAAAATTATACCTATAGTTTTGATAAGTTTTTTTAGAAGATAGAATCTTTTTGGTATAAATAAATATTGTACCTATCCAATATTTCACCTTTAAACACAAGATTCTTGAAGAGTTCCATGGTTCTCTAATTGGGGGTAATTCAAGATTTTTGGAGACATATTAGTGAATTAAGAAGTAATCATTTTGGAAAGGACTTAAAGTTGATGATAAAAATTGTGGAAAAATGTTTTGTATGTCAAATAAATAAAGGGGATATAGTTAAGACACCCTGTCTTTATGATGCAAGGGCATCATTCAGATTTGTTGTTCAAATTTGGGTTTTTATTTATGTGTAATTGGGGGGGCTGTGTTGGGGGTGGATTATTGTACTTTGTTTTTCCTCCGATAAGTGTCATTTTTCTATTGAAAACCAAGTTTCTTACCATGTTTCTATTCAACTGATAGCTACAATAGTTCTTGGAAACAAATAAGGAAGGATTGACACATTGTGGGTAGTTGGCTTAAGGAAGGAAGGAGAAGCATTGACATTGTTTTGGTTGGAAGGAGAGGATGATAGTTATGAGAAAGACAGGTTGAACCAAGAAAGAGAAAATAAGTAGCTTTTAGAAAGAAAAAAGACATCAATTAATTGTGTAGGGTTTTTACCAGAAGAAAACATTTTTTAGAAGCCAATTAGGAGTCCTTGGTGAGGGTGACTTTCCTTAGAAAACAAAAAAAATAATGAACCATGGGAAAATAATGATAAGAGGAGTTGTTGTCAGGATAAAAGAGTTAGAGCTCCATGGTTTTGAAAGGAAGAAAAGCCCAAACCAATTTAAAATTAGAAGATAATAAAAGTGAACTAAAGGAAGCTTTGTAAACTTTTAAATCGATACTTCAGATGGAGGGAGTTGGTGTCTTAACTTGGGAGTGGTGAAAAAAGGTCAAATTTGTCATAGAAGTGACTACCTATGCAAAGAGTTGATTAAGAGGCTCACAAAGGATAAAGGATGCTTTTGGTCATCTATCATTTGGTTGTGATTTGGCCAACTTGTGTCTTGATTTGTGCATAAGTTTGAAATACAAATAATCTCTATTTTTCCTTGGGTGGTTGTAGCTTGACTTTTAGCTTTGTGATTAAGGTGTGAACTCGTGCATGTTCTCTGTCTTCCATGGTCTTGATTGGCTTGAGTTTCTAGTTGATGTTGAGATCATGTTTATGGCTTCAAACCAATTGATTGATACATTAATCTGAAGTCTATGCATTGGTTTCTATTGTTTATCTAAGTTTAAAACAAGGTGCCATCATTTGGTATTAGAGCCACATGAGATTGGGGAAATTGAGAAGTGGGTTGTGTTCCACTCAGGAGGATGAGAAGAGGAGGTGCTTGAGGTGGTGGTCGAAGAGGCCATGAAGAAGGAATATTGGAGATGTAGAAGTTTTCAAAAAGGTTGGATTCCATGGAGAAGGAATAGCAAAGGGGAATCATTGTTGATTATGTGAGTGAAGTTGTAGAAGAATAACAACCACAAATTTAGGATGAAGCTTAAGAAGAACTAGAAGGAGTGGAAGAAAGGTTGATAAAAGTTATAATGAATGTAGGAGCTAAATCAAAAATCGAGGTCCCCACATATTCTAGAAGTTTGAATGGGGAAGAGCTCATTGACTGGATCAATGATTTGGATAAGTACTTCAAGTACAAAGGAGTTGCAAAATAAAGAAAAGTGAAGTTTTCTAGTACAAGGCTTAAAGGCCACACTCTGATGTGGTGGGACTATGCATAATCTAAGAGGTGAAAGCGAAATAAGGAAAAGATAACCTCATGGGATAGGATGGTTGCCAAATTGAAGACAAAGTTCCTTCTGGTAGACTAGTAGACCAATCTTTTCAGAAGATTGTAGAATATGAAGAAAAAGGATATGTAAGTAAAAGAATATATGGAAGAGTTTTATAAGTTGGTGATTTGATTAGGCCATAGTGAAGAGGATTTGGAAAAAGTGGCAAGATATCTAAATGGGTTGAAATATAGTTTGCAAGATGAGTTGAGTCTCGTGTCTTCAAGAACTCTTGAGGAGGCCTATCAATTTTCCATTAAGGTATAAGATAAGCTTTTGAGGAAGGAGAATTAGCAAGGATGAGGTAAAGGATGGGGCTTTGGGGAAAAAGGATAGCAACACCATCAAGAGGAAGGAGCTAGTAGTTCTATTGAACCAGTTAATCAAGAAAGAGGAGGCTATCAAAACAAAAGAGGAACATATTTTGGTAGAGGTGGTTATCAAGGAAGAGGAAGAGGTTTTGCTAGTAAATATTTCAAATGCAATCAATATGTTGGTCATAAAAGTTGGGAGTGTTCGTAATTCTCAAGACAAGTTCACACAAGGTCAGAAAGGAGCAATCAAATCATGCAAGCAAATCAAGAAAGCTTGGGATCACTTGCTCATCACAATGAGGAACCAGAGTACAGAGAGTCTTTGTTGTTCAAAAGAGTGTTATTAAAACCACCTAAGTAGAATCATGAACCTTCACAAAGGAAATATCTATTGAAGATGAAATGCAAAGCTAAAGGTAAGTGTTGTAAGCTTATTATAAATAGTGGCAGTATTGATAATATTGTTGCTGTTGAAATAGTGGATAAGATACGTCTTAAGAGAACTCAACATCCTACACCATATAAAGTTTCCTAGTTGTAAAAGGGTCATTAGTTGTTAGTAGATGAGAAAGCTTTGGTTGAATTTCAAATAGGAAGTTCTAAGGATAGTGTTATGAGTGATATCATACCTATGGATGTGTGTCACGTGCTACTTGGTAGACCTTGGTAGTTTGACCAAAATACCATACATGATGGGAAAAATAACACATACAATTTTGAGAAGGATGGACTCAAACATACCTTATTGCCTCTGCAAGAACCAAAAGAGGACACTCATAGAAGTAGTAGTCAGGTGATGTTAATAAGAAGAAAAGAGATTGTAAATGGAAGGGAATCAAAGAAATTTGCAATAGTAACCAAGGAGGTGAACCTTTATTTTCTATAATGTTGCATGTGACTAATGCTAGTTTGTAGATAGGACAACCAACAACATGTTTTGACATAGATAACAATGAAGTTGGGGTAGCTATTGGTCTTATGAAGGATGCAGAGTTATAAGAGAGTTCAAAAAATCAGTGCCAAGATGAATAGATGGGCACAAATTTGAATGGATAGAGTGTGGAGATAGCAAAAGAGAATGTGGAAGATAACTTGGCTCTTTAAATTGAGGCCATTGAGAAAGAGTGGCTTGAACTAACAGTAGGTGATCCAAATAGTGCAGTCATCAATAGTGAGGTAACATTTCAATTTCTAAAGCCCTTGGATACAGTTGAAGATGATTGTTGTGAAGATGCAAGGACTGCAATGGAGAGGGAAATGCAAAAAGAATGGAACAAATTCAATCATGAGAGACTATCTAGAGAGTGGGTGAAATATGTTGAAGATGATGAGATGATGTGTGGAAACAAAAATTTTAACTAGGGAATAAGTAATCAAGAGAAGTTCATTCTTCTGATAGTTTGGAGTTAGATGAAGCTAGCTAGTGAGAAGTGAATGAAGGGAGTATTTGGAAAGTGAATTTCAATGTATGGGGGACATGGATTTTTAAATGACAATGCAACCTCAAATTTTGTCTCACAATGTAATGGAGTACTTATTCCAATCATATGCTAGAAGAAAAGGAAGAAGTAATGGTATAGGCTATTATCTATTAGAATAAGGGGATATTCTACAAGTGCATGGAGCTTGAAAGGGTAGTTCTACTACCCAACTCCCTTTGTGAGCTACACTCACAAACAACTCCCTTGGGAGCCTGATGTAGGGGCATATTTCTATTTTTTTATTCATTTTTTGGTATTTATTTGTGCATAATTAGGGGGTTGTGTTGGGGATGAATTATTGCCCTTTGTTTTGCCTCTAACAAGTGTCATTTTTCTATTGACATCCAAGTTTCTTACCATGTTTCTACTCAAATGATAGCTAAAATTGTTCTTGGAAAAAATTAAGGAAGGATCGATACATTGTGGGGCAGTCAGCTTGAGGAAGGAAGAAGAAGCATCAATATTGTTTTGTTTGGAAGGAGGGGATGATAGTTATGAGAAAGAAAGGTTGAACCAATAAAGAGAAAAGAAGTGGCTTTTAGAAAGAAAAAAGGCATTGATTAGTTGTGTAGGGTTTTTACAAGAAGAAAATGGTTTTTGGAAGCCAATTAGGAGTCCTTGGTGAGGGTGAGTGTCCTTAGAAAACAAAAGAAAAATACTGAGCCATGGGTAGAAGATGAAAAGAGGAGTTGTTGTCAGGAAAAAAAAGGTTAGAGATCCATGGTTTTGAATGGAAGAAAAGATCGAACCAGATTACAATAAAAAGAAAATAATAGCGAATTAAAGGAAGCTTTGCCAACTTTTAAATCAATACTTTAGATGGAGAGAGTTGGTGTCTCATCTTGGGAATGGTGAACATAGGTTGAATTTTTCATTCAAGTTACTTCCTATACAAAGAGTTGATTAAGAGGCTCATAAAGGATACTTTTAGTCATCTATCATTTGGCTATGGTTTGACCAAATTTTGTTCTAGTTTGTGCATAAGTTTGAAATATAAATTATCTCTATTTTTTCTTGTGTGGTTGTATCTTGCCTTTTAGTTGTGTGATTAAGGCGTGAACTCATGCATGGTCTCTATCTTCCATGATCTTAATTGGCTTGAGTTTTTAGTTGATGCTAAGCTCATGTTTATGGTTTCAAACTAATTGATTGATAAACTAATATGAATTCTATGCATTGGTTGCTATTTTTTTCTGAGTTTAAAACAAGGTGCCATTACTTTAGCAACACTTAGTTATTCCTAGTCAATAATAGAAAAATGTCTGGGGAGATTTCATCACAAGACTTCAAAGATCTAAAGGTAAGAATCTTATCATGGCAATGGTGGATAACCTCACCAAATTCCTATTTTATTGGATAATCCCATCCTTTTACAATAAGTACAATGAAAAAAATATTTATGGAGAATATAAAAAAGTTACATGGTGCCCCAAGGGTTATCACTAGTGATTTTGATCTTATCTTTACTAGTAACTTTTGGATAGATTTATTCTCTTGTTTGGGTACTTGGTTGAATCATAGATATTCATGCCGCCCTCAGTCAATTGAGAAAACCATTGTCATAATAAAATTCTTGGAAGGGTATTTATGTTGTTTCACCTCATATAAGTAATCTTAATGGGTGAATTGGATACCACTCATAGAATGGTGGTATATCATTTCCTTCCCATATTTCTTGAAAAATGTCCCCTTTTATGGCATTATATGGATATTTCCCTCCATCCATCACACATCCATAAAGGTGACAAAAAGAGTTTAGGTTGTGGAGGATCACATGAATCATAAAAAATATGTACTTTCAAGAATCAAGGAGAATATGACCATGACATCAAATAAAATGAAATTATGGCTGAAAAATTATAGACAAAGAATTTTTGAAGTAGGTGATTAGGTTTTATTGATATTTCAACCTTATAAGAGACTTTCCTTGAATCAACAAATAAACAAATAAAAATTTGTCACCATAATATTATGGTCCAGACTTGATTTGTATAGAAGAGAGGAAATGCAACCTACAATATTGAGTTAGCTCCAAAAACAAAGATACATCTAGTTTATCATGTTTCCTATTTAAAGAGGGTAATTGGTAGATATATTCCTATACAAAAATATTACTAGATCTATATGAATAATCATCTTGGATTCAAAGTTAATTAGCTAGAAATACACAAAGAATTAAAAGAATAGGACAACCATTAAGTATTTCATAAATTGGAATACATTTTAGTTGAAGATACCACTTGGGAAGATGAATATTTCATGTAGAAGCATCCATAATTGATAAAAATAAAGGAAATTGCTTATTTGAAGAGGGGGGAATGCACCCTTAATATTATGTGTGCATAGGTTTATGAGTATTAATCTTGTGGCTAACTTAACTCTTATTTAAGCTATATGATCATTATGTACTCTTATTTAGGTATTTAGGTCATCTTAGGTGTTATATTTAGGTATCTAAGCCAACCTTGTGACATTCAAGACATAAGAAGGGTATATATAGAAGCTATTGGTTAGTTTATTATCATTGTATTGTAATTTTTGCTCTTAGAGACTTTTATAGGTTTCACCTTGTGATGGTGGAAAGGGAAATATAGGGTTTAAACCACATCTTTTCACCAATGAAATTGAGGGACACAAAAATGATCATAAAAGACCACTTGGCTACTATACTCAAGGATGAGTCATAATTGTTGATTAGGTTTTTGGTCCCTTTTATGGGGAGGGTTGATTGGATAATGATGTGATCTTGTAAATGTAAAGTAGGTCAACTATGCAACTACAACAAACTGAGATTAATTGAGAAAAGTACAAAACTAATTGAGAAAAAATGATAACAAAAAGCAAAGAGTAGAGATAGAGGAGCCTGACATTCAAAGATGACCTAAATTTTTTTGGACAAGGGCACGGGGGCCCTAGACTGAAAATTGCACTTTCTATAATCTTATAACATGTATATGTGAGTCACATTTTGTAGGTTCTTTCTTATTGGATTCAAATTTGGAAGTTTTTTTATTGATGAATAATTGATTTTGACCTAATTTGGTGAGTGAATGTGCTTGAATGCTTGATCTTGCTATAAAGTCTTCAATCTTGTCTAAATCAACTTTAGATCTATACCTGCAAGAAAGAGAGGAGAGGAAAGGTTATGTCGTATAGGATTTTTCCTCAATCAAACCCCATTTTGGTGTTTCCACCTCCACAATGGATATGATGATGTTGGATAGAGAGTGCTTGCCCTTGGCCGAGTAGAGGTAAATAGATAAATAAAATAATAAATAAAAAATTCTGCACCTTATCATTCAAATCTGTATTCCTTGATGGACTGAAGTCATGATGCACATCTAATACAAGGAGAATTTTATAGTTGTTTGATGATCCTATAAGTTTTAGTACTCACAAAATAATAAACATGAAACACAAAAAAGTCTTACTCATGAACTTGATAATGCATTGCTAAAAAAATATTGATTGATGAAAATGATTATAGAGAACATTGCGTATTATGCTATTGACTGCTCTTAATTTCTTTTTTGGATGCTCAATTGCTCAAAGAATTTTGCTAGGAGTTCAAATGGTGAAAAAGACATATTTATATGCATTTCTTCATTTCATATAATAATTATTTTGAAAGGCTAAAAAATGAATTTAAATTTACAAAACACCTTAATTTCAATAATAACATATTAAAATTTGGGCCAAAATAGGGTGATCTAGGGAATTGGTGTCCTAGACTAGACCTATTTTGGGTTTTGAATTGTCATGAAATAAATAATTAATTTTAATTCCTAAATTTATCTTTATTTTCTGAAAATAGTAATAAAAATAATAATGATAAGCATAATCAATTCCAAACACATAATGGGGAGCCAAACATAGTGCGAAGTTGTCAAGGTTGACAATTTATGATCCTACATTTAGCCCCAACTTTAGTGATAGTATGAAATTATGCTCATGATCACACTACAGTAAGGAAAATCCAAGAAGGGTTTTTTCATCAAAACATTGGAGAAGTAAGATGGCATTGAACCTAGGATGCGCACTAGCACCCAGGCTCAGGATCCTACTAAACAACAATGAAAAGAAAAAGGAACACATGCACATAAGAATCAATGCAACAAGAAATACATGAGGATCAAACATAAAGAATAAACAAAAAATACACAAAAGCATACATAATGTAGACATGAAGCATATAAGAAAAATACTTGAGGCATACATAAGACATACAAGTAATACACAAAAAAAACATGCAAAAGACACAAGGAAAATACATAGAAAACACAACTCAAACAAGGATGAAAACACTAATTAAAAACATGATATGCATAAAATAAAAACATAAAAAAATAAGGTTAGTATGCTAAAAAAGATTTAATTCATTAAGGTAAAGAGACCTCAGTATGAAAATTTGTCTCCATACTAAATAGGATCCATCAAATATGAAATATTATTCATGATGGTTCTATCATAAGACTAGAAAGTTGTGTTATGGTATATCACTTATGAGCTATATAGGTCTACTAACTAGCAAGTTGTGTTATGTTAGGTTTCCATGCAAAATGATGGGTCTCACAAGGCTAACAAGTTGTATTATGATAGTTTACTCATGAGACACATGGCTCCATTAGCTAGCAAGTTTTGTTGCTAGGTGGCCATGTAAAAATGCTTAAATTCATAGACTATAAAGCTCCATTATGCTAGGTATATGGACTATTTTTCCAATAATGAATCAGGGAGCACATAAAAGTTTAACATCTCGAGGGACCATTTAGCGTTATAGGGGAAAAATCACCTTAGGGAGTGCAAAAACGCTTAATGTCATAGGAAAGGGTTTAACGTCTCAGGGGATGAATTTGGTAATTACACTTCAAGGGGTGTATAAACATTTAACATCATAGGGGAAGAATTATCAACCACACTTCAGGGTGTGTTGTACAGAATACCACTGCACCTTAGGTGGTATCATGCATAATACCACCACTAAAGGGGCACATGAACAAATTGAAAGGCCACATCTTAAGGGGTATCATGCATAATACCACCACTAAAAGGGCACACAAATGAAATGAAAGGCCACACCCTAGGGGGTATCATGTATAATACCACCACAAAAGGGGCACATGAATTAAATGAAAGGCCACGCCGTAGGGGGCACTATGAATAATACTACCACTAAAGTGGCACATGAATAAAATGAAAGGCCACACTTTAGGGGGTATCATACATAATATCACCACTAAAGGAGCATGTGAATGAAATGAAAGGCCAATAGATGCTAAATGGATAAGGGATATGCCCCCCCTTAAAATGTTAGCATACTTACTATTCTGATATTTTAAGGAGTGAAGAAGGGGAAGAGGAGATCCTCAAGAAGAATGCACACCTCCCAAGATTAATTATCCTTTCCTCCCAAGCAGAAAGGCAAGTACAATCATTGTAGATATCCATCGCGTTTCTCCTCATGGATGAAATATGGCTGCACATAAAATTGTACCCTCATGATTGGAAATGATCAAGTGTATGGTGTTAAAAATGCCACATAGTGATGTAAGAAACACAACATTAACTAACTTATTATCATATACGAGTATATATAGTGGTGAATCTCCCCATTTTATGATATTTTAAAAATGTAATATTTTTTATACAATTTTCTCATTTTTCCCTTTAAGCATGTCACTCATTAGTAGAATGCCCAAACATTTGGTGATATGCATAAAAAAGATGAATTCTATTAGTTTTATATATTAGAGTTTTTTAAATTTGGATGTGGAAGAGTGATGACACCAAACTTAAGAAATGCACATAACATATATTTTTTATCTTGGATAAGGGGTGCATAGTGGGAAGTAAGCCTTCTTTGCACAAATAATAGCTTGATGGATGGGTAATTGCTAGAGTGAATGTTTCATATAAATGTGGATGTTGGTATCCTATTCCTTTGTGTAAATTTGTGGTGTGGGATTGAGAGGACTTTGGATTCCTTGTTCATTGTTTGTAATAAGGCCTTACTTAGTAAGGATTCGAAAGATATGATCATAAAGCATCTCTAAATAAAAAGGTATGTTATTAGCTTGGTTCATGTGAGTTGTGTGAGTATTTTTGGAAGAGGAAGCATCATTACTGATATGAGAAGGTGGATCTATGTATGATAGAATATGAGGCTGAGGGGGATCAATTTTATGTATATGTAATGGTTGGGGAATGAATTGTAAAGGGGTATCCTTATGGGAGAAATAAAGCATATCAAGTGATGGTATGGTAGGTATTGTAGAGTCTTGGTGAAAGTGGGGAGTTTAACTTAGGTAAATAGTGGTTTGTAGAGGAGTTTGGTATATTGATTCTTTTTGCATACTCATCTTGTTGTCAAGAGAAATGTTTGAATGAAGGGTAGGTAAAGTAGTATTAAGGAAGCTATCTATGATCTAATCCACTTGATCCAAGATATACTGTTTACCTAGAGGATATGTATTGGGAGTGGAAGAAACATGAACTTCATCTTTGGTTGGAGGGATCAGAGGAACAAAATGAAAAATCAACCAAGTCCTTTAAAGAAGACATTACTTTTCCAAAAACAGTAAAAAAAATTGAAAGTACTTTGTCAAAAGTGAAATAGTTATATATTGTGACTTCAAATTTTTATGAATAATGATTTAAAATGATAAAATATGGTTATTATAGGATAATTCAATAGAGATGGAAATAATATTTGGATAGAGGTCTTAGAGAGAATATTGTCACTAAAATTTTGATGTAAAAAGTTGGGACAAGGGAAAGGGTGCCCTAGACCAAGGATATAACTATTTAGAATTTTAAATATCTAGAAATGTACTATAATATTTGGATGTTCAAGTTTGTATAGGTTCAGGTTTGATACTAAAAAAAAATCTAAAAATGCAAGAAAACCTAATTTTTTTATGTAAAGAACATGCATGCATGATTTATTGTGTTTTTGAGAAATAAAATGAATGCAATAAGTCCCAATATCTTGATAAATGAAAAATTTCAGAATGTAAGATGCTATAAATACTGAATATATTACTAAAATATTGAAAAGATAACACTTTTTAAGACTATGCAATGCAAATTTTGACTTTTTCAATGTATGACATGCAATGCAATTTGAACAATGGCACCTTTAAGCAACTTAAGATTTCATTTATATTTTAAGAATACATATGTGTAAAATAGAAGTATGCAAATGTAAGATATATCAGGTTCACCAAAATGTGATGGTGGAAAAGGGGATCTAGGTTTTAAATCACACCTTTTCACCAATGACATTAATGGACAAATAAATGATCATTAAAGACCACTTGGATTCTATTTGTAAGGATGATCAAGGTTTTGGTCCCTTTTTTGGGGGAGGGTTGATTGGATAATGACATGATCTTGCAAACATAAACTAGGTCAACTATTCAACTATTGAAAAATGAGTTGAATTCAAAAAAGTGAAAAACTATCTAAAAAAAACTGATAATAAAAAAGTAGAGAGTTGACATTCAAAGATAGACTAAAATTATCTAGATAGGGACGTGGGTTCCCTAGAATAAGAATTGTGATTTCTAGAATCTCAGAACATGTATTTGTGAGACATAATTTGTAGGTTATTTCTTGTTGAATTTAACTTCAAAACTTTGTCTATTGATGAATAATCAATCTTGCTCAAATTTGATAAGTGAATGTGCTTGAATGCTTGATCTTTATATTAGGTATTTAATCTTCCCCAAATTCACTTTAGGTCTGCTACTTACAAGAAAGGGAGGAGAGGAAAGGTTGTGTCATATAGGGTCTTGCCTCAGTCAAACCTCTTTTTGGTGTTTCCACCTCCAGAATGGCTATGATGATGTTGGATAAAGAGTTCTTACCCTCGATTGGGTAGAGGAAAATGGATAAATCATAAGTTTTGCAACTTACCATTCAAATCTACATTCCTTGATGGAATGAAGTCATGATGCACATCTCATACAAGGAGGATTTTATAGTTGATTGATGATTCTACAAGTGTTAGTACTCACAAAATAATAAACATGAAACATGAAACAATATTACTCATGAACTTGATGATGCATTGCTAAAAAAATCTTGATTGATGAAAATATTGTAGAGAACATTGCTTATTCTGCTATTGATTGCTCTTTATTGATTTTTAGGATGCTTAACTACAAAGATAATTTTTCTAGGAGTTAAAATGGTGAAAAAGATTTATATTTATATGCACTTCTTCATTTCTTGCAATAATTATTTTGAAAGGACAACAATAAATTATTAAAAATTAGGCCAAAACAACGTGGTCTAGGGTATGGGCACCCTAGACTAGACCTATTTTGGGCTTAGAATTGTCATGAAATAAATAATTAATTTTAATTCCCAAATTTATCTTGATTTCTCAAAATAAATAATAAAACGGATAAACAATAAACATAATTAGGTCCAAGCACATAAGGGGCAGCCAAACATAGTGTGAAATTGTTAGGTTTGACAATTTATGATGCCACACACCTTGAAATGGCTTATTATTAAGTATTATCAAGTAGTTGGAGAATAATTCCTCTTTTTTATAATTCATTTCATTATACTATGTATATATATATATATATATATATATATATATATATATATCTAAAGATAAGTAGAGGAAACTAATAAACTTGAGAGGTAGTGAGAGTCAATTAAATATCCAAAGTGATAGGAGGTAAAAATGGTTTTCATTCTGAGATGCTAGAAGTGATCTCTACTATGGTTTTGGATTGGCTCGGTTTGCATGCTATTTTTCATGTCACTCCATTTTCCTTGTGTTATTTATGTCATACTATTTTTTGGAATCAATTTTTTTTCATTTATTGTTGGCTTATTTAGTTTCCCTTACCTTTGGGTAAATTTTTAATTTTTAAGTAGATGTTAGCCAAAGTGGCCCTACATTCAATGTTGCAGTTGTAGGATTGGATTCTCAAGAAAATGGCTCCAAAATTCCCTTACAAGTTCATATTCAAGGTGGTCCTTACTATTATTGATGTTATTTTCATTAATATGATTTTGAGAATGTATGAAAATGGCTTTAAAATTATACCCTTGTTGGGTAATTTTTGGGTATAATTACTTTTGAAATCACTCATAAGTTTGGTCAAATCTACTTGGGTCCCTCATGGGGTTCATGTAGAAGCCATTCAAAATATTATTAAGGTTTTTTTTTATTTTCTTGTGTTGAAGTCAAGTTTGGTAAGGCCATTTTTTAGCATGACCCTTGGAACATTCAATCTTCCTTTCTTTTTTAACTCATTAACTCAAGATTTTTTTATTTCTAAGGAACACTCTCTAAGTATTAGTCTATGTTGAATTCCCTAGTCTTTCATTACCACTCTAGCCCTTCTTAGACCATATGTCAACTTATTTAGCATAGTGGTTCATTTTGAGCAAGAATATTTATTTTTAGCTCACTCTTAAAAAAGGGCATGTGTCTAGGTTTAATTATCCAAATACCTTAAAGAGTCCATCAAATTCTAGATAGTTTGGTGTGGTCTCACAACATGCCCCTTTTTTCTCTTTGAAAAAATGTGGGCCCCCTTTTTCTACTACTTTTCTTTCCTTGCCTTTGCTTTTGCTTGCTTTGGTGTGTTGCTTTTGGAGGAAATGGTATAATGGGAAGTTTTTATTTAGCTTGCTTGGTCCCTACCTAAGTTCTTGAATTTACTGGATGTGGAATATTGCAAAGTCTTTTCCCTGGTATTATCAATTTACCAGACTCCCGAGTCTCCAGAGTTGATATTGTTGGGCTAAAGATGTTGTATCTTTGACAAGTTTCACTTTTTCTCGGGCAGTAAGTCATGCCTGATGAATTTTCACTTGGATGAATTATCTTGATGTATGCATTCCCATTTTCTTTGTTGGTTAGCCCTGTGGTGGCCTTTGCTTTTCTTTAAGGTCAAATACCATAAATCGAAGGTTTTGTTGCAAATATTTTTTAAATCAATTTGGTCCCACTTGAACTCAATTTTGGGTCTCCCTTTGCACCAAGTTCTCATGAACCCGATGGGTGAAAGTATTGGCTCCTGGTAATCTTTTCAAGGTTTGGTGCCAGATGATTCAAACCTCTTTTGATTGTTAATTTTTAAGTATCCAAGGGTGGCTTTGCTTATAAAGCCTTTGCCTAGTAAGGATTGAAGTGACACGTAAGTGTGCCATATCAGCTTTTTGCATTGTCTTCTTCTCTAATGGTGGGCCCTGCATAGAAGCCAAGGTGTTCATGATTTGGACCCTAATATGCCATGATTGTACCTTTATTTAGGGAAATTAATGAAGGTGGTGAACAACCCATGTACTTGGCACCACCTTGAGCATGTAGTTGCTTTCATAGTACTCTACCTTGAGCCATACTACTCACCTATAAGGAAATTGAAGAATTAGAACCAAGATTGTGGCATGCAAGGAAAGGGAAACCTAGAGAAGGTGAAGAACACAACTACCAAGGGTTTTGAGGTCACATTCAGAAAGGAAACTGTATCACCAGCAAAACCGGGTATGATTCGAATGACTAAAATTTTGTTATATTTTTCTTATGTATGCATGTCTCAGGATAAATGGTGTTTCCCCTTGTTTGGTAATTAAAATATTGATTATTTTGAAAGAAATATAACCTAACTACATATTGAAAGTTTTATGAATTATTAAAAAAGAATGGTTAGATTTAACCATAACTCACACACAAGGCACATATCTACTAATAATGCAAGAAATCCGGAAAAATATGAGCACTTCCAGAAGGAGGCTAGGTGAGGAATTCAAGTACCCTATTTCACAAGATGTACCAATCGACACTCATCCAAGGTGGTTTACTAATATTGAATTTATCACACAGATTCGACAAGAGAATGCCTCTTAGTTCTCAAAGAAGATTATTGCAAGTGGGCTACATTTGGAAAGAGGGTTTCCACTAGCAATGGAAGCCCCTCAATTAGTAATGGAATGTATGAATTGGTATGACCCAAACAAGAGGGTCATTGAGGAAGAAGGGAGAGTTTATGTAAACCTCTCTGTAAAACAAATTGTATACACATTTGGGCTCCCCACATTTAGCTAGATGAATCTATTGGATATGAAGGTCCTAACCATGACATACTTGAGTGCAAAATAATAGAATAGAAGATTTATGAATGCAACATGGTGCTAGGAAGAGATTACCAAGAAAATGAGATTTATTTTGAGGTCTGTGTTTATTCAGGATGTCCAAGACATCATAACCCTATTAAGCAAGATAGTTGTATTAAGAGATGCCAACACATTTGAACCCTGGATGTTCGGGCTTATAGAAAAAATAATGAAAGGCCCTATGAAAATTCATTGGGGAAGTTTCATCAATTATGGGATATGTGAAAAGTTAATGACATGCCCGGGTACCCTATGGTTTTCTATGTTTTCGTATGTTGTTTATTCTTGTGCCCTGAGGGAAAATATTCAAGGAATGAACAAGGTTGGTACCCTAGGCATAGAACCAAGGAATAATTTGGTATATGCTCATGTACCCCAGATCACTATTCATAGATATCGGGAGCATTATCGGAGGATTAATGTTGTGTTTTCTATGAATTTGGTAAGAATAATGGAAGCTGACAAAGCTAAAAGATTATCCTTGGAAGCACAAAGTGTTATTAAGTTGGTTGAGGGTTGGTACATTCAATTTCCTACTTCCACCTACATCAGGGTGGAAGGATTCAATTGATACCCCTTCATGCTACCTAGGTATCCAACGAAAAAAATATTGTTACTAGAATTGATGAGATAGATTCAACCTTCTCATGCCCTTTTTACACAAGCATGCAAGAAGTGTTCTGTCATGTTCCGCATCACAATCGAGAATTATAAATGTAGTGCGGCTAAAAATGTTGGTATGTGTGAGGAAGAGTTGAAGATGTATAAGCTAGAGTTCTTTACACACAGCCGAAAGAATTATGATCTAGGGGGAAATCTTGCTAAGAAATTAGGTAGCAAGTATGCTCAAGTTTATGATTTAGAATATTTTTGGCATAATTGTGATGATGAGCATCAGTTAAGGAAGTGATCATACCAGATATTTCCATTACATTTAGCAAGGCTTCTAGAACTCAATGATATTATTAAATAGTTGGATACAAATAACGGGGAGGTATTCAGCCCAATTTATAATGCATAGAAGATTTTTGATGAACCTATCTGTTGTACCTTTTGCACACACACCCCATTCAGAACAGGGACCCTCTTTTCCCTCTTTCCTTTTTTGATCCCTTTCATTTTGCCTCGTTTTGCATACCCCCATTTTTGTGCCCCAAATGTCGGAGGCAACACGTTTTCTAGCATCATATTTTAAGTCTTGGGCTTTCCGGGCTTTCCTTGTCATAATTCTGGCATCTGTGGCACTTTCCGGGTTTCCCCTTTCGGATTTCCCCTTCCGGGTTGCCTCTGCCGAGTTTCCCCTTCTGGGTTTCCCCTTTCGGATTTCCTCTGCTGGGGTTGCCCTTTCGGATTTCCCCTTCCAGGTTGCCTCTGCCGGGTTTCCTCTTCCAGGTTTCCCCTCGGGCATTTCTATTTCGAACGGCCATCTCAGGACGTCTTCCCGGACCTCGGACCCCGGACCTCCTGCCACCTCTGCATTTTTCGGAAGCTCACCAACCCAACCTACAACCGTATAGATGAATTAATACTGCATTAATGGCTGCTTTTGCTATAAAACCAAATTTTCTGGCCGTCATTATCAAAGGTTCGAGCGATAAAGAAAGATTGAAGAGCTCCCGACAAATTTGGCTTTCCTCCTGTCGGATTTCAAAGTGCTTTCTCGGTGACCTCCGCGCATTCGGCAGCCTGTTCTTTGGATTTTTGAGGTGGGTTTTCCGTCCGCGCGCCCTCATTTTTTGTTTTGCGAAATTTGGTTTTCTCTTCGGGCTAAAGTGTAAATTGAAACATGAACTAAGTAGATTTACCCCCTACGCGCATAACCCATATCTTAGAATCGGAAAAATTGTCGTTAAACCGTCCAAAAAATTGATCCGGAACCTTCCCGCGTTGCGGCTACTCTTCAGAACGGCGCTGGAATCTTCCGGGCCTGGGTCTTCCCACGACCATCCGTACCGCCATCTTCCTTCAAATTTTTGACCTTTTTCCTCCTTTCGGATTCCCATCTTTGGAATTCCCTTCTCGGGATTCTGTTGCATCTTCGCCATTTCAAACGGCCCCATCCGAGCGTCTTCCCGACCTTTGGATCCCGGACCCTCCATTTCCGTCTAAAACGAACTTCACAATTTTCTTTGAAACCATCCCCGAAATTCGGTTCCCGGGATTCCATCCTCATCTCACCGTTTCAAATGGCGTCCGCCTTGCGGCTTCCTGGGCTTCGTTTCTCGGCCGCATAATCTTTCACCTCTCGGTCGAAACCCTTACCATTTTCTTTCCCTCGGACTTTTGCCTCCGGATTTCCGTTCTCAGGATTTCGTTGCCTCTGCACCATTTTAAACGGCCCCGTCTGAGCGTCTTCCTGGATCCCAGACCCCGATCGGTTGACCGCCGGAACCCCAAGCCTTTGGTCTTTTTTCCTCCAGGCCTCTTTCAGATTCTAGACATCGGAACTCCCTTCTCGGGATTTCGTTCCTCCTGCGCCATTCTAAACGGCGGGCCCGGAGCATCTTCCCGACCTCCGGGTCCTGGTAACTCGTTCGCTGTCCGTTTGTCCCGAACCCTGTTGCTTCCAAAAACTTCCTGCCGGGTTGCCTTCCCCGGGTTTCCTCTTCCAGTTCGTCGTTCCACACGGCCGACCCGTAGCGGCTTTCCGATGACGACAATCTAAGACCCAAATTCCGTTGCTTGGAATTCCATCTCCTCTACGCCATTTCCAATGGCTTCCCTGCAGATGATACCCGAACCACCGAATGGGGCATCAAATGACCTCCAAATCCAAAATGGATTTCGACCCACTTGCTAGAATTTTGCCTTCTTCCATTTCCAATCTCAAATCTCCAAATCCAACTTCAAGAACTGTATATGGGAATTCCATTCTAATTTTCCCATTTTGAACGACATTTTGCCAAGGGATTTCCGGCCCAGGAACTCCAGATTGTTCGCACTGCCCTCTAATGATGAAATATCTTGCCCCTATGATTTGTAAGTATGAATTGTGATTGCCGAACTAATCTTGACATGCAGGTATTTGTTGTTACGTATTCTCGTCTGTTGTGCAGGATTTATGGAATCTGACCCAGAGACTTCCTGTGCTTCCAAAAAAGGGAAAGGAATAGCTAAGCCACCAAGAGGCAAGGAAGACAAGGAATTGATGAAGTATAAGTTCCAAGGAGTCCCTATCCAATCTAGGGTCACTACCCTTTGGAGGGATGTTTCAGATACCAACATCGGACAAGTTGATGTTGATGAATTTATGCAGAGGGTTAGAATGAACCCGAAAACTACAAATACCAAGTTGATAAAGAGCAGTGGACTGGCTAAAGCTGCAGGTTTCCCACCGACCCTAGTGGCCCCAAAACTAGTGATGGCGTGTGTTGAGGCATACCAGTCTAATACTAGGATGATCGTGGATCATGAGGGGAATATCCTTGCAGATATGTCTCCGTCAGGCATAACTAAGACCTTCCACATTCCAGCCTTCGAGAGCATGGAGGTCCCCACCTTGGAAGACTGTTAGGAGGTGTGGGAACAGGACCCGTTGGATTGTAAAAGGCTTATCAACCAATGTTGGTTGAAGGAAAAACGGGCTAGTGCTGGGAAGCTCCCTCAGGAGCTCTACCGCAGCGACTTCCATGAAGACTGCCATGATCTGGTAACACTGCTCAGCTGAGTCAGGGGCCTTCCTAGCATGGTTTTCTTTCAAGAATGGATGTTCTATTTTATAGAATAAATCCTCTGAGGTAAGGGTACCGCCTTCTATTGGGGCGAGATAATTAGCGACTGCTTCCATGAGCAGTTCACCACCATGAAGAAAACTAATAAATTTTTCATGACATCTTACTTGGTGTATTCCCCCGCCAATCAGCGACATTATCAAGATTTAACAATGATTCCCAATGATCCGGCAGGGCCAGAGCTCAAACCATATGACAAGCATCCTCAATTGCAGTTTAGAAATTTCAAAACAAACTACTACAGGGTGAATGACGCGTTCATCACCCATGTAATCCAATCAGTAGGAGGAGAATTTCAGAGAAGGACATCCCATAGTGCCAGGGTCCTCCTCAGGTAGTACACCTTTTGGTATATTTAGTTCCTGAGGCTTACATACATCCGTGCAGAGGACTTCTCAGATAAACCAAACAAGCTGCCCTGGTACCCAAATGACTGGATTGTTCTCTTGGAGCTGACTTGGCAGCTGGGACACATTCACAGTGTCTTGAGTGAGAAGCATCTAGCAGGCCCTGTCTACCCCATGAACCTTGGACAAGGGATGTATAAGGTCCACACTTCCAATTGCGCAAGATATTTAGAAAGGGAACTAGCAGAATATAATTTCAAACAATACACAACTAGGCCACGGATGGATCCCTATGGCCATGTCAGAAAGGCACTGGGGCATGGATATGCCCACCTCCACAACATTGAGGACTTCTGGGCCAACTGCAAAGATGATCTTGAGGTACGGTTGCGATATTATATGCGCATGACCGTTATCCATGTACGTAGGGTGAACTTGTGCCCGGTACCTGATCAGCTGGAAGAGGATGAGGAAGCGATTGTGGATCCGGGTTACGATGCCATTTCCAACCTACCGCTGGCCACTATCAACTGGGATGCACCAGAGCTCAATGATATTAGTGTGCTCACCAGGGCCATCGAGGTCTGAACCAAAGCATGGATCGACAGGAAGGTGGCCCAATTGAAACAACAAGGGGTCATCCTGACATACACCGAGCTTGCAAGTGAGCACGTAAGTGAGCCTAGTGGCTCCGAGGGTCAGGAGGCCATTGCTGCAACTGGAGAGACATCTAAAGCCCCACCACCTCTGAAGACCAAGAAAACAAAGGAGGCTAGCCAATAGCTGCCCAAACTAAAGGTCTACACCCGTAAGTCTTCTAAGCTGGAGCCTTTGAAGAAGAAAAGAAAAACAATGGGAGGCACAGAGACAAAGGTGATGCCCAAGGGTTCACCCCTCAAGATCACGAGCAAAGGATCTAGCTCATTTGGATCTCCACCCATGGTGATCACCGCTGCCACCCCGCTTGCCTCAATTCTAGCTTCTGCTTCCTCCCTGCCTGCGGTGGACATCTCTATCCACCTTGCTCCTACTCCTCCAGTATTGCAGGTTATTCCCGTGGATTCATCGCTTGCCACCACCTCGCCAATGACCTCTTCCTCCATGTCTCCTTCCCTTCCTTCCATTTTTGTTGCCACAACGCCAACCCCAAGCCTTCCAGAATCTTTTGTGAAGTATATGCAGAATGTGCCTTCTGAGCTTTCGGGGATGCTCACCAATCCAATAGTCCAGGCTGCAATAGCTCAAGCTATGGCCTCCACTCCAATGGCATCTCCCTCTACTGAATCACCAAAGATGGAAGTGACCATGCAGATATCGAACGAGCATGAATGACAATAGCTAGAGGCTGAGAAGGTGCCAGAATATGAAGAGTTTGAGTATCACGAGCATCCCTTGTACGAGCATCGAAAATTGATGAGGTGGTCTATGAATCTTCCAATGGGGAAAGTGAATGCAGTGAGGACTTTGACACTGAGCTGATCAGAGAGTCAAATGATCCCGAGCTCAATGCAGAGTGGGGTAAATATCTCAAGGAGATTGAGGACAAGGAGGCTGAGGATCGTCTTGCACAGGAAGAGGAGACTGTTGCTCCAGAACAGAAGGTAACAAGTCTCCAACCGAAGAACATGGCAAGACTCCAGAGCATGGTGAGGAAAATTTCCTCCAAGAGAGTAAACAAACAAAGAGCCCCGAAAAGCATCAAGATACTCTAAACACGGAGGAGGATGCTAAGAAAATGAATTCACCCAAGGAGCAGGTAGGAACTGAGTCCCCCGTTAGACATGAAACATTTGAGCAAGTTTTTGATGAAGGAAAGGAAGATACAGGAATGAATGAGAAGGCACTTGTCATCAGAGATGTTGGGCTCGAAAAGGAGGACAGCAAGACTCAAACTGAAATGCCAGGGAAAGAACCCCAAATGCCTAAGTGGCTACAAAGTCAGCTCAAGCAAAAGACTCCCACGTCAAAGGATCCCAAGGCAAGGTTGGAGGCCATCATGGCCCGAGCGTGAGTGAGCACCGGAAAAGAGAAGAAGCCGAGGGTTAGATCAAAGATGACCATGGATGCCTCGGGATCAAGGGCAATGTAGATAGAAATGCCAATGGTTGGAGAACAAGGCATAGCTTACAACGTCTCCACCATCGATCTAGGAGTGGCCACAAGGGAGTAGAAGGTTGAGCATCTCCAGGAGTCGGTCGCCATAGTAGTGCACCTTATCCGGCAGGATAAGATCTCCAAAGAGGAGTTAAAGGAGCAGGTGGCCAACCTAACAACTTATATCCAGCAGTGGTCATCTCTGGATGATCAGCCTACAACATCATCATCCCTACCTCAGTGTTGTCCCAAGCACAAATTGATAAACTAGAAAAGAGGCAGAACTTGGACAAAACTACGGAAAATTGGTTCCGGTAGGTTTTGGACATTGGGAACACAGGTATCAATGTGGCTGTCCGGGGGGCAAATAGGTTCTTGGAGGTTCATAAAACTCTAGAGGACACAAGGCAGATCTGTGAGAAGTTCCCCAAGAAGTACGATGCAACTTACCCGAAGATTGAGGCCATTCTCGCGTTGCCGAGTGATACCTGGGAGAAAGACCTTGCCTTCAAGGACGATGACCACTGGCTAGTGGATACTTGGAAGAGGGATTATATCCACCGAAGGAGAAGGTTGGAACAGATTTTGGAGCAGATAGCACCTGAAATTGAATGGGCAAGGGAATCTAGAGAAGAGTGTACTCAGTACCTTAGATTGATGACGGGGTATGAGGTGCTCGCAGTCGAGATCAATCCCGAAAACATCAAGCCCCACTTGTTGAAGATTATGGAAGATGGGATTTCCGCTGAAATCACCACTGATTTCATGTGCTTTGTGGCCCGAGCCTTCATGCAATCAAAGGCTTGCCAAGAAAATGATGCTAAGTATGAGGCAGATTGGAAGAAGCTTGGTATCAATTCCTAGGAGTGGAGTTACCAGATCTTAAAGGCTAACATCCTGGAGGTGGAGAAATTTCAATCTCTGATCCTGAGTTTCATGGAGTATGCTGTGTTGAAGAAGCGAGAGGGAAACCCAGTCATCGACGAATAGTTCCTTGAAGAATAGCTACAGCAGAGGGCAAATCACTAAAAGTAAAATTTGCTACAGTGTTGTCACTAGATGATGAAATAGAGAAGAGACAAGAAAGTATTTATGAATGTAAGATATTTTGGGGGTAGGTGGAACCCTAATGTAAAATGAATTTTGGCCACACAATAGAATAAAATCTTGGCCACTCATTTTGTTTTTGAAAACTATAAATAGGGCTCTCCTCCTCTCATTTTAGGAGAGTTGAGTTGTTGTAAAGGCATGCTGAAGAAATTATAAATAGCAAATATAGTCATTTTTGGTGTATTTTCTGGGTTTCTCAATATGTTTCATGATTCCTCTCCCTTTTAGTTATAGCCTTTCTTTAGGTTACTTTGCTATTATAAGCATCTTCATATTAGACTTGGTAGATTTAGTATGTTATTTCTGGTTTTGGAGGTAGTTGTTGTGTCTATGCTTTCCTTGTCCATACTTTTGGTCATTTGCTGAAGGTAGATGACTATGCAAAGTTAGTCTAGACTTTGATTCCATTTCTGCTCATTAAATTTTATCTTTATTCATGTTTTCATTATGAATGAATGATGAATATCTGCAGTCCTTAGAAGATAGCACAGATTTCATAATATTGTGAGAAGTTTGGTTAAGTGAAATCTCGTTTAAGGAAATTGTCCATAGCAGGAACCTCCATGATCACTATTCATCGGTAGTTGTAGGTCCAGGAAACATCTTTCTTCCTCGCCCTTTCCTCCCTTTTTCCTTTTTTAGAAACAACTTGTGTTAAGGTTTGTTGCACATTGTAAAGCCAAATCCAACGAAATAATGGAGTCTAAGATTGCTGCATGAACCTGCAGCAAAGCATATCAATTCCAGATTTCTAGAACTCCATTTATTGACTCAATTCCCCTACAGCTTTGACCACGTAAGGCCGCCTTGTGATCCCAACAAATCACATAAACAATTGAAATATTCCAAGCATCGTCAAGACCTGACATCCGAGAGACCTTGGGATAGTGTTCTACAATCTAATTGTGGAAAATTGTCTTTCAAGAGAGGTGATGCACCTACGTATTACCTATGTTGTGAAGTGCATGAAAACACCATCAACGCTATCCTAGACCCAAACTATACAAAGAAAGAAATAGTAACCATTAAAGAGATTTCTAAGAAAGTTTTGACATACACTCAACATTGGATTCATGGTTCAGTAAAGCATTAAGAGAAGTTGGGCTAAAGATTATATACCTACCTAATGTGAAGAAGAAGAAGAAAAGAGTGGAAGATGCGCCTAGATATGAGGAGATTGCTAATAAGAATAGAAAATTTGGAAAAGCTAAGGAAAATAGACATGTTGACTAGAGAACTCCTGATACTTCAAGCCAAAGGATTCCAATGATGCTAGCTAGCTAGCACAAAGAGACTATGGCTAGTCAGGCTAGTGTAATATTAAAGCCTAAGGTGGCATTTTTCTTCCATAGTAAATCCAAAATTTCAGCCTATGAATGATGAAGAGGTGAGTATGAAGAAACACACTCATGCTAAGACAAGGTATGTGTTGAGAAGTTGTTGATTTGGCATTGTTGTCATTGATGTCAAAACTTGGGATCCAAAAGGTTGTGGTTTGGATGATATACAAAAATGATTTATCCTATCGTATGCTATGATATTGTGTAGTGTGGATGTTATCCTTGATTCGGATATGGCAATACTTATTTTTGGGACATTTGTGGAAGACAGTTAATGCAGAATAATGAAGACTAATCTTTTGATATTGGTTGTTGTGCCTAAAGATTATTCTAGGTATCCTTGCTATTCGAAAATTCATGTAGCATGTTACAAGTTTTGGTATGTCTAATTGTATTCCTTCGTTTAGTACTGAAATGGATGATGATCAAGATTTGGTCTTGGTTGTGGCATTCCCATCAGCTTTGGAACATATCTCATGTAATTCAAAGATCGCTATATTTTGGTAATTATGCTAGGTGATGAACTTATCTAATGTATAACCTATCCTTTGGGTTTGGTGCTAGCATGCCAAGCCTTATTGAATATTTTAAGGTTGTTCTTCAAGTCGACATGTTTTGCTAGGCTAACTCATTTTGTTCTCTAAGTATATATATATGTAGAACATCTCTTTGGTACCGAACAAGAAGTGTGGTGTGTGTGAACAGAAAAAAAGGGTGTGAAGGATTATGTGACAAGAAACAAAGAAGGAAGTGGAAGGAAAGTGTTAGGAAGAAGTAATCAATAGTGCAGAGGCTATGCAAGGAAGGTGGGTAAAGATTCTTGACCGGATCTACTGTAGACAAATATTCTTCTCTAAACTAGAATTGACTTCATGCATATGTAGATGCAACTTCATTAGTTCATGTTTTATTAGTAAGACTATTTTGTAATCATATATTTTTGTATTATTTTGGTAGTGAGCCCACCAAAAGTGAGCCTTACATGTAGTGAGAATTTTGGCAGCGAGCCTTTGTAAAAATCACCTTAACCGGTGTCACCTTAACCAGTGTTCTATAATTGAGAGTTAGCATTCTCTGCGGTTTTTCCCATCTTAGGTTTCCACGTAAATTTTGGTGTTCATTATGCATGGTGTTGTTAAGTGCTTTCATGTTCATATCTATTTTAATTATTATCCGATTGATTTAAGTTTGCTCCAGATTAATTAAAGTAAGGGAAAGTGTTTTGTGATAATTGATTCACCCCCCCTCTCAGTTATCTAGATTGTTCAATAGTCTGTATCTCAAAAGGTTGTAGAATTATTTACCTCTCCCCCTTCAGTTAATATGGAAACAATGAAACAAACACTAGGAAGGACTCCTACAATTCAAGAGGAAAGTTCTAGTCCAAACAAAGAGGAAGTTAGATAACAGTGGGAGAAAGTGGGTGCCATGATGAAACAATTTGAAGAAAAATGATCTAAGGAAAATCCCATGGTGCAACTAGTAGTGGAAGAAGTGCCAAATACAAGTTCAAATCCTATAGGCATAGAAGAAGAATATTTTATAAGAGAAACACTCACCCCAGAGGTGGGAAACCCTAATAAACTTGATGAAAAAGGAATAGGGGATACTGTAGGTCAGAACCCCATTGGGAATATTGGTCATGAAGATACAATTGATGATTGGCTTTTGCAAGGAAGAAGTAAAGATGATGTTGAGCAACCACAAGTTTTTGAGAAATCGGGAGAAGGTCGGGTTGAGAGTGAAAATGTAGAGCCCTCACAAAACTTGGGTGGTGAAATAAGAAATGAGGAGAATCTTGATGTTTCAAGACAACAAGAAAGTGATGACCCAAGGACCGATGTTGAACACATGATAGGATAGAATAATATAAGTTTCAAGAAGGAAGAGACAATGATAGATCAAGATAATTTGAAATCCATGCCAGTGAGGATTGAAGATGCTCATGTTCTGAGAGGTGTGATGGACAATGTTGACTTTTCAAGAAGAGAAATTCCTCAACATGTTGATAATCAAGAACAAATAAATTTTGAAGAGGCATAGAAGAACGAAGAAGCACTTGACTGGCTAGTCAAGCAAATGGCTCCACCATTGGAGGTGGAACTAGTGCCTCTGGATCTTAGAAGTTTAATGTGAGAAGTAGAGACCCCTAAACCAAGAGGTAGAGCAAAGACAAGGCATGCTATGAAGAGGAATGTAGATGGAGGGATATCCAAATAGCTACTCTGATAGGAGATAAGAGCAAACATGAAATGATGCCTAGGAACTACAGGGTAACAACAATTAATGTCAGACATTCATCCCAAGGATAGGAATTAGAAGAAATGAAAGTGAATTTAGAGACAACTATCGCCAGGGTACATAAGAGTAAACAGAAGAAAAAAGAGATAAAGGAGAAAATTTCCTGCATAGAAGGTTTTATCAAGTCATTAGCCTAATCTGATCAAACACATATTGAATTGCTCCAAAATCTAGTACTTATGTCTAAGGAGCAAGTAGATGTCATTGCAACACTATGCCATACATTAAGCATATTTGAAGAATGGATGGAGTACCTAGTGAGGCAAGGAGAATAATTAATTAAGGATGTAATTGGGAAACATAAGGAGGCATATTGTTGGTGTGAAAAGTCTAAGAGACTGGAAGGAGAATGTTGATTTTTCCAAGAATAGACTGATGTAGAAAGATGAAAGTTAATAGCTCTTATTTAGATAGATGTCTAAGAGCTGGTAAATGAAAAGATAACCATGAAATAGGAGAATCTAATATTTGAAAAGTGGAGAAAAAAGTGAATTGGGAAAGTTACACTTTGCTACAATGTGTAGAAGGATTTGAAAAGGTCACTAAAAGATGCAAGAAGACGATTGATAGAGATGAAGGATTCATTGAAATGTTAGCAAAACAAAGTTGTGATTCCCGTACTTTAGGGAAAGGAGATAAAAAGGTGAAAGCTTTCAAGGAATGGCTTGAAAGAGTGAATAAGGACCCTGTTTATCCATTGAGTCGGGAGGTTATAGATGAAATTATAAAGTGGAGGAACACTATGGTTAAGTATGAAGTAGAAATAATGTAGAGGAATGAAAACATCATTCAAATATTAGAGGACTATACTAGGCTTAAGTACAGTTGGAAAGTGATTCAAGGAGTTTCAAAGGAATGTATGCATTAAGTGTTAATCACTTTTCAAGAGTATCAGTAGGGAAAAGGCAAAGATGAGTCTTCGGACCTAGGGTTCAATAAAGACAGATAAATAGTTGGATACTAGATATCAGAGGTTTTGTGCTTCGATATAGTTTTGAAGTGGATTTTCTAAGTTTGTTCCTAGTCCCAGTGAAGGTGGGTAGTTCTAGAGCTTTTTAAGAATATCAATGATCTTGCTTTATGCAAAGTGTTTGTGAACCAGAGCCTGAAGTTGAAGATTGTTGTTGATGAAGAATTCAATGTTTTTGACTTTGCCTAGAATGTTCTAATGATAGCTATCATCTACCACATACTATATTTTAATTTTTTTTTATGATTCTCTTTTATGGACTAAGGTTAAACTCTTTAGGGCCTTGTTTCTATAAAAGGGCCGTTTATTGCTTTATTTTATTTTTTAAGTTCAAAATTTGTGGATGTTGGAGAACCAAAACTTTTTCAAGTTTTATTCTTTTTCCTATTTTTTGTTCCATTCCGGATTAAAATCTTGTATGTTTCATTAGAAGTTAATCAATATCAAAGCCAATTTGAAAGTTATTTACTGATATGAAATCTTATGTAGCTGATTGTTTGTTCCTATAAGACAAGACTGTGTGTTGTGTTGTTTAAGGGTGCATATTGATACTATCCGGTGGCAAATAATTCCCCCTTTTCTTTAAAATATCACATCATTTTGTGCCTGGTTGTGAAGCAATCTAGTGATGTATGGAATAGTTTGATTTGGTTTGGTTATTTCTTGAGGCATGTGTGGATAATACCTCGGAGAAATTTTATTTTTCAGTGATTTTTTATGCTTTATTTTAGAATAGATGTTTAAATTTCCAAAAATGTTCCAAAAAAAAGTGATGAATGCATGGAGATTTTATTGCAAATCTTTTGATTCCATAAATTTTTTGAATGCTTAAAGCTATATCTACTTGGATAAATGCAAGTTATTTGAAGTTCATGAAATATTATTGCAAATTTGTCGATTTCATGAAGTTGTTGAATGACTAGACCAAGATTATTTCATATCTTTATGATACCTTCCAAAACTGAATGGACTGTTTACACCTTGTGTTTAACAACATTGTCACAAAAAACCTTGAGTGAACCTAGTGCAGTTAAGACCTGACATAAATGAGCCTTGGGATTAAGCTAAGTTAGCCTAAGATTTAGGTTTTCTCGGTGCAATCTTTCAAGAAAGAAAGGTTTTTGCGATGTGTTTGTGAGGATTTATCTTCCTTGTTGGTGTGTGACTAATATCATTGTCAATAGGAATTGGTGCTAGAAGGAGGGTCCAAAATTCTTTTAGTTTCATTAGGAAGGAAGTTGGAGTCTTGTAGAGTCACTAGGTCTCACTCTAGCGATCCTTGTGTGATATTAGTTGAACTTAGCAACCATACATCATCTAGACCTCAAGGGTCAAGAATTGCAAGCTTAGTACCATAAAATTTGACTATTGTTATACCACCCCCATCCATAGTGATGACTTTCTTTAATGTAGAGTCACTAATTCAATTCACTATGTACAATGATCTTTCTAAGAACTAGAAAAATTGTGTCCTTGGTATTATCTTCAAAAAGATGCAAAAGAACATATCAGTATCTCTAAGGATACATGTTCCAGAGAAAGGATACACCATGAAGATTTTGTATGCAAGTTGTTCCCTTACACCTTGACTTATGAAGTTTACCAGTGGTACATAAACCTAACCTATAATTCTATTAGAACATGGAAAGACATGGAGAGTCAATTTTTAGCTAGGTTTAGAACCCTGGTTGATCCTACCTTGTTGTATCATCAGTTCACTCAAATAAAACGGTTTGATGGTGAACCTATAACTACTTTTAAGAATAGGTTTCAAAAGGATTATTATAGGTTGTAAGCACCTTATGTAGTGGATAATTTGTCTGTCATTGTTGTTTACTATACGACAATAGATCCTTTAACTACTATATTTGTGAAATGAAAAGAAAATCCTCCTACTAACCTAACCGAAGTCTATGATGAAGTCGTACGTGTAAATCTGAAATGAAACACCTCATAAGTGGATTGTCTATAAATGGAAAAAATGGATTGAATAATTATTCCATTTTGAGTGTAAATTGAGTTCCATTAAATCACCCAATGGCTCCCAATTCTTTTCCTTAAGTGGTCCAAAATGGGACATTTCCTCAAAATATTTTCTTTCAACTAACATATAGTCAATCTCTAGTCCCACACCCTGGTCTAGCTATCACAAAGTTGCATCCTAATGGAAATTACTTCTTCTCACAAACTCAAGAGATTCAAAGAGTCAAAACCTCAAAAGACAAAGAAGAGATCAAGGAAACCACATCTCAACCTAACAAATTAACCACAAAGGTTACGCAACTAAGAAATCAAAATTTCTACTCTCAGAGTAATAATCAAAATTCACAGAGTCGAGCATACAATTCTCCTAGACCACCTAGACCTTGGAACACCTGACCAAATAATGGAGGAGTATCCACACCTTTAGATAATGCTAATCCCTCTAATGATAGGTCCATGTCTAGGGTAAATTTGGTTGACCTTGCAATAAATAATTGGTGTCGAATCCACAATACAAATGCTCATTCAAAAGTGGATTATCCATAGTTTAAAACCATGTCAGACATTTTTCTCACTGCTACACATTATAATGGCCAGTGTGACTCCCACTTGTCCCAAGGGAATGAGTTAGTTCTGGTGGGATATGACTCTGCTTTAGTTCTCTAAAGTTATGAATGTTTTGAGTCAATTGCTATTGTCATGAGTCATACTTATGAAAGAAGCAGACAATTCAACCATGACTTTAGAAACCTACAGGTTTCCTTATCAAGATGAAAATGAACCTCAAGACGAAGGTGATGGAATTCATGCTTTCCAACAATATCCAAAAGGACATAGCTACAACTTGAGAATTAATACCAATGGTGGAAGTATGTTTAAAGGGCCTTTGACCATGTCAATCCCACCTAATAACTTCAACACTCCACTAGATGATAAATAAAGTAATGCTCCAGGGTTACCTAAGGTAACCTCCCAATATAACTCATCGAATATTTCATGAAGTGGAAAAGTAGAATCTGCTAATCAAAATAATTTGACTAATTATTGGTGGAAGAAACAAAAAAAGGTAAAAATCAACCTCTCTTTATCTGAATTCCTCAAAACACTTGTGATTAGGAAAGCTTTCTTGAATAATTTAGAAGGTTTTCCCAAAGAAAGCACACTTAGTAAAGAAGCACAAGTGAAGGATAACTCTATTAAGGCAAAAGAAAAAAACATAGTCCCTATGGCAGATGCGCAAGTAGCCTTTTACAAAGGAAAGATAGAATCCCCACCATTTTTTCTCAGGTTGAGAATATTTGGTAAAAATATCCATAATTTCTTGGTAGATTATGGAGCATCTACCAACGTGATGTCATTTTCCATATGTCAAACTCTAGGTTTAACCCTAGCGAATTCCCTAAAGAAAGTTACTCAACTAGAAAAAAATGAGGTAAATGTAGTAAGGGAATTAACCAACATTCATATGTAATTAGCACTGGATCCTCAGATTCAGTACTATATTAATATTTAGGTAGTTGAAATACTAGATACTTACAAGATGCTATTGAGTAGGGACTAGTCAATGACTTTGAATGGATATATGGCCATAGATTTCTCACATATGTGGTTGCCTTGGAAAGGAGTTGCAAATAAAATTAGGATTGAGAGAGAGTCACGCATGAAACACATGATCGCCAATTATAATAAGAAAAATAAAGTTCTATACATAGATGTAGAACCAAGAGTTTATGGAATTAGAATTTCTAGAGTTAAAATAGAAGTTTTCATGTGTAATGCTGAAAAGAATAACCAGATAACTCTCAGAATGGACATGTTAGTCGAATCGGATTATGATTCTCCTGAAGGAGAAGATAGTTGTTTAGAATTTTTTTGGAAGAACATTGCTAAAGAGGTTTGAAAGAGCGGGAAAAAAAAAGATTCACTAACAAATTTGTTGTTGCAGGGTTGGTGTAGGTTACACAATTCTGCACATTCAAAAGAAAGTTGCATGATGTGCTTAGAAATTATTCACTGAATTGAAATCCAACACTGTCCATAAAATACTACTCTTAACAGGTTTGGGCCTGAAACACTTGGAGACAAAATGTAGGAAAGGAAGACCAAAAATATCAATTTTTCAACTCTTAAGGATGTTAAGCTCAATGTTGCTGAGGATCAGACTTACCCTTAGGTTTTACGAGTCAAAATTGAAACAAGGAATTGGAGTTGGGGTCGAACTCATTAGTCCCCAAGGTAATTCTTTTATTGCTACCTATCGATTACAATTTCAATGTAATAATAATGTTGCAGAATATGAAAATCTCATCCATAGTTTGATGCCCGAGATCAAGAAGAAAGCTAAGATTCTTAAGGTTTTTGGTGACTCAGAGCTAGTGATCAAGAAAGTTCAGAAATAGTATATTTTTCATTATAAGTGCTTGTCCAACTATTGATACTGAGTGTGGGACCTAATAGAATATTTTGATGCCTTTAGCACTACTCACATCCCATGAAGATACAATCAGAGAGCAGATGCTCTGGCTACTACTGATAGTGCTCTAGAACCTTTAGATGCTTCCAATTTGAGGAGGTTTATTGTTGAGTTGGTGCATTTTCCCTCAGTTCCTAATAATGTTACTAATTTGTATGTGTTCGAAGATTACCATCACATATTGGAATTGATCACTAATATTGGTATCTTCAAAGCACAAATAATTGAAGAAATGGATCACCTAGATGAAAAAATTCAAGATGAAGAATTAGCTCAAGCAAAGGATAATAATATTTTGAAAGGAATAATTGAGCTAGAAAGACTATCTGATATGGATTAGATAGTTCAACAGAAAGATTTACCTAAAATTGATGGAGGACAGTCTAAATTATATAATTTGAATACCAAAAAAGATCCAAAATATGTGTTTATAGGGAAGGTATGTATTGAGGAAGAATGAGGAAATATTTCTCAAGAACTCTGGGATTATTGGAAAGTTATAGCATAGACATATGAAGATTTGAAGACTTATGATACTTCCATCATTACTCATGCAATTTCTTTAAATCTTGATGCAAAGCCTTTCCAATAGAAAAAAATGGCATGTAAATTCACTCTTGGAACCTTTGATTCAAAAGGAATTACAAAAGCTCTTCTCATCCCAAATAATTTTTCCCATCAGACATTCTACTTGGGTGGAAAATCTAGTGCCTATTAGAAAGAAGAATGGAGATATTTTCCTTTGTGTGGATTTCCAAAATCTTAACAAGGCGTCTAAAAAAGATAATTGTCCATTGCCTTCATTAGATGAAGTGCTAAATATTTTTAATGTTTCATAGATGGTGTCCTTCTTGGATGGATTCTCTTGGTATAACCAAGTAATGGTTGTGAAGGAAGATTGGATGAAAACCACTTTCACTAGAAAGTGGGGAACTTTCACTTATAGAAGGATGTCATTTGGATTAATAAATGTCAGGGCCGCATTCCAAAGAGCTATGGATTATGCCTTCCGAGATTTGGTTGGAAAGTGAATTATTTTATACATGGATGATCTTATGATATTTTCCAAGAATAGATGAGATCATGTTCATGATCTCAAAGCAATATTACCAAAATGCAAAACTTACGGAGTTTCATTGAATCCTAAGAAATGAATTTTTGGGGTGACTGAAGGAAAGTTACTAAGACACATTATTTCTGAAAGAGGTATTTCAATAGACCCATATAGAGTGACTGCCTTAAAGTAAGAAATAATTAAAGTGATACTTTGACAAGATTTTTTTTTTCTAGAAGTTTATTACCGAGTTTCTCGAGATAGTGAAACCACTCAATGATATGTTGAAGAAAAATGCAAAGATCGAGTGGAAAAGTGAGGCTAAGCTCACCTTCAAGAATATGAAAGCTACAATTATGTAAGCACCAATGTTGGTAAGTCCAAACAAAATTAAACTAACTGAGAAGATAAAATAATTTCTTTCATAAGTGCTCCCTTTAAAGAGGCAGAGCTAAGATACATAGATATTCAAAAATAAGCCTTTACTTTGGTTAAGGCAGTACATAAATTTTTACATTACATTCTTAGAAGTATATTCAAGGCTATTGTCCCCGATGTTGTAGTAAAAATGCTACTGACATAGAGTGAGCTTGGAGAAAAAAGAGATAAATGGGTTATGATTCTACAAGATTTTGATTTAAAGATTATACCCATGAAGTTGGTTCATGGGCAAGCCTTTGTTAAATCCATTTTTGAGATTGATCCATAAATCTCTAGCCACTAGTATACTCTAGACATAGAAGACCAAGATGATTGGTATTCAGATATATGGTACTACCTAGTTAGAAACAATTGCCCTGATCATATGCAAAGAAATAAAAAAAGAGACCTGAAGATTAAAGCCCAGAGTTATATGATTAAAGGAGGAGTTTTGTTTAAGAGAAACCATGAAGGAATTTATTTGAGATTATTGCATAAGACAGAAGCAAGTGAACTATTGCAAGAATTACATGAAAAATTTGGTATGACTCACAAAGCACCTTTGGCTATTGCGCACCTCATCTTGAGAGATGACTATTATTGGTTGACTATTTTCAAAGGTACCTATGAACACATAAAACATTGTTACGCATGTCAAACTGCTGCAAATAAAGGGAAATTTAATGCTCAACCATTACAACTGGTGATGGAGATGTGCCCTTTCTCACAATGGAGATTAGAATTCATCGGTACTATCCTCCATCATCTACAGGTCATAGATTTGTGTTGACCGCTATCGATTATTGTACCTGGTGGACTAAAGCGTGCCATAATAAATAATGCTCCTCAAAGGTGTTAATTAAATTCTTAGAGGAGAATGTTATTACTAGGTTTGGAGTACTGTATGCCCTGGTATGTAATAATGGCCTTGATTTTTCCTCATTGAAAATTTTTAACTAAGCATTTGAATACAGTATAATATTGAAATTCTCATCAAATTATTACCCACAGGGAAATGGATTAGCACAAAAAAGGAAAGAGGAATACATCCCCTAGAGTGAAAAAAAGTTCACATGTTGATGAGAAGAAGGTTGAAAAGACAAAAAAGAAGCCCAAGAAGGTGTGGAGAGTGAAAGGTATGTAAGAAACACTCAATGTGGCTGCTCCTACCTTATATCACTAAGTCATAGTGATAGGGAATGAGTCCAGGAGGAGCTTAATTGGTATCTCATTCATCCCTAGAAATGAAAAGAAAGATCAAGTCAAGTAAAATAAGTTTTACAAATTTCCAACAACTTGATGGTTGTAGATTCATGGTTACATTCTTTCTCTTTGAAATTCTTGTCAAAGGGGAAGAATACTTGTTATTGGGAGAGAAGTTGTGTAGTTGCTCTAAAATGCTCCTTGTCTACAAGAAGACGAGATATGTTTGAAGGGGATTTTTTCTGTAAACACACTCACAAATTTCTTTTGTTATAATTGGTATAGAGTGGTTCCAATTGGTGTTAGGCCATTTTGAATTGGTTCAAAATAGTTTAGTTGGTATAGATCCTGAAGTGAAGCAAATGCTTGAATATGCAAGAAGAGTAAATGGAACAAGATCTAAGGGGAGCTATTTTTTGTATCAAATCAATGTTATACTTGATACCGTGCAATCTAGAATATCAATTGGTATAGAGAATAAAGGGAAAACATCTACAATTGGTTTTTGACCTAATTGGTTTAGTGCATGAAATGACACTTCAATTGGCATTAGATAGTGTTAATTGGTACAGAGCAATTGGAGCATTTGGTTTTTCCATTGCAGTCAAAGAAGGAGAGGAAAATTGGTATCAAGTTGTATCAATCAAAGGTGGAGATAAAGTCCCTTTTTCCATTGCTAAGGAGAAGTAGAGGTTACGAAATCATGGTGACCTAAGACAAGTTGTTCAAGAGTGTGACCCTTTTCCATTGATGTTAAATGGGGAGAAAAGTGTGTAAATGCTACAAGTGGAGCATGGGAGAAATGTATGAAAATGATCATAAGGGTGAGAAAAGGAGAATTGATCTCAACTATTATCCAAAACTAGTATCAGACCATTGGCTACAAGTTGAGCATTTCGTTTCACCGTAAATGAAAAAGGGGGATATTGTTGGAATATTGTTGTCATTGATGTCAAAAGGAGAGATTAAAGGTGAAACGGGGCTAATGTCAAAAGAGGGATTAGAGGTGATATGGAAATGATCCTGCAAGTGAGGATGTTGGCATTAATGTAAAAGTGTCATTAATGTCAAAGAAGAGATCAAAAGTGAGATGGAATTGATCTTAGAGGGAAGATGTTGGCATGACAACAAAAGGTGTCATTGATGTAAAAAGGTAGTTCAGTGGTGTGCTTGTGCTTGGATTTCATGAAGACTAGAGGATCAATGTCTAGAAGAGTTGGTGCAGAATAATGAAGACAAGAGAATGTATCTGCAAATGTTGCAAAGTGGCTCAAATGTTGCAACAATGTCATGAAATGTTGACATACTGCTGCAGAGAATTCTTCCAGAAGACAGAGGTGAAACATGTAGCATATTTTATATGGGTTTTCTAAGAGCTTCTCAGAAATATAAGTTGTAGGTCTAGAGGTTGAAGGATGTGCTTAGAATGGTTTTATTTGTGCTCTCAAACAAGGTCTAAGGTTTATCAATTAAGCCCTAGGGTTGCAGTCATGGTGTTCTGAACATAATTTCTATTTTGTCATTGACTGCTTATCATAGGTTGCAGGTTGCTTAAGTTGTGACTTAAGCCTTTGATGTCATTTGGAGAATCAGTCCCCTTTCCTAGCATTTGCCAACCATTCCAATGTTTGTCAAACTTAATATTTCCCAATTTGAGCAACAAATATTTGGTCCTACATCGGGGAGACTTCACCATATCAAGAGGAATCACTTTAGAGTCCCTTCGATGAAATGATCTTCCATAGATACATCGAAGTGACATTGGGATTTCAAAAGGATAGTGTTTTAAGTCCCTTTGACACAACAAAGGTAGCATATAGAGCTAGTGGAAATATCGAAGAAAATTTTGGATATCAGATTGAGTTGCTCTAGAGTCCCTTTGACACTACGATGGTAGCATATGAAGTTAGTGGAAGGTGATTTCACGTTGACAGGTGGCAACAAATGATTACATAGACCAAGGCTATCAACAATGAACTTAATCAATGGTTGTGATTGATATGGTGATGATCGAAAAAAGGCACTTCATTGGGGATAAAAATGCATATTGACAAGATAGAATGATTGGTCCCTTCAACACAACAAAGGCACCTAATCAGGGAGAAAGGTAAATATTGACAGGACCAAAATATTGGTCCCTTCGACATGGTGATGATATTAATCAATGGTTTTGATTCAACTATGATGATTAGATGGTGCACGATGTACTTTGGTGGGACCCAATAGGAAATAAAGGTGGATGGTGACATGTAGATAGGTGGTGTTGCATGATTGATCAATATGCCAACTTGCATCGTTGTTGTGAGTTGCATGATGCTGATGTGGATGACAAATGGTGACTTCTTGCCAGCTCACTGAGAATTAGTGGGCCCATTTTTAGAGTTGAGTGAAATCACAGTACTATGTCTCACTTTTTACCCAATATGGACATTTCCATCAATATTTTTAATTGAATCTTCATCTTCTGAGATATGTAGCAACTAAACTATTAAGAATTTGAAGATGATGTAAACTAGTGATTTGTGGAAATTTGTGTGTAGATTCTAAATATATTTTTTGAAATAAATCATGAATCTTTCAACATCTCCTTTAATAACTAGTTTTAAACAAAAAACAACATTTTCAAAAAGTAACATTTGTGTTGTACAACATAACTTTTTTTCTATAAAGGATTAAATTCTAATTTTTGAAATATAGATTCTCAACATCAATATTTAGGGAAAGGATATTTTTTCATAACCTTTTGTTGCATTTTTTTTTTTAACTAATTTTTGAAGTCACTATAACTATAATTTGGACATATGTGTGTGTTATACAACCAAAACTTGTTGTGTATATATCGAAATCCAATTTTTTTGGGTGAAACGAGGAAATCAATACCTAAGGAAAGAGTATTTTTTAAATTTTTCTTACAATGGTTTACTATTTTTCCACCTCTGCACAACAAAGAGCTTGATGTTTAGAGAAAAACCTATGTTTAGTAAAAATTGAAAATTAAATACATGATAAAAATTTTTAAAAAAAAAAAAACTATACTTATTGGAAAGCTCATTTTGAGGGATACAATCTTGCAAAATATAATTTTTAAATGATATTATTTAATCCCTCAAAATGTAAAAAAAAAAGTGATTTTGGCCAACATTTTGATAGGTGTGAAGGAGACTCCATTGTGGGTATGATTAAATACTAGAGGGGTTCTATCCAATGGAATTCAATCTAAGGGGCTCTTATTTATCCCTCTTCAATTAAAACCCTTTAGATGGAGCCTCTCAAGACTTAAATAATTAGTTTTTCTAAAAACAGTGATTTCAAGCAAAAATTAGAACTTCCCAAAAGTGAGACACACTATTGTGGCAACATCTAGCTTGTGGGACAGTAGGCTTTGGATGCATATCTTGGTGGACCCCGTCCATGCCAATTAGTGTATGATGGAGATTGACGATGGAGATCAAGAGGAAAAGATCAACACCACACGTTTAAAGAAGATGATCTAAAGATCATTTTTTAAAGGTGTTGAGATGAACGAAGAGCTAGAGGATCATGGCACGAAGATAAGAGATTGAAAACCCAGATTCAAATATGAAGATCGCAAATGGTTCAGTCTGTGTAAATAGGGATTTTGACTGGTAACCGACATAGTGAATGAATTTAATTCGTTCAATTGCTCCAACGATCATTTGATTGGAGATTTTATCTTCAAGATGGCGGCACAAATTGCAGAGGTGATCAAGATCAAAATTAGATCACATAGTCAAGAGAATGCATTTAAGGTATTCTAGGTTTAGGGTTTTGCAGGTTTTCTACACTAGTACAGAAACAATAATAAACTACTAAAAACTACTTATAAACAACTAAACATGGTTGTGTGACTACTAGTAGTTTATTTCCAGTCATTTATTACATGACCGAATTGATGACTAAGCCATTTTTAGTCATTTTATTGTTTGATTTGGTCATTAATTTAGTCGTCTGGTTGATTGATTTGGTCGTTAATTTAGTCATTTGATTGATCGATTTGGTCATTAATTTAGTCGTTTGATTTCAATCAAGTTGGTCGTTAATTTTGATTGATTTGGTAGTGTGTTTGGTTGTTAATTTAGTCATTGATTGTTTTAAACTGGTCACTTATTTAGTCATTTTTTATTCACTAATATATTTATTCATTGATTGTTGTTAACTGGTCACTTATTTAGTCATTTTTATTCACTAATTTTTGTCCATTGGTAGTGTATTTAGTCATTAATTTTAATCATCATTTTGATCAATTTGGTAGTTTATTTGATTGTTTTTGCTCACTGATTTTCATCAACTGGTAGGTATATTGATACATTATTTATTAATTGAATAATCATTATATTTAGTCATATTTATTCACTGATTTATGTCAGTTGGTAGTATATTTAGTCAATTAGTAGTTTAATTAATTGTTTTTGTTCACCAATTTCTTCCTATAAATGAGGGAAATGAGGCAATGCTTTAATTGAGGTTTAAACATATAAAAACACAAAAAAACATAATCAATCATTCATTTGCACATAGTGAAATGACTATTAAGAAGGCAAAATCTGAATTTTTTTTTTGAGAAAATGTATTCTTACAGCAGATACAAGGAAAAAATATGTCTTTGCTTTGAAAAATGTACTGTTACAAAGTGTGTTTCTCAGTGTTGTGACTAAGAAAATTGAGTTACAATGCCTTTTTTTTTTTCTTATGCAAGATATTACAACTTTGATGGAAATTCTATGTTGCAACTTATTTGCAATTGCACTTACATGTATGTTGCACTCTCTGCAACTTTTCCTCTTCTCTACACATCTTTATCTTCTATCTATTTACTTCTTTTTCTGCACCCCTATTCTTTGCATCTACTTCTTACACAACAACATATCCCCTCTTCTATAATACACCAGTTTGAATGAGCGAAACCCTTGAACAAAAAGAGAAAAATATAATCAAGGGATTTTACATTACAGGTGTAGTAAGATAGAACATTCTCATTATCTAGAATGTCAACTCAGAATGAACTAAACTTCATCCTACTCTTAGATTTACTAGGATCTAATGCTGCCATATACTTGACAATATATTCTACACCTGCTTCTCTATTACTATTTTCCACCTAAAATACAATGTTAATTTCAATATATATTCAGTTCAATAAAAATCAAAATAAATAACACAATGTAAATTGAACCAAAAATCCATACACTTACTACAAATTTGTCCATTTTGGCATGCAACCTACCTCGGCCAAATGCATATCCAACCCTCACATTATCTCTTTCCTCTATTACTCTTTGCTAAATATTCTTTGGAATGCATACTTTCTCTCGATGCCTCCCACTGTTTGGGAGATAGAGTGGATTCTAAACTCTCTTTTCCCTCCATGATTGTTTTTCTACAATTGTATCTATAATTTTTTATCAAAATTCTCATCTTTTTCTTGTAATATTTTTTAGAGATTTGTCCACCAATAGTCTCAAAAGAATTTTCCATTTTTTGTATAACATTTTCCACAACTTGTGGATCTTGCTATGTAAAACTTGATTTGAAAATATCCAAATGGGCCCTACATCTTACACCCAACTCGGTGGCCCACTTTACAACATTTAGCCCAATGGGCTCACCATCTCTTGATACCTCAAGCAAATATGGCTTCTTTCCTTCTAATTTTATTTCTTTTGCATTCCTCTCTATAGATCTATACAAATCTTGACTCAATTTTTTTCTTTTGACAAAAGCATCCACATCTTCTATTAAATTACCACTACAGTATTTCTAGTTGATCCACTAGTTCCATCAAAAGTTCTAGATGCAACAGGTGCACTCTAAGGCACAATAGATGCAACTAGTGATCTCTCTTCATGACTTTCATTAACCAAAACTTCATGCTCCTTGGCCACATCAGGTGTGGTATGAGTAGGTAGATCAGTATCGGTCTCTATAGATTTCACTTCAAACACATCCTTTAATGTTGAATAAATCTTATGCAGACCTACTATTCATTTGCTCTGATGTTGTTCAATAATATCTCTTAACCTTTGTGCTAAGAGATCATCAGGATTCACATCACCATGTGCTATATCAGGATACACATCACTACGTGCTATGTTAGGCTACACATCATCGTGTGCTATATCAGGCTACACACCACCATGTGCTATACCAAGTTGCACATCATCACAACTATTGTTTTCACCAACTACATTTGTTGAATCACAAAAGTGTCAACTTCTACAAGATGGTGACACTGTATCTTTTCTTTCCTTTATTTTTCTCAGCATTTTCTTTGCACTCTTTTTGTTGCCTATAAAACAAAAAAATATATCATATTATGTCTTATATACATAAAGCCCTTGCCTATAAAATTTCATTAAACACTATTAAACAAATAATATACTACTTAGTGGATTTACAACTTGCCCGCTTAGCAAACCAAGATGCAATAAACATTCATTATTCTTGGCCACTTTTTCACTACACACACGCTCATATTTTGTCACTGGAATTTCAACATTACGATGACTATCATCTAATTTGTGCCTTATAGTCCTTCTCTTCATTTCTTGAAGTCCAAATAAACAATAATGCATAAATCAACAATTTGAATAAGTAAAAATTTATTGAGTTCATAAGTTGATAAATGTTGACTTTCCAATCCACTGATAACTGCAAATGGAAACCTAAAATAGAATTTAGTTTATAGATTAAAAATAATTTGTAGTCAAAAACCAAGAAGATGTTTACAATTATAGGTATCGGACAAATTTTCCTTAGGGATATATTCACAAGAAAAGAACTCATGAAAACATAGTATAGTTCATCATGAGTTGTGTTAGAACCTTTAAATATTGTGTAGTTCCATCATCATAATTAACCTTGAGCTCCATGACCTGAGCCTTGACCCTTATATTCCTTTTTATTTTTGGTTGAGCCTCCCCACTATAAACAAAAATATAATTTTTTAAGGTCTGACTGACATTGAAAAACCTATATAAATCAGATTTTTTATCATAAATACTGAAGCAAAAACATGTCTAGTTGAAAACATTCCAAATCCCTTAACAATCCCTTATCGCGATTCCTCAACAATAATCTAAACCCTTGGTGGGCTGGCAGTGTGTAATAGACAACATGAAGATATTTATCGCCATACCGTGGAAGTATTATGATGAGGATGCAGTTGGGTGATATGAGAGAAATTAAATACATCATAAATCACCATATCATGAGAAGGAAAAATGAAGGGTGTGGTATAGTGGGGAATAACCTGCCACCCCATGAGGAAGATCATAAAGGAATGTGGTAGGGTGGTATGAAACGCTATACTACAGAAGGATGTGATGAAGCATGCAGTATGGCGGTAAGCCATATGTGACCATTAATGTAAACCATAGTACCATGGGTGAAATAAGTCAAGCTTGTGTTATAGAGGTAAGGATCCAGCTACCCCATAGTAAAATGCAAAGAATCATGTGGTATAGCGGTGTATATCCCTCTATCCTATGGTAGTTATAGAAAGTGGTGGCGATATAGCAGTATTAAATGCATGAATCACATCAAACCTCTGATCTTGTAAAATCAATGGTGCATATTCAAACTCAAACTATGAGAAAATATTTGGCGTAAGGTTGATATTAATGTTGACATGACTAAGCTCAAAAGCCATTAAACCAAGAATTTGACATTCTCTTTGCACTCATTTGCAAAAATTATCGTGCGGGGAGCTAGGAGTTCAAGGAGGTTAAGCTCTGGAATCATCGTAAACTAGGTAAGTGCAAAAAACTCATTGCGAAATAAGTTTTACGAGTACAAGATTGTTTGGAATTCTGCATTTCAGAAGTATAGGAGAAGTAAGATAGTTAAACATCATGCCACCCAAGAAGAAAGAACCTGAAACTAAAAAGGAAGAATCTAAGGTTAAAAATAGGTCCTTACAATAGTCTATCCTAGATGTACTCCCTAAATCAATTGAGAGAGGATTTAAGAAAGTTTTTAAAGATGTGGCTCATGGTTGTAGAGATGCCCTTATCCCTATCTCTAGGTGGGAACTATTCTGGTACTTTTATGAAAAAAGGGAGGGAAAGATTCTGATGTCAAATCCATGGGCATTATTTTTGTCCAAGTTAATTGTCCCAAATGTTTTTATAGATGTAGATTTCATCAGAGTATTGGCTCAGAGTTATCATCCTACTACTAGGTTTGTGAGATTGTCAAATGGTTCACCATTAGTTGTGTTGACTAAAGTGCCCATTATTGAATGTTTTTGACCTAAACAAACAAGCCCTGACTAAAATTGATTTGCAAAGAAGTGAAGAAGAATATACTAGATTGAGGAGAACCTATAGAAGTGATGAACTCCCCATTTACATGAAAAGGGGTGTGAAAATTAGGGTGATTCCTATATCCCCTTCTGCTACTGAACCATTTGATGTCTTATATTTCCAATTCTATTTCAAGAAAGCCTACTTTTCTCTCTGTCAATTACTTGGGATAGATGTAGAAGAGTGAATGCTAATTATTTTAATGATTATGGCTATGAGGATCCAAAACCTTGAGACAAACATTGAATATGATTTTGCCTCGTATCTTGAGAAAGCATTGCATGAAGGATTTATGCAAGTCAGGGAAAATCGAGCCCCCATAACATTCAGGAAATATTTTATGTTGTGCCACCTGATATTATACAAGAATAAAGAGAGATGAACCAAAAGGATGTGTTTGGGTAAGATTGACCAACAGTGGAATTTGATACCAGTGCAATGATGGTGTTATGTATGGGATAATAGATGTAAGAATTCAAATTATGTGATATTCCATGATGAATTTGTGTACAGAACTATGAGAGTTCTTGGCCACCCACCACCAAGACTACACACACTTGTGCTACAACTGTTAAGACCTTTGGCTTTGAAACCTGAGCAAGGCCGTACTCATAACTTTGGTGATTGGTTTTTTCTACTAGATATCTCAATGATCAAGATTTATGGATACCCACATGGCTCACATATACTGCAAAAGTTTGTCCCCCTATGATTAGCGTTTTTAGAGTTCATGTGGCAAATTATATGGATGGAAAAGGATGTGATGCATAAACAAAGGAAGGGTACATTTCTACCCAATTTGACAACATGTGGGGAACCATCAGTGGGATCTAATACACTTGAAAATTTATAGAACTATTTAAAAGCAAGGTACTCTTTAAAGTCTAGAAAGGAAAGAGCTTTTGACCCTGAGGGTCACATGAATTTTGTAAGACACACCATCATTACCAAGGCTATGGTTACTCACTAGATTGATTATGAATAAGATGTAATCAGAAATTGTTTCACTGCTCAAGATGTATATGAGAGGAGGATAAAATGGGAAATTATGAAAAGGCTTGAGTAAAAAAGAAAGAAGAAGCACAATGATTTCTTGGGGTATTTTGTAGAGGAAGTAGATCCTCTAAAGAGGATTGATATGATAATTGATAAGTTTCATGAATTATTTAAGTCTGTAGTGGAGATGGGGAGACCTAGCAAATTGTCTCCCAAAAGGCTGAGTGGTATTGTAATTACAAAACCAACTCTGGATACGATTTCAATATGTCATGCTCCTCCAGGATCACCTCCTGAACAACCACCTTCTAAAAAACAAAAGACATAGGAGATAGACCCACTTGTTTCCTATGAAATAAGTAAGGTTGGAGATACAAAAGAAGTAGTTAATGTGTTAAGAAATTTGAATGATTATGTTGAAGTGTACCAACCTATTCTTGAAACTAAAGACCATAGACCTTAAGCTAGAGTTGATATTGAGGTACAAGAAGAAAGAGAAATACATGAGGATGAGAGGGTAGTTGCAGTTCTCAAGTTCTTGGAAGATGGTGAATTTATCAAAACCCCTAAATTTAAAGACTTTTGGATTAAGATGAAAATGAGAGAGTTTGAAGTGAGGGTTGAAATAAATAAGATGGGAATTGAGGAATCCCAACATGACTAGATAGTAGCCCAAAATTTTAATGAATTCAAGATTGATAATATTGATGTTATCCCACAAGAGGCTAAAGAGATGCTTTTGAAAAGTAATATACTTATTGTCCCTGGTATAGAATTAAATATATTTTTTTTACTTGATCAAGTGAGAACACAGGAAGACATTGTTGAGTTTGACTCAGATGAAGGGGTAAGTGGCACAGAGCATAACCCTAAGATGGAAACCTTGGCATTCTAGGCCAAACAAAAGAGTACAAAAAAACCAAGGTTACTAGATATAGTGCAAGAAATGAAAGGGTCAGCTATGGTGAAAACATTAAATGATACATCTCCTCTAGAAGTTGCAACCATGACAATGCATTCAACTATGTTCACCCGAGCTGAAGTTAAGGAGATGGAAGCTAGATTGGGAGAGTATGAAAAGGAAAAAAAATAATTTAAATGATGAAGTCAATAAATTGTTCATGGAAAATGTGAAGTTGAAGGAACATTTGAAAGGAGTAGGCCCCTCACAAAACAAGGAAATAATGTTATACCAACCCCCTCCTACTCCACTAGTTGATATAGAAAGTGCTTCCACTGAACAAGTGAGAATTCTTAGATAGGAGATTAAAGAGTTAAAGAAAGCCAACAATGAGGGTAAGGAAGGAGTGAAAAAGCAAATCTGCAATGTTTTAGAGAAGGTCCTCAAGCATAGGATAAAGCTAATTGTGGATAAGTTTGAAAGTGTGTATGATTGCTATAGGTCACTAGCATAGGCATATGATCAAATGAAAATACATGTAGCCATACTGGATCCCCTTTTTAAGAATTGTAAGCCCATACACCACACATTGTTAACCTTGTGCAAGATCTTACAGAGGACTACTGAGGCTCCTGCAAAATTAAAACATATAGAGCAAATGACCAAAATAGTTAAGATGAATTCCAATATATACAAGGAGAGGACCAAAAGATTAGAACAAGAATAGATTCGTTTCATAATCTAAAGCAGTGGTTTGTGCCAAAATTATTGAAAGATGATGACCAATTGAAGGACCTCAATGAATGGAAGAGTGAATTTGGCCAGATTGTTCCACATTGCATCACTCACATACAAAAGGATGGTGACTTGAGTATTGACAGGTTCAACTTAATCATGGATGGAGTAATAACCTTAGATGTTGGATATTCTAAGTTTATCATGGATGGTAGGGTGTTACTAGATAGTCGATGGAAGATTCACCTTGCAAATATATTGAAAATTCAAGAATACAAATGACCACATGATTATACAATGTATGAGTGGGAGCGGAAGTATTTGGGTCCTCTCGAACAGTAGGCCTTAGAGCCATCACATTGGAAGAACTAGACATTTAGATACACTAATATGGAGAAAAGACCTTGAACAGATCTTCAGCGATCATGGGCACCTTTGTAAGGCCTTGTCCATTTGTCCTACAGTTGCAAATACTTGTACCGTAAGTATAGTTCTTATATGATAATAGGCTGAATTAACATGCTTCCATAAAATTGGTCAAAAATTACAATTAACGTATTATGCATTTATATATGTGCTAGAGAAATCTTGAATAAATTAATGATATCCCTATACATATACATAGAGAGAGAGAGAGAGAGAAATTAAACTATAATGATACGTACTGTCATGAATGTGATGACAATAATATTATCATTTGATCAATCTTTTAAAAAAATAATACTAATAAGATTATTATTATCCAATATCCTAAAATAATAAATATTATTAGTTTTTTTTTTATAAATAAGGGGCCGAAGCCGAGGATATTGTATTAAAATTAAAAGAGTAAGGATTTACAAGAATTGAAGCCTCAACAGAAGATAAAACAAGCAGAATCATGGCTTCCATGAGAAGATCAAAATCAGAACATGAAACCTTAAAGCTATCCTTTCTCATCATGGAGTTATCTGTTTAAGTGTTGTTCCATCAGCTCCCATATTTTCCATTGCATCTGCCATTGTATTTCCTTCTCTGTAAATATGGTTAATCGTTACATTTTCAAACTTATCCATCAGGTTTATTGCTAAATTTAGTAAATATTGTAATTTCCAGCTCAACACTTTCTTAGCTCTTATCACATTTACCACAATAGCCGAATCCCCTTCAATTTCTACCTTTGCCAAATTCAATTATATGCAAAGGAATAGCCCTACCACTAGAGCCTTAAATTCTACCACATTGTTTGTATCAATCTCCAATGGTTTTGAATATCTTGCAATAGTTTTTCCCTACCATGAGTGAATCACACCACCTACTCCCAATGGACCTGGATTCCCTTTGGACGCTCCATCAAAATTCAGTTTGAACCATCCAATATTTGGAGGTCTCCATTTACAATTTTCTCTATTTTGTTTGCTGACTTGACAACCTTTCCCAATAACTTGAGGAGTTTTTAGACCCAACCAGTTCTTGAACATACTATCATCCCAGCCTATATAAAATTTTGATTTGTTGCTTTGGACATGAATTCTCGAGTTCATTGTTTCCACAATAACAACTTCAATCTTATTCATAAGCATTTCTATCTCCATGAGTTTCCCTTGGAATACTCTCCTATTTCTCTCCTTCCATAGTTCTCATATCATAATTGAAGGAGAAATGATCCATAAATTTCCACACAATTTATCCCTAGAAAGAATTGGCCAAGATTTGAATAGTGTTAATATATCATTTGGTAATGCTGATATCCAACCAAGTTTAGCACAAAGCCATCACTAGCATTAGTTATTCATCATTAATCCTTAATAATTTTATTATTAATAAATCAAAAAATAATTGGTGATGATAATTAAACACAATAGTTGCATAAAATATCATCTATGATAACAATAATGCTAATCAATAATGTGGTTATAATAATCATATTTAATAAAAATGGAAGATGGTTTGGGTTAGTTGGTTCATTTACTATGTAGTTTTGGGCTAGGCATTGATGAGGTTGGTAGGGAAGCGAGGAGGTACTTGGCCCTTCACAGAAGAAACAGTCAACACTAAACACAACACTTAAATTTATTCAACACACAACGATAGAGGTGACTGTCCATGCGAGTGCATTAAAAGAGGGTAGTTGTGTACAGGAGGGAAAATATATTTTGTGGAAGAGGCATTCATATTTATCACAATTTAGTCAGACATTGGGTGGGTTTTAGGCTAGAGCATGCCAAGGGAGTTAAAGTGTATACATGTGTAGTTGCAGTAGGGGACACCATTCATAGATGCCTTGAAAGAGGGAATATAATATATATTTTGATAGGCACCCCTCCCACGGGAGCTTTCCCTTACACCCCCACCAGTTGTAAACTGAACATTGGGGATGGTTATAATCAATTTCACATTCCACACTTATTGTTTATTGTTGTTTTGTAGACTTTAAGAAAGCTTTCAAAACGGTGCCTAGGGACAAACTTTGGAGTAGGATGTAAGAATTAGGCATTCCAAATGTGTATAGAGAAGTTGTTCACAGGTTGTATGAGAAGGTTAGTGCTAAAATCAGAACAAGTGAAGGTATGTCAGAATGTTTTGGCAGCGACATTGGTGTTAAGCAGGGATGTCCTTTATCTCCTACGCTTTTTGGGCTATACATTGATAAGTTGGAAGCTTGGTTAACCAAGGAAGGTGGAGATGGTATTCAATTGGTAGGGTACGTAGTGAAATTACTTCTATATGTAGATGATCTTATTTTAATTTCAAAAATAGCTCATGGGTTAAGAGAACATTTGAAAGCTCTAGAACACTTTTTTCAGGAAGATGGGATGCAAGTGAACACCTCCAAAACCAAAATCATGATTTTCTCATTGAATAGAAAAGATAAACAACATACCTTTCTTTTTGAAGGCAACCCACTTGACATATTGAAAGAATACAAATACCTTGGGATTGACTTTCACTATAAGCTCAATTGGGAGACTTGTAGAATGAAAAGGATATAGGGAGGTTGGAAAGCCTCTCACCTGCTTCAAAATAAATGTAGAAAAGATGAACTTTGGGATTGGTAAACCAAGAAAACCCTTTTTGGCTTACTTATCACACCGGTTGTACTTTATGGGTGTGAAGTGTGGGGCAACAATACGTCAAAGTGCAATTGGAGACAAATAGAAGAATCCAAAAACACCTAATAACTAGCAATCTCAAAGTTAAAGCCACAATACCATATGAGATTCTTTTAGCTGAACCAAGGGCTTTTCCTTTGGAAGCATCAACAATAACTCGGTTGATAAGTTATCTAAAGAAGATCAAAAACATGGATAACCATAGGTGGCCTAAAACGGTTATGGAGGAGATGCTAGATCGTAGAAAGAAAAATTGGATGAAGTAGAACATCAAGTGGTTGAACAAGTGGGACATCAAATTACATGAGTGTCCTGGCACCAATAGTGAAATAAAAAACTATGTGAAGGAAAAATTCAGGACTGCCATGTGGTCAAATCAAATGGGGAAAAAAAAGCATACTACATCAAAGAGTTTAACTTGGCAAAGGATCATGGTGAAAAAACCTATTTAGGTGCAGCTATTAAAGGGAAAGCGAGGCTGCTAGTTGCACAATTGAGGATGAGATCGCACCATCTTAGGTGTGAGACTGGTAGGTGGAAGATACCTAAGGAAACTTGGGAAGAAAGAACATGCATATTCTATAATAAGGGAGTGGTGGAGACAGAATGACACTTCATCATGGAATGCACAACTTATGAAGATATTTGTACTCAGTACACAAATAGTCTGGGTGTGGACAATATGCAATAGTTATTTGAGGAGGATAAGATCAACCAGATGGCCAGCCTTCTCGTCAAAATTAGTAGCAGGAGATCCGACTTGGAAAAGAGTTTAACGTCAAATTAAGTTGTTTGTCTCGGTCCCATAGATTGTTTGGTCTCATGGATGTCATTAAAATCTTTCATTCATTCATTCATTCTTGGGCGACACTTAAAAAAACCATCGAAAAATTCCTTGTGGAGGATCTAAGACACACACTTGTAAAATAAAATAAACTAACTAGATAAGAGCACAGTTATATCTATGCTAGCCAAGTGTGTTGTTGTGGGCAACCATTGGTGAAGATTATGGAGAGGAGGTGTAGGTCGACGAAGCTTTTTGGAAAAAGCAAGAAAAAAATAGGTCTTGACCTTGGATGCCACCAATTTCACGGACACCCTGTCAAAGCATCCTTTCATTGTTGTCAAATTTTATGCCCCCTGGAGTGGGCACTGTAAGCGTCTTGCAGCTGAGTATGAGAAAGCTGCAAGTAGTCAAAAAAATAAAATAATGATCCACCCATCATCTTGGCTAAGGTTGATGCTAACGAAGAATCAAATAAAGCCTTGGCTGGTGAATATGAAGTGAGGTTTTCCAACTTTGAAAATCATTCGGAATGAAGGGCGTGTGAGGTTTTGTCAATGTCTAGTGCAGGTCCCTTTATTCCTTGTGTAATCTCTGTCCATTTATGGTGACAAACGTTGCAAAGTAAGAAAGAGAAATGGAGTCGTAAGTTTGAAGCTAGCCATGGGAATGTCCATTTTATGTTCTCATTCAAAGAAATCACAAGATGTGCAAGACCTTCAATGTTGGAGGGAAAAAGGTGAATGGAATCCTTTATGCTTCTCAACCCAAATAAAACCAGATAGCGCAGCCGGGTATGTAGACCAAGCATTAATTCATCGAAAGTCATGTATTATGTTTTGGTATGTTTTAATGTATGGAAAATATGATCGAGGAAATGAATTAATTAGTTAGAGAGCTCCATATAACACTTCCCATGTGATCAAAATTAGACACAAAATGTGTTGCAGTGAAAACTCTTGGCCACCATTTAATGTCATCAAATATAATTTTATAAATGTTTATAGTCACTGGTATTCCCTGTGTGTATAGTGATTTGTAGAAAAAAAACAATTACACATGCATTTCTATGTTGTGTTGGAACTATTGTGCTCAATGATAAAAAATTATTATGTTGAAATTTTTGCCTTCGAAAGATTGAAAATAAGCACTAACACTATACTGGAAAGTGAAATTGAACATCAATGAAAAAAAAAAACTTAGAAATTATGCTCAAAGACTGAGCAAACAACAAACTATAATTAATGATATTTAGTTGTATTATATTTTTGTATCTCTAAAAACTGTTAGAACAACCTCTATTTAAAAGAGTTTTAAAAGAAAAGAAAAAAAATAGTGACTAGGCTGTTGGAAGAAATAAAGCAATGAAAGCTAAAAGCTAAAGAAAAAAAACAAAAGATGTGCAGTTTACAAATTGCGGTTTTATTAAAAAAGATAGAACAACAAAGAAAAATAAAACTGCTTAAAAAATAAAAAAATCTGCGGTGTCATCCATTCAAGATTATGCTTTCTTCAACTCAGCCTAGCTTGAAATGTTGAATTAAAGACACACCAACACAATTAAGTAGAAATATTAATAAATGACTTCTTGCTGAAACTATAGATTCAAAATACACTAGTATTTAGTCATAATGACTACTCTCCTATATGTTGGAAATCAGGCACTAAATATGTTTACAAATGTACATCCATAGTATAAGATTATGTTTCTCTGAGACATATTTTGCAAATAGATTTGTTAAGTATTTAACTGATGTAGGCTACCAGCAAGTTAGTATTTTAATATTGTAGTGATTACAGTGGTTACGAGAGACTCTTCATATACAATGTACAATAGAAATTGGGCCATCTTTATTCAGTAGACTCCTTTCATTCATTTGTGCATATTAATGTATAATACATTAGAATTCTTTAGATTTACATGCTTTCAAACCAACTCTTATATTTTAAACAAATCCAATACGTTGAGGTATAAAAGATTTATTTGAGTTGTTAGTAAAATGCTTCAGAGAAATGAGCAGCAACTGAGATAAGATGTTAATAATTCTTGAACCAGAGTAGCTGAGGAAATGTGAAATATTCCGAACTAATTTTTTTTGTTTTTTCAATTGCAAATTACAAACAAACGCACCCATTAAGGTTAGCTCTAAACCAAAATGATCCTGAAGCAACTCTAACTAGAATGTACACCAGGATCCCGATGAGGGCAAGGCGTGAGCATTGGTCAGAGGATCTGAATGCCGAAACAAAGCTGGAAGGAACTCTAACCAAGGATGGCGCCAATGATGGCAAGCATATGGTCAGAGGGTCTTAATTGAAATGTTTATACAAGAACTCTAACCAAGGATGCACCGGCGAACGACGAGCATGTGGTCAGAGGGTCCCTACCATCTAATATACTGAAAGAAAACTCAACACCAAGTATGTGCTACCCAATTCCAGTATGGAAATGAGGCGACCATATGGCGGAGATCAAAGGAATACAATTGCGATTACAGAAAGTAAAGTAAGACTAAGAGAAGTGCTGACAGTACTACTGTTCAGCTTACAATGAAATATATAATGCCTGCAAGATCAAGTATTAGAGCTCTTCAATTTGCTGCAACAATAAGGAATCTTTCACAAAGCCTTTAATGATTTCCTAACACCAATCCAAGAAGGAGAATGCAGATTTCCTCAAATCTGTTATGACAGACCTGCACTTTAAATTATATAACCAGCATGTTTGTAACCCACTAAATTGCTCATATATCACTCAAAACTGACCCAAATGACTTCAAGTTTGATGCAATAGACCTTCAAAATGATGGCGCCTAGTTTAGTAATAAGAAATGGCAACTAAAAGTGGTTATTAATTACTGGCATGAATCCCTAGGCACTCTAGGAAGTACGGCTTTCAAGGAATGACGAATTTGCTTTATAAAATCATAAACTTCATATTAAAATCTGCAAATATTCATGAAGGGTCACCACCAACAGGGAAACACAATGAGACAATACCTAGAACGAGAATGTTTATGATTTGAGACTTGTGAACAGAAACATACATTCAGCAGTCATGACCAGCAACTCTGGAATCCACTAAAATGCTCACAACTCACTCAATACTTGCCAGAATGACATGAGACCTGATGCAAACGAAAGCTATAATGATGGCAATGAGGACTAGACCAAGAAACAGCTAACAAATCGAAGTATTCTTTTTTCTAAACATTTGCCAGGCAGACCAGAATGGTACGGCCAATAGAGAGAGGCGATTTTGCTTTTAAAAAATAAACACTCAATATTAAAATCTGAATTTTTGCAAGAAGGGTCGCCCCTATCAAGGAAACTCAATGAATCAATACCCAGAACGACTGTATTTTTATTTTCAGATTTATGAGTGAAACTACAGATTCAGCTTGACTTTAGCAACTTCAAAATGAGACTGAAATGCAAATATAGAACTCCATAAATGCAAGATACTCAACTGAAATGCAAGACAAACCTATTACAAACTATCTCTCAACTAGTTGCTATCTTTCAAGCAAGAAGAAGAGCCAAGCTAGGAGTCATTCATTCCTCGAAGTAGTCCCAAAGCCATTCCGGTAGCATAACAATATCATAAAACATAAGATGCTGAAAAGAGAACCAAAGGCTTCCTTTTATAATTTGTTGTTGACCTTCTCGAAACCCTAATCTTCTTTTCAGAGTCAAACCCTAATCCTCCAAATAGATGGTGTCCCTTTCTTCAAAGCTTCAATTTCGACTTTTTTAATTGAATGCATCACTTAATATTGGCATCCAATCTTAAGGTTTTAATTCAACCTTAATAATTATAAAATTAACTCAATGATGGCGCCACCCTTAAAGACCACCTTTTAAAACAACATTAAGTCAATAGACTAGGCCAAGGGATAATATAACATTAAAATATAATGTAATTTAAGTGAAATGAACTTATATCTCCGAAACTGCATCCCGAAGCCAGAATCTGAATAAACCAAATGAGTCGACTGAAGAGGAAAGTCAACTGTGCCGAGACCAAGAGGACCACTGCCAGAAATAGAATTTACTAAAAATAGTAAATTTGTGAAGGTGCTCGGAATGCCAAGAAAAACATACCACTGCGTAGCTCTCTGGAAACCCAAAAAGAATCTGCCATTAAAACACCCAACCTTGAGCAAAAGCATCCTCCAAAACGTGAAACCCTAATTTTGCAACTGACTAGCTGACATCACACTGGAAAAAGGCTATCAATCACTAAAAGGTGAAGTGCCAAAAATGGGGACATTACAAAATGTGTAAGCCTATATTTTATTTTACTAATTATTGGGTGCTCATGTGGATACATCTTAAATGGTCATTGTCCCAAGTTTATTTATGCTAGTTTACAACATTGCCACTTAAGACATTTTAGTAAAGTATGGTAATAAGTAATAACACACCCTGCAAGGTTCATTGAGTGGACATTAAGCAGCCCCAATAAATCAATGTCCCCTTTCTATTGACTACTTTAGTTACCAGATAGGAAGAGTTTTTCTTTAATGCTGCGAGCTTTTGCTTCTTCATATTATGCTCTTACTCTTGATTTCAAATTTAATGTTTATATCTCCTAAACATAGGATTATATTTATTATTCTATTATATTCTTCCATTTGATAAATTGTCTTGTTACTACAAATTGAAATTGATGCCAGCATTAGCCTATAACTACGTCATGTTCATATATGTGTTTTATTAACTCATAATCAAAATGTTTCTTTTTTATTTACTGCTATGGTCAATAGAAGCAATTAATAACTGATGGTATCTTGCGGATTTAAGATTTATGAAAAAATTAATAAGGAAGAAAACCCAAAAAAAAAAACATTGTAGATAAATAATAATCATACATATGTGGGCCTTGTGTTAACATTGTGAGCCACACAAAACTCGATTCAGCATGTGAAGCTTCTTGCTTGTTGTCTTAGTTGGTCTTAGCATTTTCCTTCTTATTTATAACTTAGGATAATCTCTTTTATATTTCCCTATTGTAAAATTAATAATAATAATTGATATTTGTTCTACTCATTATTTTTAATATCTAAGCTTTATGCCTATGGTAAATAAGTTTGCAGTTCTCTTTCTTTATGTTATGGTAATTAAATATAGTGTAATTATTTACTTTTCAAAAGTTTAAATATTTGAACTCTAAAAGGTAGATTATATTATTTCTTCCATTTTAAATACTATCTTTATTAGTGAAATATTTGTGCATGATAGTTCTTAATGCATGTTTGTGCGCATCCTACAACATTTTTTATCCATGCTATAATGATTCTCAAGTCATTTTGTAAATCAGTTTGTTGCTTGATTATGCTATCACTCTACTTCAGTTATGGTATCTTGCATTGAGACAATTCATCTAGTAGTTTGCACATGATATTTCAATATATAAATATATATAATATCTGTAATAAAGCTCATATATGTGTAAAGAAGATAGTGAGCATGTCAAAAAGTATAGTATATCTACTTTGGAGTATACAAATAAAATAATAGGAAAATATTATATAACCATATAATCATTTGATAAATGATGAATAGTTCAATAAGTTTATTCTCAAATATTACTTTAGCGCTCAAATTTTATTCATCTACTAGACTAAGGTTTACTCATTTATACCCATGTGTACAAGGGATGCATGTTGAACTCTAGTTAGAATGTCACATATTGGAATTATAATGGGTTTAGTTATTATCCTAAGAACTTCAAGTATCCAAAATACTATCAGCCACCTTGTAATTGTCAATTACTATTTAGAGAAGTCATGTATTAAAATTATTTATATTATAGACTTGTGGACTACTTAGTTCCTCTATTCTAAATTTAGCATTGTCCTGCTAGATTATTAATTGACTAAAAAGGTTATTTTATTATTATGTAATCCTATAGCATGCTGAAAGTACATATGTGTGGTTAGTCTACTCTTTAGGATTAAAATGTATATGGTTCAATAGATATGTTTATGGTTGAAATTGATGTCAATGCATCTTTTGAACCCTTTGGTTATACCCTATTGTTGGCCAACCAAGTGTGTGATGGTTGAAATCTTTATTGTCAAACTATGATTCCTCTGCGAAGTATATACATAGGCAAGGTCGTCAGAGACGAACCCCCGAGGAATTAGGTATGGACCCTAGGCTTGTTTCTTGTTATTACTTGAAGTGACTATTGTTATATATTTTATTTCTTTAACTTATGACTTGAACTAAGTCTGTGACTATTGTTGAGTTAATAGAACTAATAAAGTATATCTCAGTGATGTGAACTTCATGTTCCCCTTTGAACCCCACCCTTGATTGTCTAGATAATCTAGTTATCTAAGCAGAATATTATAGTTTATAATTGGTCAAAGGTTGTATGTATTCTGGTAGTGCATGTCTTGGTGGCAAATTTTGAGAGTTTTGCAAGTGTTTAGGGTTGAAATTTGAAATTTTTGTTTTGTCCTTAATTGTATTTGGTAGAAAATTTTGGGCATTACAGCCTTACAAAGATTAATGGACTATGGTGTCACGAGTGCTGCGGACTTCATTAGTTATCTAATTTCTCTATTTTATGTTTTAAGAAAAACTAATGTTTAGTTTATATGAAGAGGCATGGATTTTGAAATGATGCCATATTTTGTAGTGGTTTGAAGCTTGTTGCTTCTCTTATAAAAAAGAAACCAAGACCAAATTTTGATATCATCATCATAGGCATTTATAGAAACATGTATGAGGAGACTTATGTTATATTGTAATATCTACTTGGAGCAATCAATGGAGAAGAAGATTTAATTTGGTGCTCAAATTATGGTCTCAATTATTTGTTGATAATTTATTGTGTATGATTAGATTTTTTATGTATTTTAGGTGGGAATATAGGGGTATATTATGAATTGGTATCAATTATTTGTTTATAATACTGTGTATGATATAATAAGTTGTGGTCTCGAATTGTAGTATTAGATTTTTTTATGTATTTTAGGTGGGAATATAGGGGTATATTATGAATGCAGTATTTTAGATATCATTTTATTGAAAAGATTGAACAATTTTCTAATTTTGCAGTCTCTTAGTTTTAGTTTTCAGTGTCAGTCAAACCTAGGAGATCATTTCTTTGTTTTTAATGAGGAGGCTTAGTTCACCTAATGTTAAGATATATATGTATTATTAAATCACATATGTTCATTATTGTTTCCTTCACACAAGCATATTCAATGCATGTGGAGGCTAGAAGCTGTATTACAAACTAAAGCTATCATCTAGGACATACAAGGAAAGTCTAGCATCTACAAAACATATAGGACATACAAGAAATTTTATTCTAACTAAACAAAATTAATTTCAAACAAAGTAAGAAAACTAAGAATAATTAATTACACCATACATATAACCAAAGTTTAGGTGACAAGCCAACCTCTTAAGGTGAAAGGATAGTTAAGGTGACAAAACATCATCATAATCATCTGCATTGTTGATTACATTGCATTTCACATCTTTCAAACTCAAATCATTACTTTGCATTGCATCATAATAACTAGATGTTGATAGATGACAAAATTTCAATTACAATATAGTTTTTATAAAGTCAACATAAGCAGTTATACAATTACTTCACATTGCATAACTAATAACTAGGAGCAACTGCCAATTGCATTTTATTGTCATGGCATTCCATGAGACCACATTTCTTTGAGGAATTTTTTCAAATAGTTCACTACCTTGTCTATGTTACCACATTTTTCATACATATTGTCTACCAAAGCATTTTATCAAACAATTCACTACCTTGTTACTATGGCTAAAAGCCTAAAAAAAATTCTTTCAAACAAGCTATGGATGCTTAGAAAAAATCTATCAAAGCATAATAGTAAGAAATAACATAGACAAGGTGGTGAACTGGTTTAAAAAAGCTTCAAAGAAATGTGGTCTCATGGTGATGGAATGCCATGACAATCCATAACAAGTCACTTGTCATGGCATTTTTCATGGCATTCCATCACCATGAGACCACATTTCTTTGAGGCAATTTTTCCAAAGTTCATTGCCTTGTCTATGCTACCACATTTTTCATACATGTCTACCAAAGCATTTTATCAAACAATTCACTACCTTGCTACTATGGCTAAAAGCCTAAAACAGGTGATTTCAAACAAGTTATGGATGCTTGTAAAAAATCTATCAAAGCATAATAGTAAGCAACAAGCTATGGTCTCATGGATATTTTTTGGAACGAAAATCAACATGATTTTATTTGCCTTTTTTGTAGGTTTTAAATGCATTTTTTTTGGAAATTTTGTTGTTTGAAATGGGGAAAAATCTCTGTGGTTAGTTTTGTGCATTTTTTAATTGTAGGATTCTCATAGTAGTGAAAAAATTATCATTCATGAAGGAATGTAAAATATGCGTAGAGCCTTTGAATTATACCTGTATAGTGCAATGACATTGAATCATTTAGCAAACCATTTTTTCTTCATAGGGTAACATTTTCTTGTGGAATAGTTGACTAAGATATCTCTTGTTTCAACTGACCACCCTCTCAAGAAATCTCATTTATATTATAATCTTAGATGATCTTATCATTGTAAAGGTGATTATGACACCACTAGCTGCTACTACATGGATCAGTCAAGGAAAGCCAGAGGCCACATGATTTTTTGGATAGGTTCAATTGATGTTGGGATATCTTAAGAGTTCTCTCTCAAATTTTAAAAAGGTTTTGGAGGTCCACCCTGAGAACTGTGAGAGCTTAAAAGATGTAGGCCATATATATGCTCAGCAAGGGTAGACAAAGAAGGCTTTGGAAATTTTAAGAAAGGAAACTCGCATAGATCCACGTGATGCCCATGCATTTATCAAGATGGGTGAGTTATTAGTATCAATAGACCCCAATGCATCCTTAGATTATCTTAAGACAACAAAGTCTCTTCTGAAGAAGAGTAGAGAAGAAGTACCCATTGAATTTTTAAACATCATTGGGGTTCTTCATTTTGATTGTGATGAACTAGAGTTGGCTCAACAAACTTTGAGGGATGCATTAAGAAATTGTATTTGGGTTGAATTCATAAATGAAAGCCCCAATGCGAATTATGTATTTTTTCTATGTGTTTTAAGGATATGGAATTCTTCCATCAACTAGAAGAATGTGGTGTTTCACTTGAGTTACCATGGGATAAAGTCACAACACTATTTAATCTTGCTAGGTTGTTTGAACATCTACTTGATACTGAAAAACAAATCTTTTATACATGCTAATGTTGTTCAAGTTTCCTAATTATGCGGATGCATTTCTATGTCTTGCAGCCATGGCTCAGGCTCATAATGAGATCCAACTAAGCCTAGAATTGATTGGGGATGCATTTAAGGTGGATAAAACCTCATCAAATACTTCATGTTTGCTTGGAAACATGCAACTAAAAATAGATGACTAGCTTAAAGAAAAAGAAATAATTAAAGCTGCATAAAGTGTATCAGATGCCAAGAATTCTTATGTTGACATTTCACTTGGAGAATAAAATTATTTTGCATCTTTTCACAATGAGAGGAGGGATCCAAGGAATGAGGCAACACAACTTGAGAAGGCTAGAGAACTATCTTGTAAAGTGTTGGCATAGAGACCGGGAAATGTTTATGCTACAAATGGGGTAGCCATTGTGCTAGTTGAAAAAGGGTCATTTTGATATTGCAAAGGAAATTTTTACACGGGTACAAGAAGCTGCTATAGGAAACATCTTTATTCAGATGCCTAATGTGTGGGTAAATTTAGTACATGTTTACTTTGCACTTGCAGTGAAAATGTATCAAAATTGTTTGAGGAAATTCTATTTTGGCACTAGCTTGAACACATTATGAAGTAGAATAGTGGAAATATTGTAAAAGAACATTATTAATAGTAGTACATTTGGCTCCCTCAAATTAGATGTTACGCTTTGATGTTGGGGTTGAAAAAAATGTACTACTGATAAGGTTTGTCAAGTAGTGTCAGACTTAATGAATGCACTCTGTGTTCAGCCAGCTGTTAGCTGTGGAAAACCCTCATACATACAACTTTGATGAGAAGAAGATAGAGTTTCATGTTGAATACTATAAACATTTGCTTGATGTTGCTAAAGTTCATAGAGAAGCAAAAAACTGTGAAGAGCAAGAAAGCTGTCAAATGTTAGGAGTAGCACACCAACTTCTCTTGGCTGATGAAGCAAAATGAAAAGTCGATGAAGAATGAAGGATTCAAATGGAAATGAGAAAGGAAGAGGAATAACTTTAGTGGGTGATGCAACAAGAGGAGCAATTTGAACATGTGAAGGAATTATGGAAGAGTAAGCATAAGGACAAGGATGGTGACAATGATGAGGCTGGTCAGTCTAAGAAGAAACGAAAGAAGGAAAAGAAGAAAAAGAAGAAGGATAAGGACCACAAGGCTTATGATTATTATATGGAGGAACCTGATGTTTCCATGGAAGATGAGGCAAATTATATGAGTGATAAGGCACAAGATAATGCATAAAATTCCTAAGACTTTTTTGTAATTGCAGGTCTAGAAGACTCTGATCATGGCAAGACAAATTCTCTAGTTTCAACAAAATCATGAAGGAGACATGCATACTCTGATTCTAAAGATGATGAACCATTGCAAAAATAGAGTTCGAGAGAAGATGATCCATATGATGATGATGTCTAGGCTTCTTGAGCTTTAACCAAACCTAACCATCATAGAAACATATTCCAAGAGAAGATGATGCATACAATGGCGATGGATAAGCTACCTCAAAATTTTAGTCAATCAAATATTCTTTGTCCCTTCCAAATCCATTTAACATAGTTAAATGAGATTGTATCACAAACATCAAATGAATGATTTATATGTTATCTTTTCATTTTTCCTCTTTCTTTTTTTTTTTATGGGCAACCTATTTTAGTCTTTATTTTAGAACATTTTATGTGTCCTTCAATGTATTATACTTTATCTTTCTATTAGATTCTAGATTAAAAGAAACTATAATTGAAAATAGATTAATTCATCTATTTTTATTTTATAGTCCCAAATAGGTGGATTAAATTATTCTATTGTTAAATAAATCTTGTATAATGTAATGTCCCCTTTCAAAATGAAACCAAGTTGAAACTCAAATGCTCATTGTTCATTTCCCATGGGCCTTTGGGATTTTTCTCTTAGAAAATAGGAGTTTAATAATAACTCAAGAAGATCTTAATGTCATAAAAGGGGCCACTTAAGTGTTCGTATAAAATGTAATTATAATAAAGAGGGCCCCAAGTAAATTGAAATTATAAATAAAGGATGTCTCTTATAATTGAAATCTATTAATTCCTCTCAAATATCAATCAAAGGTCATGAAGGAAATTTGAAGAGTTATGTCTTTGGAAGAAAAACCTATTTAAGAGAAGCCAAACAAGGAGGAGGAGGCATAATGATCAAGCATTTTTTTTTTTCATTTCTACTCCTTATATTGGAGTTTTGAACTTTGGTTCAAGTAACTTGATGATGAAAAATCTCTAGGACTAGAATTACAGGATGGAAACCCACAATTCCTTGGAGTGATTTCATACAGGAGTTACCATTGAGCTAAATCATTCAACTTATCAATTGATATAATATTACACTTGTGTTGAAGGGGCGTTGTGACTGTTGGAGTAATATTTCATTCTTTTTGGCCAAAAATATATCAAGTTTGTGGTTACAATCTACCATATAAGTCATTGCCATTAGAGCATGATAATGGTTTCCTTATGATCACTGGTTGTTGTTGATACATTCCATCATAGGTGCAGCTATGAAAAAGGTTTCATACAGCTAGTCACCAACTTCCACATACATAAATTACATCATTATTTCTAGGGTAGTGTTGCAAGTTGGGGTACTCAGATATATGGTGGATCCATATGGTATGTGCAACTCTTGTATTGTTGTCGAAACAATATTTGTGTTTGGATTATGGTGCACAGTCCTTTAAAATCATTGTCACATCCAGGGATCATTGTGGCGACTTCATATTTGATCCAAGTATCAAGAATATATGATCTATTATTGTTGAGGTTTTAGCACTATTGGGATGAACACAAGTCCATATTGTATGCTTCATAAGAACCTCAATTTTTACTATTCCATAGACCATTTTTCCTATCAATACAGGTATTTGATTTATTGCATTAGTATTTTTCATTTTCAAACTTTATCTAATCTACAAATTGGGTCCATATTGTTGTTTATCTACACTGTACTATATCTATGAAATATCTCAATTTGTGTAATAAAACATGCTAAAAAGGAGTGCATAAAATTGGAAAATACCAAAAAATAAGAAAGTTCTAGAATTGGGTACATTACAATGGTATTAGAGTTGGATCTTGCCAACCTATGAGGTTTCATTCTTATATAGTCAAGTGATAGAGCCAACAAGTATTATCAAAGGGAACTTAAAAAAGCTATCCATTTCCTAACAAATAATTAACACTGCACAAAGTGAATCAGATGTGAAGAATTCTTATATTGACATTTCACTTGGAAATTGGAATTATTTTGTAGCTTTTTGCAATGAGAGGGGGGATCCAAAGAACAAGGAAACACATCTTGAGAAGGCTAGAGAATTGTATTGTAAAGTGTTGGCACAGAGACCAAGAAATGTTTATGCTACAAATGGGGCAGCCATTATGCTAGCTAAAAGGGGTCAATTTAATATTGCAAAGGAAATTTTTACATAGGTACAAGAAGCTACCGTAGGAAACATCTTTGTTCACATGCCCGATGTGTGGGTAAATCTAGCACATGTTTACTTTGCACAAGGATAGTTTGCACTTGCAGTGAAAATGTATCAAAATTGTTTGAGGAAATTCTATTTTGGCATTAACACCCAAATTTTATTATATTTAGCTCAACCACATTATGAAGCAAAATAGTGGCAAGATTGTAAAAGAACATTATTAAGAGTAGTAGATTGTAACTACTATAATTTGCCAATCAGAAAGCTAGAGATTTTGTGTTTAATGTAATGAGGGTTTCAAATTACCTCTGAATTCACTACAGAGGGCATACCCAAATCTGACTTCATTGCAGACTTCAAATAATTTGCAGCAAACACCGAAGTCCTTGCCCGCCTTTTCAGAATTCTCTAGGTCCTCTCCAAACAATCTTTATGGCCCATGCAAGTGTTGTAACTCAAGATGCCTCAATGTAGTTTGCACACCTGATTGTTGTAACTCAAAACGAGGTGCCTCAGTGTAGTTTGCACACCTCAGTGTAGTTCACACACCTCAGTGTAGTTGTCTAAACAGGAATAATGCAGAATCACCAAATTCTAAATGGGAACAATGAAGAATCACACACAATACGTGACTCTTGCCAATCATTTCCCCAAATATTTATTTAAATTTTGTCTAATTTAATGTACTCATGTGACTAACTGTTTAGTCATTTTTATTTGTGTGACTAAATAATTTTTTACCTAATGACCAAATTAGTCATTTATTTACTCATTTATAGTTGTTTTGCAAAAAAATACTAGAAATTATTCATTTTTAGTTGTTGTGACTAAAAGTTTTAGTCACCTAGTCATTTATCTGCCAAATTCTACTAGTGCTAGTTTAGCAGATTTAGTGAATCTGTACAGAGTGTGTGTGTGGCTTGATGTATTGATAGCTTGTTGTAGAAGCTTGGTTGTAAAGGAAACAATAAAAGAGGATTCTAGTGGATCCAGACATGTGTGAGAATCTCAAGGAAGTACTTGCAGGTCAGTGAAGAAAGAAGATAATTAGAATATTGTCTAAGTGTTGTATTTGTAGGTGTAGAGAGGGAGAGAATAGTCTATAGTGGCAAAAAGTGCAGAAAAGAATCATGTATTGTTGAGTGTGCAACAAAGTTGAGAGTGAAAAGAGTGAGTGTGCAGTAGACATAGAATGCACTAATTCTAAATGAGTAGAACACAAACAAAAAGCAAAACATCAACAAGGTTAACATTCAAGGTGCAGAGGTGTAGTGTAGCAAGATAGAACAATGAATGTTCTAAGTGCAGAG
>CM021107.1:435523088-435581879 GCA_007115665.2 Sequoiadendron giganteum | reverse complement strand
CGGGAACCCAAGTCCGCCCTTCTTCTTCTTCTTTTGGATCTTATCGTAGGCAATTAGTTGCCTAGAAACTTCTAGCATCACTACCCTGTTCGTGGGATATCGGGGCAACTTGTATGGGTAGGAAGAGAATCCCTGCAGCCTTATGTAAGTGAATTTTGGGAATTGGATAAACCAACATCCTAATTTCTCAATCATTTCTTGTGCCTCCCTCGATATTCTGTGATGGGTCCTTTGCTGCAAGGTCCTCGTGATGTGCATAGTAAAGGCATCGTTGAGTCTTTTGTAATTAGTAGTGCTTGTCAAATGCAACTGCGGACAAGCCTCGAATATTTTGAATTGCTGAGAACCGCAACCGATTGGTTCTTTGTAAGAGATCCCCCTATATCTCGTCATGCGAGCCAGCATATAGACGAGGTAAGAGCCCATATAAAATGTTTTAGTCCTCCTCACATTGCAGAGCTGCTCATGTAGACCATCACTGATTAACAGTGCCCAATCCATGAAATCCTTGCCCTCCAGTACCAAGTTGATAAAGTAAAACATCCAAGGTTCGAAGACGAACGCTTGGGGACACCCTCCAACTCTACTCAACATCATAATCAGGTCGCCAAACTCTTGCTTCAAGTCTTCGGAAATTATCTTTTTGGGCAACTTCGTACGAGTTGGTTTGGGCTCGATCATCCACCTAGTGTTTATCACATCAGCAGATCGGTCCGTTGTAGATGAATACATTCTGTTAGCCCTGTCCTTTGTTTTGTAAATCATTTTCTCGTGGGCGGGAATCCCGAATGCTTCTCCGATTGCTTGTGGTGTCAGGTTAACCAGCACCTTGCCATCTGGCGCAACGATCGTCCTCTTCTCTGAATCGTAGTGGTGAGAGCATTCCATAATGAGCTCCGGGCACCGGATGGCTGGTGGAAAATTTGCAGCTGCATATAACCCACTTCTGACAATGCTATGTGAAGTCACTGATGGGCGATGGCCTCCAGTCCCCATTATCCTTCTTTTGAACGCCTCCAGGTTAAACGAGCCCAGGTTTGTGTCTGCCAGCCTGCCCAACTTTGATGTGAATTTTGATTCTGGCAGGAAAGACTAGCTTAATTTCTTGATTACTGCCTGTATGGACTCAGCGTGGACGTTCTTGCCTGCAACTCTTCTGCTTGACTCGGCCATTCTGCAAAAAAGGGTAAGATAGTCAGCAAACAAGATTTCATAACAATAAAATATCACTTTTGAGGGTGCCAGCAGATTTTTAAATAAAAAGGTTGCAACACTTTGCCACTTTCAGCTGCAAACCTCAACTGCGCCTGTTTACTTCAAGGTTTTCTTAGAAGTTTCTCTACTTGCAGCAACACAATGTCAGATGCTGGGAAATGTTTGCCTGCAGCAATTCGCCTTCAACAGATTTGAAACTTCCTTCTTCAAGTTCGTACTTTCTTCCTAACCTAGCAACTTTCAGTAACTTAAGACTTTCTTCACAAGTCGCACTTCAGCATTCAGTAACTTCACATGTTGAATTCGAACTTCCTCACAATTGCAGCAATTTAGAAACTCACTTCTCAGCAACTTGAAATCCTGACAAGGTAGGTCGTACTTCTCCAGCAAGTTTGTGACTTCAGCAATTCGTACTTCAGCAACTCCAGTCCTTCAGGGATTCGAAATCCTCAACCTCCAGCTCTCTAAAAATTCAAAATCCTCAGCGGCTTTCAGCTCTTCTCACAAATTCAAACTTCTCACTTTCAGCTCTTCAGCAACTTGCGAGAGAAAAATGAAGAGAACTTCAAAACTTATAGCTTGGGCAAATTCCTACAGAGGCTAATCTTAGCAAATATTTTGAATTCATTTTTCCTCTCTTTTCCAGTTGTAACACTTGTCGTCTGAAGCATCGGAATCTCAGACTTCTAGAATTATGAATTCATCACCTCTGCACAGGCCTGCCTCGTTGCGTTTGATTTCTTAAAATGTTAAATCGTTTACTTCTTCGAACAATTTTGAAAAGTTTGGCTAAGGCATTTTGGCAAAAAAATATCAAGTTCAAACTTCTTAGCGAAATTTCTCATCCATTTCATTCGTTTGCCTTAGAGAAATTTCTTAAATTTGCCTTAGGAATTTTATAAAAATAGGTACTGGGCAAAATATCCATCGAAACGACGTGAGTGAGGCGTGGAGTAACTTTGGATCACTTCCGAATTGCGAACGTCCAATACCCAGAAGAAAAATCTTCCTGAAATCCATTGTTTTCATGTGTATCCGGACGAAGGGGTACGTTTAATTCTTATTATTAAAAATAATAAAAAGGCTAATGTTTATTTTTCCCCTTCCGGATGTCTTTCACTCCTGCAATTTCGATCTTCTCGGCCTAGGCAAATTATCTTGATTTTCCCTGAAGAATTTTCCTCTGAAGATTTTTTTTTGTACCTCTGGCAACTGGCATCATCCTCTAGGCGTATTCCTTCTTTTTCCCTTAAGAAAATGCCTTAGGAATTTTTTGAAAATTAAAATTTTATCTCTAGAGGGCGCACTTGAACATGTCATGAACCTCATTTTATTCCTTAGGCAATTCCACGCCTAGACATTCTTAGCAATTTTCATGCTTAGCAAATTTTTTTATTTCATTTTTCAACTCCATAGGCGCCTTTCACATGGTAAAGAGGAAAATAATAAAATAACATGAATAACCCTTGGTCATTTTTAAAATCACGCCCCCCTTAGCATTATTTCCTTCTTGGCGCATTTCACAGGGTGACCTTTCATCTTCTTCCAGCGCATTCTTCATAGTAGACTTCCATTCCAGGCGCACTTCACATGTTGAGGAAGCAACTTCCTTTACCCTTGGCGCTTTTCCCTTACCTTCAACATCTTTACCCTTACCTTGTTACCATGTTACCTTAGGCGCATTTCATGTGGTGACCTTTCATCTCCTTTTGGCGCATATGGGGGTGTTGACTTCAATTTCATCTTTGAGCGCTTTTCCTTCTTCACCCCACGCCTAGCTAGTGGCTCTTCAGCTTCCTTGGGCGCATTTAGCCCAAGCAACTTCCACTCTCAAGCGCATTTTCCCATGTGAGGTGGAAAACCCATGCCTAGAGTGACTTTTCAGCTCCCCTTGGCGCATTTAGGCTAGTAGACTTCCATTTTGGGTGCATTTCATTGTGTTGGAAGGAATTCCGCCCCCTTTGAGTGACTCTTCAGCTCCTTTAGGCGCATTTGCTAGTGTGAGAGGGAAGTTTCTTTGCCTTAGGCGCATATTGGCTTGTGAGGAGGAAAATGCTATGCCTTAGTGAATTTTTTCACATTTTTTGGTGACCCTTCAGCTTCTTTAGGCGCATATGGGGGTGTGAGAGGGAAAAACTCTTTGCCTTAGAATAATTTCAATGCCTCTTGAAGGCGCATTTTGGGATGCCTTAGGAAGTTTGATGCCTTAGAATAATTGCCAAATTTTGGTGACCTTTCACCTTCCTCTTAGCGCATTTCACACCTTGCTCAGGAAAATCTCACACTTGGAAAATTTTGAAGCTTTCATTCCTCCTGGGCGCATATGAAGGTGTTTACCTGTCAGTTATGTTTGTAAAATTTCCAACGCCCTTTATGCCCTAGCCTGGCTTTCTATTTTTAGCAAATTCGGAGAATAGGGTTTCATTGATTTTCACCCTGTTCCGAGCTGGAACTGGCGTGGTTGTGCCCTCGTTGACTTGTATCACCTCGTTTATACCTGATTTGGCACCGTACATGCTATTTTTAGCCATTTGCTATTTTTGGCAAACCCTAGAATTGATCAATTTCGTATCTCCGTTTGCTTTGAAATTTGTTCCACTTGTACTTGATGCTGAAAGAGACTCATTCACACATTTTCCCTAACGAGGACGTGCTATTTTTAGCCATGAGGTGACTTGCTAAAAATAGTAAGTATTCAGATCGTTCAAGTAGACACCAGAAATAAGGATACCATTCCTGGTGCTTCTGCTCATTATTTCAGATTTATTTCAGACGACGCATCCGATCAGATAAAAGTTCGATGGTTCCTCGTTGCCTATGGATCGTTCTGACAACTCGACACGGATCGGAGTGGTGGGTAGTCACTGGGATGAGAGCATCATGTATTTTATAGTAAGTGTCTGAGGAAAGTGGTCACCCTGATGTCTGCCAGTTTGTATGTCATAGTGCCCTGGACCAAAAAAAAAAACTCCAAAACTCCAACCACCAAAGTTTTATAACGCTAAAAATAGTAAGTCCTTGAAAACTGACCCGATCCATCTGCATGTCATATCATTGCGAAGGCCTAGCAAAACCCACATGGAATATCTGGACATGCACTGAAAATTCTTGCATGCAAACCCTAAAAATAGCCTCGGGAGGCTGAACTCTGAAAGTCACCATCTCGCCTTGCATGCTACATCATTGCAAAGGTCTTCGAAAACCGAGATCAATTCCCCTGTCACTCACCGGAGAATTGCTCGTTTAAATCCTGAAAATAGCCTCCGAAGGCTGAACTGCTAAAAATAGCCAGTTGTCGGAATCCATTCAAATTTTGCGTGTAAGCATTCTGAAGCTGCCTGATTGTCGTGGAATTGATAGAATTCCAAAATCTCGATAAAATAGCCCCAAATTGAATACTTACTAAAAATAGTAAGTTGTCAGAGTACAGTGAAAATTTAGTGGGACCCTGCTGGAAGTCTTCTAATTGCTGTACTAAGCTCGAATTTCAATTTTATAACTCAGTTTGACCTTTAGTAAGCCTGACTGATGAAAACCCTAATTTCACAGACTTGAACAATACTTAAACCCAGGTCAAACGACGAGACATCCCCGGAAGGACCAGAGATAGAGAGAGAGAGACGCACTAACCAAAGCCAAAAGACCAGAATGGAGCAAAAATTAGGGGGTCCCCATCTAGGATGGGGTGATGTGTGAAAAAGGTCACAACAGGTAATACGCCTACAGGTGATGCTAAAATTTCCAGAGTGAAAAAGCCTTCAGAGAGAAAATTGTTCACAGAGAAATCAAGAAAATTTGCCAAGGCAGAGAAACTCGAAATTGCAGGAGTGGAAGACGTTCGGATATGAAGAAGAAATAAACATTAGCCATTTTTATTATTTTTAAATAATAAAAATTAAAAGTACCCCTTCGTCCGGATACACATAAAAATGATGGATTCTGGAAAGTTTTTTCTTCTAGGTATTGAACGCTTGCAATTCAGAGGTGATTCAAACTTACTCCACGCCTTGCTCATATCGTTTCGGTCGATATTTTGCCCAGTGCCTATTTCAAATAAATTTCCTAAGGCAAATTTGAGGAATTTCTCCTAAGGCAAACAAATAAAATGAATAGCATTTCGCTAGAGGTTTGAGCTGGATGATTTTGCCAAAACGAAGGAGGGATCAAACGACTTAGCCAAACAATTCGAAGTTGTTCAACGGAATGAGTGATTTAATATTTTAAAAAATCAAATGTGACGAGGCAGGCCTGTGCAGAAATGGTAAAATTCATAATTCTAGAAGTTTGAGATTCCGATGCCTCAGATGACAAGTGTTACAACTGGAAAAGAGAGGGAAAACGAATTCGAAAATTTGCTAAGAATAGTCTCTGCAGGAATTCGACTTGGCTATAAGATTTTGAGGTCCTCTTCATTTCTCTCACCAATTGCTGAAGTGAAAAGTACGATTTTTTGAAGAAGTTGAAGTTGCTGAAGAGTTCGAAATTGTGAGAGAGCTGCAGTTGCTGAGAAGTGCGAATTTCCTAGTTGTCAGAGGCTACAGTTGCTGAGAAGGTATGACTTAGTGAAGAAGTTTCATTCGACTGCTGAAATAAACGAGGTTAAGTCTGAAGTTGCTGAGAAATTTGAAGTTGAAAAAGGCTGCATTTGTTGAAAGTTTGAATTTGTGAAGACATTTGCAAGTTGCTGAAAGTACGTTTCTTCTAGAAGAGAAATACGAGTTTGAGAGAGGTCTCAAGAGCTGCTGCAAATACAGAAATTTCACAGCTAAAGTGAACAAGACAGTTGAGAATGGATGAATCAAGCAGAAGAGCTGCAAGCAAAAACAACCACACCGAGTCTAGACAGGCATTGATCAAGAAACTGGGCAAGTCATTCTTGCCAGAGTCAAAATTTTCATCAAAGCTCGGCAAGCTAATTGACACGAACTTAGGCTCATTCAACCTGGAGGCCATCAACCATCAGTGACTTCACACAGTATTGTCAAAAGTGGACTGTATGCAGCTGCCAACTTTCCGCCAGCTATCCGGTGCCCGGAACTCATCATGGAATGCGCCCACCACTACAATGCAGAGCAGAGGACAATCACTGCGCCAGATGGCAAGGTGCTAGCCAACCTAACACCTGAAGCAAACGGAGAGTCATTCGGGATTCCAGTCCATGAGAAAATGATCTACAAGACAAAAGAAAGAGCTGGAAAGATGTACTCATCCACCACAGACCGGTGTGCTGATTTGATAAATACTAGGTGGATGATTAAACCCAAGCCAACTCGCACAAAATTGCCCAAGCAGATAGTCTCGGAGGATTTAAGGCAGGAGTTTGGTGATCTGATCATGATGTTAAGCAGAGTTGGAGGATGCCCCCAAGCGTTCATCTTTGAACCTTGGATGTTCTATTTTGTCAACTTGGTGTTAGAGGGAAAAGATTACATGGATTGGGCACTGATGATCAGTGATAGCATACATGAGCAGCTTCGTGGCGTGAGGAGAACAAAGACATTTTATATGGGCTCCTACCTTGTCTATATGCTAGCTCGCATGACGAGATACAGGGGGATCTCTTACAAGGAACCAATGAAATATTCCGAACCAATTTTTTTTTGTTTTTTCAATTGCAAATTACAAACAAACACACCCGTTAAGGTTAGCTCAAAACCAAAACGATGCTGAAGCAACTCTAACCAGAATGTACACCAGGATCCCGATGAGGGCAAGGCGTGAGCATTGGTCAGAGGATCTGAATGCCGAAACAAAGCTGGAAGGAACTCTAACCAAGGATGCGCTGGCGAACGACGAGCATGTGGTCAGAGGGTCCCTACCATCTAATATACTGAAAGCAAACTCAACACCAAGTATGTGCTACCCAATTCCAGTATGGAAATGAGGTGACCATATGGCGGAGATCAAAGGAATACAATTGCGATTACAGAAAGTAAAGTAAGACTAAGAGAAGTGCTGACAGTACTACTATTCAGCTTACAATGAAATATATAATGCCTGCAAGATCAAGTATTAGAGCTCTTCAATTTGCTGCAACAATAAGGAATCTTTCACAAAGCCTTTAATGATTTCCTAACACCAATCCAAGAAGGAGAATGCAGATTTCCTCAAATCTGTTATGATAGACCTGCACTTTAAATTATATAACCAACATGTCTGTAACCCACTAAATTGCTCATATATCACTCAAAACTGACCCAAATGACTTCAAGTTTGATGCAATAGACCTTCAAAATGATGGCGCCTAGTTTAGTAATAAGAAATGGCAACTAAAAGTGGTTATTAATTACTGGCATGAATCCCCAGGCACTCCAGGAAGTACGGCTTTCAAGGAATGATGAATTTGCTTTATAAAATCATAAACTTCATATTAAAATCTGTAAATATTCATGAAGGGTCGCCACCAACAGGGAAACACAATGAGACAATACCTAGAACGAGAATGTTTATGATTTGAGACTTGTGAACAGAAACATACATTCAGCAGTCATGACCAGCAACTCTGGAATCCACTAAAATGCTCACAACTCACTCAATACTTGCCAGAATGACATGAGACCTGATGCAAACGAAAGCTATAATGATGGCAATGAGGACTAGACCAAGAAACAGCTAACAAATCGAAGTATTCTTTTTTCTAAACATTTGCCAGGCAGACCAGAATGGTACGGCCAATAGAGAGAGGCGATTTTGCTTTTAAAAAATAAACACTCAATATTAAAATCTGAATTTTTGCAAGAAGGGTCGCCCCTATCAAGGAAACTCAATGAATCAATACCCAGAACGACTGTATTTTTATTTTCAGATTTATGAGTGAAACTACAGATTCAGCTTGACTTTAGCAACTTCAAAATGAGACTGAAATGCAAATATAGAACTCCATAAATGCAAGATACTCAACTGAAATGCAAGACAAACCTATTACAAACTATCTCTCAACTAGTTGCTATCTTTCAAGCAAGAAGAAGAGCCAAGCTAGGAGTCATTCATTCCTCGAAGTAGTCCCAAAGCCATTCCGGTAGCATAACAATATCATAAAACATAAGATGCTGAAAAGAGAACCAAAGGCTTCCTTTTATAATTTGTTGTTGACCTTCTCGAAACCCTAATCTTCTTTTCAGAGTCAAACCCTAATCCTCCAAATAGATGGTGTCCCTTTCTTCAAAGCTTCAATTTCGACTTTTTTAATTGAATGCATCACTTAATATTGGCATCCAATCTTAAGGTTTTAATTCAACCTTAATAATTATAAAATTAACTCAATGATGGCGCCACCCTTAAAGACCACCTTTTAAAACAACATTAAGTCAATAGACTAGGCCAAGGGATAATATAACATTAAAATATAATGTAATTTAAGTGAAATGAACTTATATCTCCGAAACTGCATCCCGAAGCCAGAATCTGAATAAACCAAATGAGTCGACTGAAGAGGAAAGTCAACTGTGCCGAGACCAAGAGGACCACTGCCAGAAATAGAATTTACTAAAAATAGTAAATTTGTGAAGGTGCTCGGAATGCCAAGAAAAACATACCACTGCGTAGCTCTCTGGAAACCCAAAAAGAATCTGCCATTAAAACACCCAACCTTGAGCAAAAGCATCCTCCAAAACGTGAAACCCTAATTTTGCAACTGACTAGCTGACATCACACTGGAAAAAGGCTATCAATCACTAAAAGGTGAAGTGCCAAAAATGGGGACATTACAAAATGTGTAAGCCTATATTTTATTTTACTAATTATTGGGTGCTCATGTGGATACATCTTAAATGGTCATTGTCCCAAGTTTATTTATGCTAGTTTACAACATTGCCACTTAAGACATTTTAGTAAAGTATGGTAATAAGTAATAACACACCCTGCAAGGTTCATTGAGTGGACATTAAGCAGCCCCAATAAATCAATGTCCCCTTTCTATTGACTACTTTAGTTACCAGATAGGAAGAGTTTTTCTTTAATGCTGCGAGCTTTTGCTTCTTCATATTATGCTCTTACTCTTGATTTCAAATTTAATGTTTATATCTCCTAAACATAGGATTATATTTATTATTCTATTATATTCTTCCATTTGATAAATTGTCTTGTTACTACAAATTGAAATTGATGCCAGCATTAGCCTATAACTACGTCATGTTCATATATGTGTTTTATTAACTCATAATCAAAATGTTTCTTTTTTATTTACTGCTATGGTCAATAGAAGCAATTAATAACTGATGGTATCTTGCGGATTTAAGATTTATGAAAAAATTAATAAGGAAGAAAACCCAAAAAAAAAAACATTGTAGATAAATAATAATCATACATATGTGGGCCTTGTGTTAACATTGTGAGCCACACAAAACTCGATTCAGCATGTGAAGCTTCTTGCTTGTTGTCTTAGTTGGTCTTAGCATTTTCCTTCTTATTTATAACTTAGGATAATCTCTTTTATATTTCCCTATTGTAAAATTAATAATAATAATTGATATTTGTTCTACTCATTATTTTTAATATCTAAGCTTTATGCCTATGGTAAATAAGTTTGCAGTTCTCTTTCTTTATGTTATGGTAATTAAATATAGTGTAATTATTTACTTTTCAAAAGTTTAAATATTTGAACTCTAAAAGGTAGATTATATTATTTCTTCCATTTTAAATACTATCTTTATTAGTGAAATATTTGTGCATGATAGTTCTTAATGCATGTTTGTGCGCATCCTACAACATTTTTTATCCATGCTATAATGATTCTCAAGTCATTTTGTAAATCAGTTTGTTGCTTGATTATGCTATCACTCTACTTCAGTTATGGTATCTTGCATTGAGACAATTCATCTAGTAGTTTGCACATGATATTTCAATATATAAATATATATAATATCTGTAATAAAGCTCATATATGTGTAAAGAAGATAGTGAGCATGTCAAAAAGTATAGTATATCTACTTTGGAGTATACAAATAAAATAATAGGAAAATATTATATAACCATATAATCATTTGATAAATGATGAATAGTTCAATAAGTTTATTCTCAAATATTACTTTAGCGCTCAAATTTTATTCATCTACTAGACTAAGGTTTACTCATTTATACCCATGTGTACAAGGGATGCATGTTGAACTCTAGTTAGAATGTCACATATTGGAATTATAATGGGTTTAGTTATTATCCTAAGAACTTCAAGTATCCAAAATACTATCAGCCACCTTGTAATTGTCAATTACTATTTAGAGAAGTCATGTATTAAAATTATTTATATTATAGACTTGTGGACTACTTAGTTCCTCTATTCTAAATTTAGCATTGTCCTGCTAGATTATTAATTGACTAAAAAGGTTATTTTATTATTATGTAATCCTATAGCATGCTGAAAGTACATATGTGTGGTTAGTCTACTCTTTAGGATTAAAATGTATATGGTTCAATAGATATGTTTATGGTTGAAATTGATGTCAATGCATCTTTTGAACCCTTTGGTTATACCCTATTGTTGGCCAACCAAGTGTGTGATGGTTGAAATCTTTATTGTCAAACTATGATTCCTCTGCGAAGTATATACATAGGCAAGGTCGTCAGAGACGAACCCCCGAGGAATTAGGTATGGACCCTAGGCTTGTTTCTTGTTATTACTTGAAGTGACTATTGTTATATATTTTATTTCTTTAACTTATGACTTGAACTAAGTCTGTGACTATTGTTGAGTTAATAGAACTAATAAAGTATATCTCAGTGATGTGAACTTCATGTTCCCCTTTGAACCCCACCCTTGATTGTCTAGATAATCTAGTTATCTAAGCAGAATATTATAGTTTATAATTGGTCAAAGGTTGTATGTATTCTGGTAGTGCATGTCTTGGTGGCAAATTTTGAGAGTTTTGCAAGTGTTTAGGGTTGAAATTTGAAATTTTTGTTTTGTCCTTAATTGTATTTGGTAGAAAATTTTGGGCATTACAGCCTTACAAAGATTAATGGACTATGGTGTCACGAGTGCTGCGGACTTCATTAGTTATCTAATTTCTCTATTTTATGTTTTAAGAAAAACTAATGTTTAGTTTATATGAAGAGGCATGGATTTTGAAATGATGCCATATTTTGTAGTGGTTTGAAGCTTGTTGCTTCTCTTATAAAAAAGAAACCAAGACCAAATTTTGATATCATCATCATAGGCATTTATAGAAACATGTATGAGGAGACTTATGTTATATTGTAATATCTACTTGGAGCAATCAATGGAGAAGAAGATTTAATTTGGTGCTCAAATTATGGTCTCAATTATTTGTTGATAATTTATTGTGTATGATTAGATTTTTTATGTATTTTAGGTGGGAATATAGGGGTATATTATGAATTGGTATCAATTATTTGTTTATAATACTGTGTATGATATAATAAGTTGTGGTCTCGAATTGTAGTATTAGATTTTTTTATGTATTTTAGGTGGGAATATAGGGGTATATTATGAATGCAGTATTTTAGATATCATTTTATTGAAAAGATTGAACAATTTTCTAATTTTGCAGTCTCTTAGTTTTAGTTTTCAGTGTCAGTCAAACCTAGGAGATCATTTCTTTGTTTTTAATGAGGAGGCTTAGTTCACCTAATGTTAAGATATATATGTATTATTAAATCACATATGTTCATTATTGTTTCCTTCACACAAGCATATTCAATGCATGTGGAGGCTAGAAGCTGTATTACAAACTAAAGCTATCATCTAGGACATACAAGGAAAGTCTAGCATCTACAAAACATATAGGACATACAAGAAATTTTATTCTAACTAAACAAAATTAATTTCAAACAAAGTAAGAAAACTAAGAATAATTAATTACACCATACATATAACCAAAGTTTAGGTGACAAGCCAACCTCTTAAGGTGAAAGGATAGTTAAGGTGACAAAACATCATCATAATCATCTGCATTGTTGATTACATTGCATTTCACATCTTTCAAACTCAAATCATTACTTTGCATTGCATCATAATAACTAGATGTTGATAGATGACAAAATTTCAATTACAATATAGTTTTTATAAAGTCAACATAAGCAGTTATACAATTACTTCACATTGCATAACTAATAACTAGGAGCAACTGCCAATTGCATTTTATTGTCATGGCATTCCATGAGACCACATTTCTTTGAGGAATTTTTTCAAATAGTTCACTACCTTGTCTATGTTACCACATTTTTCATACATATTGTCTACCAAAGCATTTTATCAAACAATTCACTACCTTGTTACTATGGCTAAAAGCCTAAAAAAAATTCTTTCAAACAAGCTATGGATGCTTAGAAAAAATCTATCAAAGCATAATAGTAAGAAATAACATAGACAAGGTGGTGAACTGGTTTAAAAAAGCTTCAAAGAAATGTGGTCTCATGGTGATGGAATGCCATGACAATCCATAACAAGTCACTTGTCATGGCATTTTTCATGGCATTCCATCACCATGAGACCACATTTCTTTGAGGCAATTTTTCCAAAGTTCATTGCCTTGTCTATGCTACCACATTTTTCATACATGTCTACCAAAGCATTTTATCAAACAATTCACTACCTTGCTACTATGGCTAAAAGCCTAAAACAGGTGATTTCAAACAAGTTATGGATGCTTGTAAAAAATCTATCAAAGCATAATAGTAAGCAACAAGCTATGGTCTCATGGATATTTTTTGGAACGAAAATCAACATGATTTTATTTGCCTTTTTTGTAGGTTTTAAATGCATTTTTTTTGGAAATTTTGTTGTTTGAAATGGGGAAAAATCTCTGTGGTTAGTTTTGTGCATTTTTTAATTGTAGGATTCTCATAGTAGTGAAAAAATTATCATTCATGAAGGAATGTAAAATATGCGTAGAGCCTTTGAATTATACCTGTATAGTGCAATGACATTGAATCATTTAGCAAACCATTTTTTCTTCATAGGGTAACATTTTCTTGTGGAATAGTTGACTAAGATATCTCTTGTTTCAACTGACCACCCTCTCAAGAAATCTCATTTATATTATAATCTTAGATGATCTTATCATTGTAAAGGTGATTATGACACCACTAGCTGCTACTACATGGATCAGTCAAGGAAAGCCAGAGGCCACATGATTTTTTGGATAGGTTCAATTGATGTTGGGATATCTTAAGAGTTCTCTCTCAAATTTTAAAAAGGTTTTGGAGGTCCACCCTGAGAACTGTGAGAGCTTAAAAGATGTAGGCCATATATATGCTCAGCAAGGGTAGACAAAGAAGGCTTTGGAAATTTTAAGAAAGGAAACTCGCATAGATCCACGTGATGCCCATGCATTTATCAAGATGGGTGAGTTATTAGTATCAATAGACCCCAATGCATCCTTAGATTATCTTAAGACAACAAAGTCTCTTCTGAAGAAGAGTAGAGAAGAAGTACCCATTGAATTTTTAAACATCATTGGGGTTCTTCATTTTGATTGTGATGAACTAGAGTTGGCTCAACAAACTTTGAGGGATGCATTAAGAAATTGTATTTGGGTTGAATTCATAAATGAAAGCCCCAATGCGAATTATGTATTTTTTCTATGTGTTTTAAGGATATGGAATTCTTCCATCAACTAGAAGAATGTGGTGTTTCACTTGAGTTACCATGGGATAAAGTCACAACACTATTTAATCTTGCTAGGTTGTTTGAACATCTACTTGATACTGAAAAACAAATCTTTTATACATGCTAATGTTGTTCAAGTTTCCTAATTATGCGGATGCATTTCTATGTCTTGCAGCCATGGCTCAGGCTCATAATGAGATCCAACTAAGCCTAGAATTGATTGGGGATGCATTTAAGGTGGATAAAACCTCATCAAATACTTCATGTTTGCTTGGAAACATGCAACTAAAAATAGATGACTAGCTTAAAGAAAAAGAAATAATTAAAGCTGCATAAAGTGTATCAGATGCCAAGAATTCTTATGTTGACATTTCACTTGGAGAATAAAATTATTTTGCATCTTTTCACAATGAGAGGAGGGATCCAAGGAATGAGGCAACACAACTTGAGAAGGCTAGAGAACTATCTTGTAAAGTGTTGGCATAGAGACCGGGAAATGTTTATGCTACAAATGGGGTAGCCATTGTGCTAGTTGAAAAAGGGTCATTTTGATATTGCAAAGGAAATTTTTACACGGGTACAAGAAGCTGCTATAGGAAACATCTTTATTCAGATGCCTAATGTGTGGGTAAATTTAGTACATGTTTACTTTGCACTTGCAGTGAAAATGTATCAAAATTGTTTGAGGAAATTCTATTTTGGCACTAGCTTGAACACATTATGAAGTAGAATAGTGGAAATATTGTAAAAGAACATTATTAATAGTAGTACATTTGGCTCCCTCAAATTAGATGTTACGCTTTGATGTTGGGGTTGAAAAAAATGTACTACTGATAAGGTTTGTCAAGTAGTGTCAGACTTAATGAATGCACTCTGTGTTCAGCCAGCTGTTAGCTGTGGAAAACCCTCATACATACAACTTTGATGAGAAGAAGATAGAGTTTCATGTTGAATACTATAAACATTTGCTTGATGTTGCTAAAGTTCATAGAGAAGCAAAAAACTGTGAAGAGCAAGAAAGCTGTCAAATGTTAGGAGTAGCACACCAACTTCTCTTGGCTGATGAAGCAAAATGAAAAGTCGATGAAGAATGAAGGATTCAAATGGAAATGAGAAAGGAAGAGGAATAACTTTAGTGGGTGATGCAACAAGAGGAGCAATTTGAACATGTGAAGGAATTATGGAAGAGTAAGCATAAGGACAAGGATGGTGACAATGATGAGGCTGGTCAGTCTAAGAAGAAACGAAAGAAGGAAAAGAAGAAAAAGAAGAAGGATAAGGACCACAAGGCTTATGATTATTATATGGAGGAACCTGATGTTTCCATGGAAGATGAGGCAAATTATATGAGTGATAAGGCACAAGATAATGCATAAAATTCCTAAGACTTTTTTGTAATTGCAGGTCTAGAAGACTCTGATCATGGCAAGACAAATTCTCTAGTTTCAACAAAATCATGAAGGAGACATGCATACTCTGATTCTAAAGATGATGAACCATTGCAAAAATAGAGTTCGAGAGAAGATGATCCATATGATGATGATGTCTAGGCTTCTTGAGCTTTAACCAAACCTAACCATCATAGAAACATATTCCAAGAGAAGATGATGCATACAATGGCGATGGATAAGCTACCTCAAAATTTTAGTCAATCAAATATTCTTTGTCCCTTCCAAATCCATTTAACATAGTTAAATGAGATTGTATCACAAACATCAAATGAATGATTTATATGTTATCTTTTCATTTTTCCTCTTTCTTTTTTTTTTTATGGGCAACCTATTTTAGTCTTTATTTTAGAACATTTTATGTGTCCTTCAATGTATTATACTTTATCTTTCTATTAGATTCTAGATTAAAAGAAACTATAATTGAAAATAGATTAATTCATCTATTTTTATTTTATAGTCCCAAATAGGTGGATTAAATTATTCTATTGTTAAATAAATCTTGTATAATGTAATGTCCCCTTTCAAAATGAAACCAAGTTGAAACTCAAATGCTCATTGTTCATTTCCCATGGGCCTTTGGGATTTTTCTCTTAGAAAATAGGAGTTTAATAATAACTCAAGAAGATCTTAATGTCATAAAAGGGGCCACTTAAGTGTTCGTATAAAATGTAATTATAATAAAGAGGGCCCCAAGTAAATTGAAATTATAAATAAAGGATGTCTCTTATAATTGAAATCTATTAATTCCTCTCAAATATCAATCAAAGGTCATGAAGGAAATTTGAAGAGTTATGTCTTTGGAAGAAAAACCTATTTAAGAGAAGCCAAACAAGGAGGAGGAGGCATAATGATCAAGCATTTTTTTTTTTCATTTCTACTCCTTATATTGGAGTTTTGAACTTTGGTTCAAGTAACTTGATGATGAAAAATCTCTAGGACTAGAATTACAGGATGGAAACCCACAATTCCTTGGAGTGATTTCATACAGGAGTTACCATTGAGCTAAATCATTCAACTTATCAATTGATATAATATTACACTTGTGTTGAAGGGGCGTTGTGACTGTTGGAGTAATATTTCATTCTTTTTGGCCAAAAATATATCAAGTTTGTGGTTACAATCTACCATATAAGTCATTGCCATTAGAGCATGATAATGGTTTCCTTATGATCACTGGTTGTTGTTGATACATTCCATCATAGGTGCAGCTATGAAAAAGGTTTCATACAGCTAGTCACCAACTTCCACATACATAAATTACATCATTATTTCTAGGGTAGTGTTGCAAGTTGGGGTACTCAGATATATGGTGGATCCATATGGTATGTGCAACTCTTGTATTGTTGTCGAAACAATATTTGTGTTTGGATTATGGTGCACAGTCCTTTAAAATCATTGTCACATCCAGGGATCATTGTGGCGACTTCATATTTGATCCAAGTATCAAGAATATATGATCTATTATTGTTGAGGTTTTAGCACTATTGGGATGAACACAAGTCCATATTGTATGCTTCATAAGAACCTCAATTTTTACTATTCCATAGACCATTTTTCCTATCAATACAGGTATTTGATTTATTGCATTAGTATTTTTCATTTTCAAACTTTATCTAATCTACAAATTGGGTCCATATTGTTGTTTATCTACACTGTACTATATCTATGAAATATCTCAATTTGTGTAATAAAACATGCTAAAAAGGAGTGCATAAAATTGGAAAATACCAAAAAATAAGAAAGTTCTAGAATTGGGTACATTACAATGGTATTAGAGTTGGATCTTGCCAACCTATGAGGTTTCATTCTTATATAGTCAAGTGATAGAGCCAACAAGTATTATCAAAGGGAACTTAAAAAAGCTATCCATTTCCTAACAAATAATTAACACTGCACAAAGTGAATCAGATGTGAAGAATTCTTATATTGACATTTCACTTGGAAATTGGAATTATTTTGTAGCTTTTTGCAATGAGAGGGGGGATCCAAAGAACAAGGAAACACATCTTGAGAAGGCTAGAGAATTGTATTGTAAAGTGTTGGCACAGAGACCAAGAAATGTTTATGCTACAAATGGGGCAGCCATTATGCTAGCTAAAAGGGGTCAATTTAATATTGCAAAGGAAATTTTTACATAGGTACAAGAAGCTACCGTAGGAAACATCTTTGTTCACATGCCCGATGTGTGGGTAAATCTAGCACATGTTTACTTTGCACAAGGATAGTTTGCACTTGCAGTGAAAATGTATCAAAATTGTTTGAGGAAATTCTATTTTGGCATTAACACCCAAATTTTATTATATTTAGCTCAACCACATTATGAAGCAAAATAGTGGCAAGATTGTAAAAGAACATTATTAAGAGTAGTAGATTGTAACTACTATAATTTGCCAATCAGAAAGCTAGAGATTTTGTGTTTAATGTAATGAGGGTTTCAAATTACCTCTGAATTCACTACAGAGGGCATACCCAAATCTGACTTCATTGCAGACTTCAAATAATTTGCAGCAAACACCGAAGTCCTTGCCCGCCTTTTCAGAATTCTCTAGGTCCTCTCCAAACAATCTTTATGGCCCATGCAAGTGTTGTAACTCAAGATGCCTCAATGTAGTTTGCACACCTGATTGTTGTAACTCAAAACGAGGTGCCTCAGTGTAGTTTGCACACCTCAGTGTAGTTCACACACCTCAGTGTAGTTGTCTAAACAGGAATAATGCAGAATCACCAAATTCTAAATGGGAACAATGAAGAATCACACACAATACGTGACTCTTGCCAATCATTTCCCCAAATATTTATTTAAATTTTGTCTAATTTAATGTACTCATGTGACTAACTGTTTAGTCATTTTTATTTGTGTGACTAAATAATTTTTTACCTAATGACCAAATTAGTCATTTATTTACTCATTTATAGTTGTTTTGCAAAAAAATACTAGAAATTATTCATTTTTAGTTGTTGTGACTAAAAGTTTTAGTCACCTAGTCATTTATCTGCCAAATTCTACTAGTGCTAGTTTAGCAGATTTAGTGAATCTGTACAGAGTGTGTGTGTGGCTTGATGTATTGATAGCTTGTTGTAGAAGCTTGGTTGTAAAGGAAACAATAAAAGAGGATTCTAGTGGATCCAGACATGTGTGAGAATCTCAAGGAAGTACTTGCAGGTCAGTGAAGAAAGAAGATAATTAGAATATTGTCTAAGTGTTGTATTTGTAGGTGTAGAGAGGGAGAGAATAGTCTATAGTGGCAAAAAGTGCAGAAAAGAATCATGTATTGTTGAGTGTGCAACAAAGTTGAGAGTGAAAAGAGTGAGTGTGCAGTAGACATAGAATGCACTAATTCTAAATGAGTAGAACACAAACAAAAAGCAAAACATCAACAAGGTTAACATTCAAGGTGCAGAGGTGTAGTGTAGCAAGATAGAACAATGAATGTTCTAAGTGCAGAGGAGAAAGAGAGTTTAGAGCAGAGGAGATGTGTTGTTGAGATTGTAGCATCAACAAAAAGGAATAAGTTGCAGTGAGTGCAACAAAGTATTGTATAGTTGCAAAGTAAGTTGCAACATTGAATTGTGTTCAATAGAACAAATTGTAATTTTTTTATTGCAAACATAATTGGTTGGTGCCATCAGATAATTGAGTTGGTGCTTAGTGTAGGGAATTGGTGTCTCCTTGGAGTTGGTGATCCTAAATCAGGGATTTGGTGCTCCTAAAACCATGGGATTGGTGTCTCCTTAAGGTTGGTGCCCTTAAACATTTTAATTGAATATTTCTTTGTGATGTTGGATTTGAGCAATAGACTCAAGCAGCCTTTGTCACTGTGGTTTTTCCCATCTTTGGTTTTCCACCTACATCATGCGTTATGGTCTTTTGTGTGTGTGCCTTTTTATCTCTCTTCTTATTTAGTAAATTTGTATTAAGGGCTTAAGAAATTAATTTGCACAAAGTATTCTAAGCTAAGTGAAATTAGTTTCAAACTTGGTCTACTGATTCACCCCCCCTCTCTCAGTAGATTGTTGTGTTCCAACATAACATTAAGGAGAGATGGGGTGAAAAATAGGACCATTCCTAGGGTAAACCTTCCCACTCAAACGTTTTTTTATTGATGGTTTTGCTCCATGACACATGGAACAAAAATTAGGCTACCTTGCAACTTCTCATTGCATGTATATGATGATTTTTAGGGTAGGAAAAAAAAATTCACCATAGCCAAATAGTTTCTAGTATTCAAAATCTGAGTTTATTATAGAGGGGACCTAAGTGACCCTATATCTTTAGACAAAACTTTCCTATGTTCCATGAATTTTCAGATACAACCTACCCTATTTTGGTGCAGTCATTTTTATGACATGATCTATGAAATATTATCATAGTAATGGCATAATACATCTTCATGAATTGTTTGTCACATTAAAGTAACAAATGATCTATTAAGGATTATACCACATATATCAATTCAATAGACTAAGAACAACACAATAACACCACTAATTGTGTACGAATAGCCAATTTTTTTATAATCACTATTTTCTTATATGAATAGCCAATTCTCTACTCATTAATGATATTTCATAGCTTGTATAAAAAAATCATTATTTTCATTTCAATGAGAGCATACATGAATATTTAGTAGCACATTACATTCATTTAATCCTAATTTCAAATCTTGGACAAAATTGTAGGATGTATAAGTTTAATATTACACAAATATTATTTTAGATTGGATTAAATATTACTTGTACAAATATATAAATCATATATATATATATATAGGGTTGACATTATAATTTTTTTGCATTTATAGTCAATCCAATATACCATTTAGATCCTCTCTACTCTTTATTGTGTTAATTATTTCCTTGTGATCAGACTCGCGATCCTTCCACAGGTTCCTGTTTAATGGTTTACCCCCATATTTCATCAAATGAACATTTGATGCCATGGTAAGATTAGAATAATGAAGAATCTTGTTATGTATCTCAATATCCTCAAACAACCACATATTAGACTTCTTCACTAGGTACCTTCTTAGCCATGTTTCAATAACAATCATTCATCCTCTAAGGTACTCAATGTCTTCTCCATCTATAATAGGGGATTCCACCCTTTTTTTCCTCAACACAGTGACATAGATAATAAGTTTTTCCCTCTTCATTGTCTTTAGCTGCAATAACTACATAAACATGTCCTGCAATGATATGTTCCTTCAATGAGATGAATTTATCAAAAAATGAAGATAAAACATTAATTTAAAAAAAATAAATTCATATGCATAATTTACTCGATTGGACTAGATCTAATACATAGTCAAGGTAAACCGATGCTTCCATCTTTGTGAGTTATAGTGCTATCAAAATTTGATTCGTTTCAAGTGGGCTAAGAGGTCTTGTACACCATTCATCCACCCACTCCTTTTACTCACACTCATTCCATGTTTGATCTATACATGAAGAGCAAAAGCATACCATATGTTGTGTATGCATACTCCATGAAATTGCATTAGAGCTTCTAAAAGAGTGTAGATCACTCGATCCTGTCAATGTACAACAATACTCATATTTTATAATGTGTATCATCTAAAAACCAAAAAATATACGAATTGAAGACTTACCTTCATTACCTAGACCCATTGTAGCATTACACCACTCAACGATAGATTTTATATCTATCAACTTTTCATTGTCTTTGTACTTTAACTCTTCTCATTGTAAAGCTCTTTTAATACATGATTTTGCACCATCATGCTCCCCTTTCCATGCTCAACCTCAGAGAAATTTCACATATGTTGAATACTAGTGATATTATGCATCCTTCTCAACCAATAAAACATTTGAGAGTTCTTGAATTGTGATACACAATTATCTAACCATATGATATGCTAATGAAATGATATGCCCCTGATAGCCAAATCATGGTAGAACATCTGAAAGAAACCGTGCATAATCTTTGTAGAATGTGTGTGATCATTGCTTATGTAAAAATGATACTCTCTCAATATATTTTTGTTGTCCTCTATACTATCACCTACATGAATGAATGCTATATGCACAAATATAACAACTCATGTGGAGTTGTAATACTACAATTGTACCTCGTTCTTTGGCTATAGTGTGTAGTTCTTTGTAAAGTAAACAACTAAAATGATGGTATGAAGTGGAAATGTGTCCTTACATAACTTGAATTATGATTCCAACCATAGAGCTCTATGAGTATGCCTCATATACTCATACACTATATTCTCATGAAAAATGATCATAAATTGATACACTAGATTCTTTTCATTGACCAATTCACACTTTTTTTCTTCTTTTCCATCTTTTATATTGTAGCCCATTGTCTTATATTTGTTAAATTCCACTAGTTCATTTCCAATTTCATGTGTACTATCTATATGTTCACAAATTGGAAAATGTTGCAAGCTACCACAATGAACACATATGTCATCCAAGTATAAGTTCTTGTAAAAAAGTTGACCATCCACTCTTTCACATAAAATTCTAGATAGAAATCCATTGAAGGTCTAAGTGGAGCCCTTATGTTACATTCTTGCAAAACATTGTTAGTATGCAAATCTACACATATATGTTGATAAACATCATAATGATTAGAAAGTTAAATATATAATCTACAACAATTTGTGCATGTGTGATTTATTTTGACATAAAAAGTCTTTACCATTTCAAAATATCTTTCACTAATTTTAATTTTAGGATACATCTCTTAAAATTTGGAAAAAAATTGTGTTTGACTCATATAAAAAATGTTTTGGATGTGGATCATAGATTTGACTACCAATCCTCCTTAAAATATCTCTTTGATTGGGTGAGACCCTTGTGTTATTATTCCAAAATTCTTCAATTAGGGATCTCAAGGCTTCAACAATTTCTTTATATTTTCATGGTAGTCTACCAAAGAATTACCATAATTCATTGTTATTTGGATCATCTACTCTTTGACACCTTCCCATAGCTCTATTTAGAGATGATCTACTTAGTTTCAATGATTTACTTGTCTTTGAATGAGGCAAGCTTTATTGGTTTGATTCATTACCATTGTTGATGTCATGACACATTTGGTGGCATTACTATCTTTCGTGTGTGAGGTAGAACCCACACTCTCATATGCACTCATTAGATTATTTACAATATATTTCTCACTTGAATAATTTCATGTTCTAAGCCCAAGAATCTTCATGATGTGCCTAAATTTTAGTTGTCTCATCAATTCAAAAAAAAATTGACATCTTCTGGTCTTGTTTAGCCTCTCAAAAAATAATCTCCATAAACTCTTAGCATATCTTTGACAAGTACAATTTGGAATCTTATCAACCATTGGTTTCAAAATATTAGCATAAATATCAATCAAATACTTAGGATTTCTATGCAAAACTCTAGGAGGTGTTCTTAAAGGTAGAGTTTCCTCAACATTAGGAATGCCAACAACATTTGGGATAGATGGTGTACCTTCAACCAAAGATGAAAAGGATTACATACCTTGAAATTGATATGTAAAATATGGTGTACCTTCAACTTGAGATATGGAATATGGAGGGTCTCCAACTTGAGATGTGAATGCTAATGTGATTTCAACATGACATGTCATAGATGTTGTGCCTTCAACTTGACTTGTGGTAGATGATGTGCCCCCAACTTCGGGGTTTAATTGTCTCATTGCACATAGGTTTTTCTTCACACTCATTTGATATTAGAGTCTTTGGTCATTTCCTCGGCATGATGATGAGTTCAACATGTATGCACTATTGAGAAAGGTTGACCAAATTTAATTAATGCTCGCATTTAATTTCATTATCATTCAAAATTGGTAATCTGATTTGTATGACCATAAGAATTAAGGATGGTTATATTGGTTCCCTAGGAATGTCTAAAGGTCTTTAAATGACACCCATATGTTCTTAGGTATGTCAACATGAACCAATGTAGAAATGTGAGATATAAATGTAATATATGTTCACTTGTGTCACCATGGACCACTCAAGCTATGCACATATCAATGACATTTTAACTAGGCACATGTTAACATAATCATAAATTCAAGTAAACAAATACAAAAAGAATAAAATCAAATGAAAATGGTTGAAATTGAACTATGTGATAAGATGAAAAGCACAAAACACATGAATACAAATAAAATATAGCATAAAATTTGAGATTTGATTTTTTTTTAAATATTTTTTTAACACTACAGGAATCGATCGGGTATCTGTCCCCCTATAAATTACAGTGTGCCTGGTAAACTTTTTTCACGTGACCGATGGCATTGGCATGACACACCCTCCGATACCACAGGTTTGGGGGGAGAATAGACCTTGTGACCTCTTGCTTGCAACAGGATGCTTTAGCCAATCGAGCTAGGCCCCTTGCCCCAATTTGAGATTTGATATTACAATTTTTCATGTTCTTTTTTTTTTGCTTCAAACTCCTAATTTTTTAAATTTTTTATGCAACTTTCTTCAAATTCAATGTTGAATATTATGTAAATCTAATAGGTTTAATAAAAATTATGAAAAAATGGGTCTATATTCTCAAATTTAAATAAAAATCATAATAGAATTTGAATTCTAGAAACATGGAAATATTACCTCATATAATCAAATTTGATTTGAAAACTTCAATTTTTTGTCTTCCATATTGTCAGACAAATAAAAAGGTGGTGGGAAGGTGATGAAATATGAAAAATATGCTTGTGCAATATGTCAACACCATGAAAAAGTGTATCTTTGTTGGATAATGTAGAAAACTAGATAAAATCAGAGAATGTGGGCCTAAAACATGGGTCACATGCCATGTTTTACCATTTTTAGTGCAGGCTATTTGGTGCTCGCCAAATCTTGTGATTGCCAAATACCCTTTATTGATATTTTTCAACCCTTACAAATTGGGAAAGAAGATATATATATAGAAGAGAAATAGAGAAGTAAAGGGAATGATTTAGAGAGAGACACACACAAAGACCCTCACCCATAAACCCTTTACCCTCAATCATAAACCCTAAACTCTATACCAATACCATCAACTATAAATTGAATACCCTAAACCATACACCTCAAACCTAGATACCTTATACCATCAACCCTAAACCCTACACCCTCAACCTATATCCTCAACCTTACTTCCAATACCCTCAAACCTATAATCAATACCCTTAACCCTAAACCATACACCCTATACCTAAAACCCTATACTAATACCCTTGACCCTATAATCCTATATGCTAAACCCTCAACCCTATACCTTATACCTTATACCATCAACCCTAAATCCAATACCCTAAACCCTATACACTATGTACCCTAAAACTTGTACCATAAATCATATACCTTATACCCTAAACCCTATACCCTATAATGTACCCTAAACCTTGTACCATCAATATTGTACCCTAAACTCTATAACAATACCCTAAAACCTAAACCCCATACCCTATCTACCCTAAACCTTGTACCATCAATTTTGTACCCTAAAATTTATACCAATTCCATAAACCCTAAAACCTATAACCTATACCCTATATTGTACCCTAAACCCTATACCAATACCCTAAACCCTACACTTTATGTACCATAAACCTTATGTACCCTAAACCTTGTACCATAAATCTTGTACCCTAAACCATATACCAATACCCTAAACCCTAAACTCTCTACGTTATACCCTAAACCCTATACCTTATGTACCTTAAAACTTATACCATCAATCTTATACCCTAAACCCTATATCCTATACCTAGATGGGGGGAGAGAGGGATGGTATAGATAGATGGGGATAGGGACAATCCTAATGAAGGTTGAATCTTGAGGCAATATTCTCTAACATGAATGAGGTGGCTACTAATGCTACTCATATGCTACCTATATCATCATAATCTCACAAGATGGGGGAAATAACTAATGACAGGTTAAACACTATAGATAATGTTGTCACTTATTCTTAGGTATTGCTTCAAGATCATGTTTCTAGTTCTAAGGTTATGGGCTCACAAAATAATATACCTAGGTCATCACAAGGGAAGAAAAAATCTAAATACTATTGTTTAAGCTCCTCTTTGCACATGTATTGAAAGTACTAATGAAGCTCCTCACAGTGAGGCATGTCTTATCAAATGGCAAGAAGTACAATTAGATTCAATGAGAAAGGAGAGAAAGGGAGAAAAAATTAGCCTAGACCTTAACTCAAAAGTTGAATTGGAGCAAGATCAGCTTGATATTCCCACAACTAGAGTTGGTTTTCATAGCAACACTTCAATTACCAATAGAAAGGATAATATGTTTTTAGGTAGCAACAAAAATGTTGGAAGTCCAAAAAAATTATATCATTTTCCATAGTGGATGGCTTGAAGCAAAATATTGTGGTACCTAACAACTGTAAAGGGTAGATTAAATGATATTAACAATGAAATTTTTGGTAATTTTATTTGATAGATTGCATATATCAAATATAAAGGGAGTGGGATTTCTAATGATCATTTTGTTTGTGCTAGTAGAGGTATTAAAAGACAGTAATGTTATAATTTTGAAAATGTAGGTGAACAAGTGACAATAGGAGAGAAAAAAAATGATAAAAAACCTAGGGAGAAAGAAAATAATCCTTGCTTCTTCCTAGGGTAAGGGTAAGTGGTAGAAGCATATAAGCAATGAATTATTTGTTGGTGAAAGAAAATTCAAGATCATAATCAGACATTTGAAATGTAAATACTTCAAAGAAGTTGGTACATGATGGTAATGATTTTGATGGATTTTATTTGTTGAGCTCTAGTTTTCTAACCCCACATTTGAAAAATAACACAAGCCATGTTACAATGGAAACTCTCATCTTCTTTGTAGGCATGGAAGGTCTTGTGGACCGGACTTTGGTAAATTAAGAGATAAGAAAGTTTGCACATGATTACAAAGAGTATGTTGAACAAATTATAAGTGATGAGTTATCACCATAGAAAATTACACATGAAGTGTTTAAAATTTCATCTGAAATATAGTCATATACCCCATCTACCAACTAATGTCTCTTATGATATTAATTCCAAAATATCTAGCTATTCAAGTATATCACATGGAAAGGTCAACATAAGAAATTTCCCTTCTAATAGCTTTGAAGACTCAAGTGACAATCCAAACCAAACCACATGAACAAGGTGGACATTGTGAAGGGTGTTACCAAGCATGCAAACCTTAACAAGTAGGAGAAAAGTTCATCGAGATTTCTATCTATTGAAGAAAACAACCAAGGAACTTTGAGGAAGAAATGTGTTAATTAAATTAGAGTTAAACAAGAAACTTGATATTTATATTCAGTCATAGGAAGGTTTATCTACATATATCAAAAAAATAAAAGAAGGAGCTTGGGTATGTGCAGGATCATCATGGAAAAAATAGGACCTTAAGTGGCAATAAAATTCAGAAAAATCAGAGTTAGGCAACTTGACGTAGATTTTTGAATAAGTTATCTATATTATTTAAAAAATATGTAAGAATAGAATCTGTAGAAAATTGAATGTAGTTTCTAAACTATTAAGTTTATTTTTAAAAAAAAAAAAATCTATTTGGTGAAAATTTGAAATTTCAATGTAGTAGTACTTAAATTTCAAGGAAAAAAAAAGAAGTGTTTGTCTGACCACCCTAACCACAATAAAATGATAATATTTTAGATATAAGTAGAGGACTCATGTCCCAATGTGATGCATTTTTTTTTGTAATTTTTTTCCAATTAAATAATTAATTATGAATTTTTATTACAACTTTTAAAACATATAAAAACTCGTATGTATGACCACCTTAACTTGGTCAAAAATTCATAAAATTCAATTATTATTTTTAATCCTATAGTATGTAAAACATAGAATGTGATGCATGTTTCAGATTCAAAAAATGTTATACCGTTTGAAAGTTATAGATGTTTTTCAATCAGCCTATCAATTAGGACTTTAGTCGTAATTCAAATAGAAAATGAATAATAATTACTTATTAAATTCAAAATAAAGCATAATTTATATTGGTGGAATGCTGAGAATCTCCTTTAAAAACCATTTTCATTTGATCAAGTTTGAGTAAAAAAAGAAGTCGTCAACCACATGGGCTATCATATCACTTACATATCGCCACTTTTTTACTAATCATGATCTTGTACATACCCGGTTGCACATTTAAGAAAGGATGCCTCAAGAATGGAAAAAACTATAAATGAATATAATCCTATAGATAAAGTAAATTCTAAAGGTCAAAAGAATCTATCTCTCATTCAAGATATCAATAGCCACTGTGATTTTGAAAAGAGAAAGTATTGACCCTTTGATAATTTAGATGATACCAATATGCCCTCTTTTGATAGTGAGCAAGATCTTGAAAGGTGTGAATCTCATTTCCCTCCTTAAGAATGTGAAAAGTTAAGACCAAGTTTATTTAAGATTCACTCAAGGCTAGCTATTTTGTATACTAAATAGATATTTTGGCCCCATGTGATCACCATAGAACTTTCTCTGATAACAACATCACATATCACTATGAACAAATTCCTCACATCCTTTAGAGTGTAGATGTTTTGATCCACATAGTTGTAATGTGAATGCATCATTAGAGAGAGAGAAGTAAGAACATATGGAAGGAGAGGTACATGTGGAGGAAGTGGGAGACTTAGGGGAAGAGGAGGTAGAGGGGAAGAGAGGTGAGAGACCTACAAGGGGAAGAGAGGTGAGATGGGGGTTTAAGGAGGGAGGGGGAGATAAAGAGGGGGATGAAGAAAGGGAGGGGAGGGAGAGAGAAGAGGAGAGACAAAATAATAAATATGGAGAGAGGAGTAACAAGGGATGGAGGGAGAGTTAGACATGGAGGGAGTGAGAGACCTAGGGAAGGAGGAGATAGAGAGGTGTTGAACTAAAGAGGTGAGGGAGAGAGAAGATGAGAGAGAGAAGAAAAAAATAGAAAGAGAGGGCTAAGGAGGGATGGAGAGGTAGACAAGGAGTGATTGAGATACCTAGAGAGGGGAGAGTTAGAGAGGTGAGGGGGAGAGAGAAGAAAATGAGAGAAAGTTCAAAAAGAGGGAAAGAGGGGTAAGGAGGGAGGGAGAGATGTGGAGAGGGAAGGAAATAACTAGAGAGGGGAGAGATATAGAGGTGAGAGACCTATAGGCTAGGGAGAGAGTTTGAGATACATAAGGGTAGAGATAGAGATGAGAGAGATAGAGGAAGGAGAGAGGTAGGTAATGAGACAATGATGCACCAACAAGCATCTCAAACTTAGATTTTTTATATTATTAAGTTTCACATTGAATTAAATCAGTAATAAAAGTGTTCAAGATCTGAATATTAGGAATTCTATTTTCATGTATGAAATTGGGCTATTTGATTTGTTAGAGAAATATTTTAGCTTGCTTGAAATTGACAAATGAGAAACTGTAGACAATATTTGTTACTAGCAAAATAACATTGTTTATTTTTAGCTCATTGTGGAAAAACCCATTTTGTTTTAAAATAGTGAACATTTAATTGTAATGTTATCATTTAGCATCTAAAAAGCTTGAAACAACAATGAGTAATTGCAAACAGTGAGTGTTCTGTTGGAAAATGATTTTTTTTGTCATTAAGTTTTTCATCAACAAGCATGTTGAACTTAGGTTTTTTATATTATTAAGTTGCACATTGAATTAAATCAGTAATAAAAGTGTTCAAGATCTAAATATTAGGCATTCTATTTTCATGTATGAAATTGGGCTATTTGATTTGTTAGAGAAATCTTTTAGCCTGCTTGAAATTGACAAATGAGAAGCTGTAGACAATATTTGTTACTAGCAAAACAACATTGTTTATTTTTATTTCATTGTGGAAAAACCCATTCTATTTTAAAATAGTGAACATTTAATTGTAATGTTATCATTTAGCATCTAAACAGCTTGAAACAACAATGAGTGATTGCAAACAATGAGTGTTCTGTTGGAAAATGATTTTTTTTGTCATTAAATGTAATTATTTAGTCTGAAACATTATTGTATTGATGTAAATAGTGAATAATTTGTTGTAAACGACACTGTTTTGTTGTTAAGTTATCTTTGTAGCTGAAAACAATCTTGCTCATTAAACTATTTAGCTAGAACATCATTGAATAGTTGTAAACAGTGAACGTTCTTTAAGAAACAACTTGTCTTATAAATGTTTAGTAGGAAATAATGTTGGTTCTATTTAAACGATGAATGTTCATATGTAAACAACAATGTTAGAGTATCATAGATTTGTGAGAATGCAAAAGAAAAACAATAAGTGTGAAACTGTTAATATAGAATTGTTCTGATTCTTTATTTTTTTTACAAAATAAATATCAAATGGAATATTATTTAATGATTGCAATATGAATTAATGATTATTTCATAATGTATGCACAAATTAAAAACTTAAGTAGGTACATATATGTGTATGCACATAGACTTTTTCTATGTACTTACACATACTTGTGACATACCTTCTTCTTTTTTTAGTTCATTTTTAAAAGGAAAATGTTTATGATGAAAGTATATATAATAGTCATAAGAATGATATGAACGATTGTTGAATTACTCTATTGAATCATAAATCTGATTTTTGCTTAGAGTATAAATTAGTAATTTGATTCTTCTTTCGAAGACATGTGTGAAAGAATATATTCTAATACTTGAATGGAACAATGATACTTTAGTTGAGTAGAGCAGCTCAAAGTAGATGCTACTAGAGGGTAGATAGCTATTATGAGATGTTGTATAGTAGAAAGTTACCTTCCAAGATGGGTGCTGAAATGGAGTTCAAAGAGTATAGGTTTGCTTTACTAGAACCTATTGTTTATTGTTGTTGCAACACATTTATTATGCTTGGCCAAGCAATATAGTTCATTTTGTATGTATGAACTCTGTGATATCACTCTCTACCATTCCTAGCATATATATTGCATTTTCTTTTCTAACTTGCAGATAGAAATTGCATGTTGATGTATGGGCATGCACTAAATTCCACCTTGCAAATTGTTCTCTTGCTAAACTTTCCATGTAGGGTCAATAATTCTTCAATTCAAAAGAATTTTGACAAAACGTAAGCTTCATGGTTGGGTGGTAAAGTGCTTCAACCGTGTTCTTGTCCACCAGTGGAGGTGAGTGTTAAAGAAGAACCTTAGTTGTTTATAAGAATATTTTAGTCTAAGATGTAACTTGATGTAATACATTCGTGTATTTGATGTAAAGTGTACAATGTAATGACTTTGTGGCCTTAGGAGCCAAGTCAAACATGATATTGTAATTTGACTTTTGAAGTGAATATATGAATCATTGACTCATTTTAAATGGACATGTGTAGCTATGATTGACTTTAGCCACTTGTTATGTCTTTTTAATTTAGAATATATTCATGTGTCAAACACAATAATGTTAATTAAGTAATAATTTAGGATGGGTTATAACATCTTATCAACCATCAGTTTCAAAACAAATTCATACATATCAATCAAAAACTTAGGCTTTCTATGCAAAATTCTAGAAGGTGTTCTCAATGGTAAATTTTCCTCAACATTAATAATTTCTTCAATATTGAATTGAGATGAGATAGATGGTGTACCTTCAACTTGAGATGGAAAATATGATATACCTTCAAGTTGAGATGGAAAATATGGTGTACCTTCAACTTCAAATATGAAAGACGTTGTACCTTCAACTTGAGATATGAAATACTGAGTGCCTCTGATTGAATACACTTGGATACTAAGAGGGGGGTGAATCAGTCTTTTCAAAACCTAAACCCTTACAAACTCAAACTTCTTTACTAGACCATAAACTCTTAAATAGATTAGGAACAAAGAAAGATATAGAAATTTAGTTCCTTAATAAGGTCAACAACCCTCGGCAATGAAAGATACAATAATTTAACCCTTAACCAAATCAATAGTAATTGAAAATGAAATAAGGAACACACATCCATAAGGCAACACCATATTTACATGGAAAACCCAATGGGGGAAAAACAACAGTGAGAGTTAACTCATAATATGTGAAGCTCATTGCTTACAAAATTTACAACAAGGCTCACTACCAAAAGACTTGTAAACTAAGGTGCACAACCTTAGGGAAAGATAAAAAGGACTTGCAAACTAAAACACACAATCCCAGGGAAAGATACAAGGACCTGATGAGATTCACTCACAAAGTAGGATACATGAAGATTTAATATCTACAACATATGTCAACAATACATTCTATTTACTGAGGCATTAAAGCACATCTAATCTATCTTCTATGCACTTTCACACTACCTTTACATGATCATAAATATTTTTCCACACTCCTTACTTTGTAACTAATTTGATCTTTCATTTATATCCACCGCAAGATCACAAAACATCAATTAGGCCAGCTAGAAAGAAGATAAACAATAATATCAACAAGTTGGCCACAAAAACATAGTTTAGTCCTATCCAAGGGATAGAGAGGACCAAAAACAATATTATTACATCTTCAATGTGATCCCAAAAAAATCACATGCTAGTGCACATCAACCAAGTCGATAACAAGGAAACTTGTAGATGAAACATGTAGCACATTACCAGTCATCCCAAAAATATAACTTCAACTAAATTAACTCAATGTGGTCCACAACAAGATAGGACAAGACCTAAGAATATCTTAACACAACCTCAAATGCTGACACAAAACCCTAGGCACATGGTGCAAGTGAGAACACAATCCTTGTAGGCAAGATAACCAAAAATTTCCTAGAAGACCAACTCAAACACAATGCAACACCAAAAGAGATCAACTGCTAATATGTGGATCACAAAGAGATGTTACTTGAAAATATAACAACACTTCCAAATACTTCTTTTATAATTCCATGCCACCAATAGCCACCGCAAACCAAATAGAGATAGATTAATTCATCCCATAAGCACAAAAGACACCAAGAAGAGATATAACATTAAAAAATAAACTTGTAGACCACTTCAATGCATGAAAATAGAACTAAGACACTACATAGAAAATTAGAGCACATCCACCAAGTTGCAGGAGAAAAAACATGAATACAAAGGAATGTAGAGCATTTTTAAAACAAATAAAAATAACCAACACAACTACCAAACTTTTTTTATTTATAGAAACCTCATTAGCAACACTAGTGACCTAAAAAGATAGGAGTGCAACATCCATAGAGCATAGACACTAAATCCCAAACTACGAGACCATATCTTTAATAGTGGAGGAGTGTAGAGTATTCTCCCAAATAGTCTTCATCACAACTTCCTAGAACATAAACTTTCAACAAATTACAAAGGTTGGAACTAACTTACAAAAACACATACTTCCTCGGGAACAATAGGAGAGAGCATACAACATATTATAGACTGTCATCAATATCTCTCCACCATCAACATTACTTCTAATCCTCATCTTAATGCTTCTAATCCTCATCTTAATATATCATCATGATATCATCATTGTTGACATCAACAATACTCAATCGATCTTTCATTATCATTAGAAAAGGCATGACATCCAACCATGAACATCAACGAAATCACCATACATCAATCACAACTAATACCAAACAACAACAATCTCACCAAGTTTTGTCATCACAACAATCTCCTCGAGTGTTGACAACTAATGTGAACAATAAAACCAATGCAAAAACCAATGTAACAATCTCACCAAGTGTTGACATCAATGACAAAAAATTCCAACACCTCCAATTTCAAAATTCAATTTCCTCATTGCATAGAGGTTTTTCATTTGTTTCCTATGTGCCACAAAATCCTTATCTCTCCTAGTTTGAGCGGATGTTTCATGTTAATATTTAATTATAAATTATGTTATGTCTTATTTTCTAGTGTTCAATTTCCTACTTTCATGAGGTAGCCTCACTCTTTTTTGTTTTCTTCACATTTTATTTCTCATGCTCATGTGGTGTTAGTCTTTCATTGTTTCTTCAGTAGGATGATGAATTCTATATGTATCATGAATAATAAATAGAGATTAGTTCCATCATGGTACAATAGAGTAAATAATTCTCATACACAAATCTTAAACTAATCCTTTAAATTTTCTATTATAACCTTCAAAACTACTTTTGACACCTTTTGAAAATTATTGAAATCACTTATACTTGGATTTTCACATGATAAAACACTTCTAACTTCCATGGGAAAATCATAATAACAAATGATTGAAGTGACTAAATTATTATAAAACTGAATATTTTTAGTTTCTTAGGGTATTCTAGCATAAAATATAGAGAGGTGCTTTCATTAGTGCACAAAATTATAGAAAAATAAATGGAATAGGATTGTCATAGGTCTCTTATGGTTGGCATAGATCTCTTAGGACTTTAATTAGTTTCTTAGGATTTTCATAGGTCAGTTTACCAAGTTTAATAATCAATTAAAGATAGATTAATCAAGCCTTGATGTCATGGGTGTGCTAGGTAGGTGCAATTAAAGATATTTCAATCACTATGTATGTGTGAATGAATCTAAAGAAGCACATGAAGAAGGGTCCATAGATGTGAATAGAAATTTATCAAATGCATACATGGATGAAATAACTAGGTCACAATCCAAGAAGACATCATAGGCCTAATTAACTTTGTTGGAGAGATCAATGTTCATGCAACTCACACCTCAATTGTGCATGCCTAAGTGTAGGACAAGTTTGTGGCATAAAAAGGACATGTAAATAAGAAATAGGACTAGGCTTATAATGATATGAGAATTATGTTGAATCATAAGCATTATGCCATGTACTTTCAACATGATATGTGCCATCTATAGATATTTAAGGTATAGGTACATTATGTGTATTTTTTATAGTAGATGTGTCATAAGTTGAAGCATATGGATAGGTTACCAAAAATGTATAATACAACATACTTAAGAACACTACTAGATCATTCCCCACATAATAAGTATGTAGTATATAATTATCATGAAGAAGTGAAGTGTATGTATCTCCTCTAATGTGTATATAAGGTATAGTTATATCACTAGTGATAAAAGAAATGTGACTATCATAAGTCTTAGAAATATATTATATTCATTAGAAATACGTAAATTCTAAATCAATACATTTACCACTAGAAAAATTATGATACATAGAACATGAACTATGTTGACAAGGTGACTTGCACAAAACATAGAAAGATAAAGAGAATGTACCTTAAAATTTGGGAATCGATTTCACCAATTGCACAATTATTTTTTCTTCATTTTAAGGCTTCACACACCTTCAAAATTAGAACATTTTCCAACTTATTTCATATTAAATTTTCAACTCTATATCAATCTAAAATAATTAGTAAAAATTATGAAAACAATGATTCTATATTATCAAATTTAAATAAAAAAATGATAATTAGGATTCCAACACTAAAACATAAAAATTTTAGTGCATAGAATCAAATTAAACCTAAAAAACATGTAATTTACTTCTTCTACATTTACAAAACAAAAAATGGTAGTGGAATATGCAAAACATGATTTATATATCCTAAACGCCATAAGAAAAGTATTTAGTTTTCGGGTAATGTGCAAAATGCAAAAAATAAAAGAGCATGCGGGTCCTAAATCATGGTGACCCCATGTATTTTAACATTTTTTTCCATTTCCTTAAAATATGAGTGAATTATAATTTGAGTGTGTTATAACATGCATGGAAAATTCTAAAAGGAAGAGATGAAGAGAGTTAGATAGAGATACAAAAATAAAGAATGGGGAGAAAGGAAGGGATGGAAGGAGGGAGACATGTACACCCAAATAAATGTATACGAAGATGAAAAGAGAGAGAATGAGTGAGAGATGGGCACGTATGTAGGAGTAGAGAATGAAGGATTGAAAGAGAGAGAGATAGGGAGGGAGTGAGGGAGAGGTAGTGAAGGGAGAGATATAGAGAGGCAAGGTAGAGAGAAGAATAGAGGGAGAGAGGGTGAGAGGGAGATGTAGATATGAGAGAGATAGAGAGGTGAGGTACAAAGAAGGAGAGGCAAAGAGAGAGGGGAAGGGAGGGAGGTAAGGAGAGGTAGAGAGAAAGAGGGATCAAGGGAGAGGCAAAGAGGGGAGAGAGAGGTGAGAAAGAGGTAGGTGCCACCCTAAACCCTAGAACCTAAACCTTAAACCCTAAGACATAAACCTTAAACACTATATGCTAAACCCTAAATTCTAGGCCTTTAACCCTAAACCATGAATAATTTAGAGAGGAAGAGGGAGAGAGAAGGAAAGAGAGAAAGAGAGAGGTGGAGAAGGAGGAGAGATGGAGAGGGAAGGAGGGGGGGAGAGAGAGGTGGAGAGGGGAAAGAGATAGTTTAGAGAGATGTAGGTAGACCCCAAAACCTCCATCATGAACCATAACCATAGGCCCTAAGCCTAAACACTAAATATTAAGCCCTAAACTCTAAACACTATATGTTAAACCATAAAATTTAAACCCTAAACCCTAAAGATTAAACCCTAAACCATGAAACCTAATATTAATATGTTTAACACTAAAAAATAAAAATAAAAATTTACTCCCTAAAACCTCAGTATTAAACCCTCCATTATAAACCCTAAACCCTAAATTATTAACCCTAATCCTAAAACCATAAACACTATTTGTTAAACCTTCAAATCTATCATTAATTATTTTACACTAAAACCTAAAAATAATAATTAATCTTTAAACCCTCAACCCTATGTCCTAGGCCCTAAATAATAAGCCATGAATAATTTAGAGAGAGAGGGAGGGAGAGATGTAGATAGAGTAATGGAGGGAGAGGTAGAGAGAGATAAAGGGAGGGGAGGGGAGAGGTATCAAGGAGAGGTAGACAGGAAGGTGAGAGAGAAAAGACATGTAGAGAGACAAAGAGAGATAGATAGGGGTAGGAGGTAGAGAGGTAAGAGAGATATAAGAAGAGGAGAGAGAGAGAGATAGGGGGATAGGGAGGGAGGGAAGGACGGAGAGGTAAAGAGGGATGGGGGGGAGATGGATAGGTAGATAGTGGAGAGAGAGGTGAGAAAGAGAGGTAAGAGCCACCCTAAAATACCCATCATCAATCATAAACCCTAAACCCAAGGCCCTAAACCCTAAACCCTAATCCCTAAACCATTAACACTATACAATAAACACTAAACCCTAAATCATAGGTCCTAAACCCTAAACAATCAATAATTTAGAGAGTGAGAGAGAGGAAGAGGAGGAGAGACAAAGAGAGAGGGGTTAGGGAGGGAGGGGGGGAGGGAGGGGTGGAGATGTAGGGAGGGAAGGAGGGACAGGTAGAGAGGGGAGAGAGAGAGGTGAGAGAGAGGTAGGTAGACCTTCAAACCTCCATCATGAACTCTAAACCCTAAAACCTAGGCCCGAAGCCCTAAACCTTAAGTCGTAAACTGTAAAAAAATATATACTAAACCCTAAATAGTAAAACCTAAACCCTAGGCTTTAAACCCTAAACCCTCAATATTGAACCCTCATCCCTATGCCCTAAACCCTATACCCTAAACCTTAAACCCTCATCCCTATGCCCTAAACCCTAAACACTATTCAGTAAACCCTAAAACACTACTAAATAATTTAACACTAAAACCTAAAAAAAAATTGATCCTCCATCATAAACCCTAAACCCTTGGCTCTAAACTCTGAAACGAATAATTTAGAGAGAGAGATAAATAGGTGAGATAGAGAGGAATAAAGGGAGATAGGGAGGGAGAGAGAGGGGTGGAAGGATGGATGTAGATAGAGAGGGAGGGAGAGTTGATGAGGGGAGAGAGATAGAGAAGTGAGAGAAAAGACATGGAGAGAGAAAGAGAGAGGGAGAGAGAGATAGAGAGGTGAGATAGAGAGGAAGAGAAGGAAAGAGGGAGAGAGTTTAGGGGTGAATAGAGGGAGATCAGGTAGAGATAGAAAGGGAGGGATGGAGAGGTAGCGAGGGGAGAGAGAGTTGAGAGAGAGTGAGAAGACATGGAGAGATAAATAGAGAGAGGGAGAGGGAGGGTAGGAGATCTAGAGAGGAGGAGGGAGGGAGAGAGGTAGAGGGAGAGGGAGGGAGAGATGGAGGGAGAGGTAGAGAAGGGAGAGAGAGGTAGGTTCCACCCTAGACACTCCATCATCAATTATAAATCCTAAAGACTAAACCCTAAGCCCTAAACCTTAAATAGTATATGCTAAATCCTAAACCCTGAATCTTAGGCCCTAAACCCTAAACCATGAATAATTTAGAGAGAGAGAGAGAGGAAGAGAGGGATAGGGACAGAGGGAGGGAGAGAGAGGGGTAGGGAGGGAAGGAGGGAGGGAGAGGTAGAGAGGGGAGAGAGATAGAGGTAAGAGAAAGAGATAGGTAGACTCTCAACCCTAAACCCTAATCACTAAAGCCTAAACCATAAACCTTAAGCCCTAAAATATAAACACTATATGTTAAAACTTAAATTGTAAACCCTAAACCATAAACACTAAACAATAAAACCTAACATCAATAATTTTTAATGCTAAAACCTTAAAAATTAAATTTAATTCATAAACCCTCAATGTTGAACCCTAAACCCTAAACAGTATTTTCTAAACCCTAAAAATTAACATTAATGATTTAATTGTAAAACCTAAAAAAGTTAATCTCTAAGACCTTCATCATAAACTATAAACCCTAAAACCTAAACTATAAATAATTTAGAGGGGGAGAGAGAGAGAGAGGGAGAGAGAGATCAATGGAGGGAGGGATAGGTACAAAGAGTAAGGGAGGTAGAGAGAGTGGAAGGGAGGGATGGAGGGAGAGGTACCAAGGAGAGAGATAGAGATGTGAGAGAGATATGAAGTTAGGGAGGGAGGGACGGAGGGAGGCAGGGAGGTAGGGAGAGGTAGAGAGATAGGTCTAGAGAGAGATGGATATCTTAAGAGGGACAAAGAGAGAGGGGGAGGGATAGGTAGAAAGATAGGTCTACAACTCGAAGAGGGAGAGAGAGGGAAGGAGGGAAGGAGGGAGAGGGTAGTGAGTGGGAGAGAGAGAGAGAAGGTGAGAGAGAGATCATTTTTCTTTCACAAGAATGTGAGTGTGTTATAATGCTCGTATTATGGAAACCTAAGATAATAACACTAGTGCATTATAATATCATCACATTATTATATACCTTGGGAATTTCCAACCCTTATGGTTTGATTTTCCTTGGGAATCCAACTCAATGGGTTGGACTGACATTTTGACATTTAAAGACATGTTTTTTCAAATTGTAGAAAAATTGACACAATATTGAGCATGATTTTTATCAAGTTTACACATGTTTCAATATCAAATCAAAAAAATGACAAACATTGAGCTTTATCTTAGCTTTCTAACCATGTAATTTTTTTCATGTTTTGAATATGTTAAGGTTTTGATCTTTAATTTTTTTTGCTACTATTTCAATTTTTTTTGAAAAACCTATTTATAGTATTTTTACTTCATTTTTTAGCCACTCGTTGAAAATTTAAATAAATTGCATTTTTTGAAAATTAGACTCTATTATATACATAGTAAAAAATGATTAATTTCCTATAAAATTTTTGGGGAGAACACTCAATTTTTTATTTTTCAAGATGTGTCCATTTGAAAATTATTAAAAAGTTATATTTTCATTAAAAATTGGCAAAAAGATAGTGCATAAACTACATGGTGTTAGCTAATTACTCACCAAAGTGATATTTTAAATAATAATAAAAGTTAAAATTTTAAGGGTAGCACACCAAACGCTATGTTATATTTTTTTGACAGAAAGAGGAGCACTTTGTGTGCTCCCCCTTTTTTAATCCCTTAATCTCTAATTTAAAAAATAAATAAAAATTAAAAAGTAGATTTAGAGCACTACGACTGCTTTTTTGTGTCTTACTATCTTCAATTTCTTATCCAAGATCAATATTTTTGGTCCCCCATTTCCATGCACTTACCCTTTAAGAAAATATTTATAAATTTTGAGGTAAAATTTGATATGTTGTAATGCCATAAATTTTAACCAAATTACAGTTAAGGACAAAACACAAATTTCAAATTTCGTTTATAACACCTGACTAACTCACACAATTTTGTTTCCAAAGCACACAATTCATAAAAAACATAACATTTGACCAAATATAGATTATAATATTTAGTTAAGTAACTAAATTATTTAGGAAATTCTAGTAGGGTTTCAAGTGGAGGCATGGAATTCACATCATCGAGATAGACTTAATTAGTCCTAAAAACACATTCATAATCAAAAGGCACAATCAATTCACAAACTATGTAAATGCAATGTATCAATATTAACTCAAAGTAATAAAAAAAGAACAAGCCTAGGGGCCAGACCTAATTCTTTGGGGGCTCATCTTTAACAACCTTTCCTAGGCATATATTTCATAGAGGAATTGTAGTTCGACAACTTGAGTTTTCTCCAATTCATTTGACTCACCAACAAGAGTACTTCCACTAGGTTTCAAATGATGACTCTACCTTATTCACAAACATAACCCACTAACACAAATATATTCTAAACTTAATTCTCCACTCAAGTACACCATATGTTCCCTATTCTATAAGTGATAAAACCACAAGAGTGGGTACATAACCCTTTCTAGGGTTCATCACCCCAAACAATTTCATAGTCTGTTGCCACCCATTTAGTGATCTACTATGCAACACACTCCAAAGAGAATTTCTTGAATGGTAAGTTTTCATGAGAAATAAAGTTCCATGTTTAGCTATAACCTAGTTTTCTCTCTCTTGATTTGATATAACTACAATTAGTGAAATAAAATTGTACCTACACACTCAAGTCATACAAAAAGCATAACTACTCTATGAATATTAGCCAAAATAATGCACAATCATCCAATAAGGAGCACTATCATATACAATATATTTAATCCTTTCCTCTAGAATAGCTCACTATCGATTCCCATCATCCAAACATGACAATCTAATATCAAACAATCATCTAGATCATTAACAATAACCTTCATCTATGTAATAATATGTACATATCTAGAGAGAAAAAAAATACAAGATACTAAGATCATTTAATAATCACATCTATAATAGTGATACATAACAAGATAATAATGGGATAAAACACTATGATATTGTAACACCCCTATGTTTTTCTCTTATGTTTAGATTACGATGCTATGATATTTTGATTGCTATTTATAGAGCAATGTGGACTATTTGCAGTGGTGTGATGTTATTCCCTTTGAAGTTATTATTGGACATGTTCTTGATTAGTATAATGATGGTTTGTTATAACATGATTATTGCACGTGAGTATTTTAATTATGATTGGAATTGTCAGTTCATGATAAGTGTATTGGTGAAGGGGACAAAATTGCATCACTCGCTTGCGAGCGCCCTACAATTCCATGATTTTCTCTTCATGGTGTGTATTACTACATTGTTTATATACATGTGCTTTTGATATCTTGTTTACAGGTTTGTAGGTAAAGGACATCGACTCCACCTGGCTTCATAGGTTTGAGCATGTCGACCCAACAGTAAAGTTGATTGGGAGATAGTAGCTAGGTTACTTGTGTCAAGTCTACACCCTAGCCACAGTGTGTCGTCAGTCCATGTTTGGTATGTTTGATTGTCATTTTCACGTTTTCCTTGTTAATTGTTATTTATTTATGCAAGGTTTATTTTATGAAAAATAATGTTAAATTAATGTTTTAAATGATTTTAGTATTTATTTAACTAATTTTAAATAATATTGTTGGAAGCTTTTTATTTAATTTAATTAATTAAATTTAATTTATTTAGTAAAGTAATTTAATCCTTGTGATTAAATTTATTTTATTAAATAAATAAATTAATTGATTAAATTTATTTATTAAGCAAATAGATTAATTGATTAAATATATTTAGAGATTAAAATGTGGTTTGAAATTATTAAAATGCAAAATGACTTGTAAATTCTTTAGAGGAAATATATGTGTTGTTGAGAAAATATTTTTAATTTGACATGTGTGTGAGAAGAATTTATTATTCACTCTTGTTGAGAAATTATTCTCGAAGAGAATATTTGCTAGAATTGAGTGGGGTAAGAGGTTACTTCATGGAAATGGAAGGAGGGATATTTTGGGGAAGAGGTTGTTTGTTGAAAATTGAAAAAAGAGGTTCTCGAGAAATATTGTGGGCTCTATATTTTTGTATCTTTCTAGAAGTAGTAAATTGCAACTTCCTCTAGGGTTACATGGCGGGGCATTACACATGGTATCAGATCACCAGGTTCATACACTGGGTAGATTTGAGTCCATTGTGTTGTCCTTGAGAATTTGTTAGTGGAATTGTTAAGTGATCATGTGTTCATGGCTTTTACATTAGCATGATGTACTCTGTGGAAGAGAGTAGCGTGAAAGAAACCTGATAAAAGGTTGTGGATGGAAAGTAATGATATGTATCCCATAATTTATGGAATTCAATGTTCCTATGAGATTATGTATGTAGTTGTACCCCCTATAAATGTAAGGAACCAGTAACCATGTCTTGTTTTGAGTGTTGTGAATACCCCGTAATTGCTTTGTGTACCCATGAGATGGTGATACTTGGTACCCATCCATGAGGAAAAAGTTGCACTTTGGTGTGGGGTTTACAATACCATTGTGGGTGTTTGCATGTTTGTTACCTGATTGAGGGCCAACCCACGTGTGTTGAAACTTATATATATGAGTAACTGAAAGATAGTTTCATAGATTCTTTTTCTTTTGGTTCTCTAGCCCCTCAATCCGTGAAGGAATAGTAGCAGCCACAAAGTTCCTTGGGTGGAGTGTGCAGCGTATGCATATTGCAACACATAGCGTCTTAGCTCAACCAATCCCAAGGAATCGTACCCACTACTTTCCCTTATGATGGATCAGGATACTTGATCCATATGTGTTAACCTAATCCCCATAGATTTGAGTACAACAACATAGGTTGGTTAGTGTATGCCTGGTCATCCTTAGGGATGTTGATCTAGCATTAGCGAGTAAACCTTGTTTGTATGAGAGGTGAAGCTCAGGTAGCCCCATATTGATATTATCGTATTACATTATATATTTAGTGTATTTGCGCATGTTCCGACATGATGTAATAGATATGATGCCACACCTCACTGATGTTCCGACATAGTGTTGATGATGATGTTGTGATATACTGTATTTGTACGTGTTCTGGTATGATGCAATAGATACAATTCCACACCCCACTGATGTTCCAACATAGTGATGGTGATGATGTTATGTTACACGATGCCACATGCATAGACACATGAAGGCCCATTATGAGATTGTGTTATGATAGCCTACTTGTGTGATGAGCATTATGGGGCCTCACACACTTGTAGAGGGATACTCATGGTTGCTTCGACAGTGTTTGGTCAGATAGCATATGAGTAGGTCCTAGCCATGTATACCTTTGGCTACGGTGAGTAATTGTGTGTGCCTTCTCCACGAGGTATTGCTATGCGGGGTGTGTTTTGTGTGTGCCTACTTTCGTGGAGCCACAGACACACTGCCATGCGGCATACGACAGTGCATGCCTTCTCTGGTTGGCATATGACCATGTCGCGTGACAACACGATACAAGGTGTAGCCAAGGAGCACACTTTGATTCATGTGGAGGGCGTGCTCACTCCACACCACATGAGAGCTATTATTATTCTAGCTAGACATTGTTTCCTCTTTCCTCATTTGGTGGCTAGTATCTAGTCACATAGTGTTGTCCAGTACAATTTTGAAGATTGTGAATTTTCTTTTTGGTTATTGATGATTTTTCAGTTGATTGTGAAGGTCGACGCCTTGTTTATAATTGGCTTGTGATGGTTTAGCCACAACTTGTGACTTTATTTGATTATAACCCTTGTGGTTATATTTGATTTAGTGTTGAAATTATGCGCATTTATTGCCTTATTGTTGAAATTGAACTTTAATTTTCCCTTTTTTATGATCTTTATGGCTAAACTAGTTTACCTTTTTTTAATTTTAAATGTTGGCAATGTGTCGTAATGTGATTCCTCTCCAAGGACATATGAGGTAGACTTGGTGAGTGTATACGAGGAAGTAGACATAGGAAATGTTGAGGATGGGGGTATGTGAGGCTATTATGCAGCTAGTACCCACTACCCACCTATGTGTGATGACTATCTCTTGGAGGCTAATCACCTTATACAACAAGAGATAGGTCATTGTGGTCTTGTTTGGATGGTCTCACCTTATGTGTGGCCTAACACCATCAAGCCATTGATTGTGATGTTTGGATTATTTGAGATGGACTTTGGCTCTTGGTTCATGGATTTTTGTATCATGGATTAGTATGCTACTTTTCGGTGTCCAGATGGACCCATGTGTGGCCTTATGTTGTGATTTTCAATTATGTGTATTGGTGTGTATGTGTAGAATGTATTTTTAATCATGGGTATGGTGCTTGATTTATGAGTTTCTGTATGATTAATTTCGCCTTTTGGTTGTGACTCTTTTTTTTGGGTTGTGTGTATAGGATGCCTAGGAGAGGTGGTCATGGAGTTGATCGTCTGAATTCTACTTTTCTGAGTCCCCATGAGAATGATCATGAGGAGAACCTGGGTCCTCAGTTACATACTACACTTGAGGAGATTCTTACCCGGCTTGGCCCTAGACAAGAAGGTGGTCGATAGGTAATTAGGGAAAGGGAAAGGTTCCCTAGGAGGAGAAATATTTATGTTTTAGCAAGACTTATGATGGACATTTTGAGGGCACGTTCTCTGCTCAAAAAATGTTCTTATGGAGGTTTGGAGTTTGAGAATTGGATGATTGGTGTTCCTTTTGATAGGGCGTACCCAGTAGGCTTCGGGTTCTGAGGTGATCATCTTTTGCATAGGAGGATTCGGAGTTGGATACGAGCTTAGCTCCATCATCCCAGCCAGTCAGCTCAGAGCACACAGGTTGCAATAGGTAGAGGTATAGAATGTTACGCTTGCAGCCGACAGGGCCACATAACTAGATAATGTCCTCAGAGGAACACACCTAGATTCAGTCAGAGATTAGTGATTATGAAACCAACAAGGAATGATGTAGGAAGGACTCGTGGAATGAGTGCAACGGTTGATCAATGATGGATAGAGCATCAAAGTACAAATGTGGAGGTTACTGGTAGTGGAAAGGAAACTGATTCGAGAGTTCATGAAAATCCTACGGTACAAGAGGCCGAGAAAGTGCCTTCAGTGTTGTTTCCCCTGCTTTGATACTTGATATGTTAGGATATTTGTTTTGAGACTATGTTGGTAGTTTGGATTGATAGTTTACTTAGCTTAGAGGATTATGACTCTGGTTATTATTGTTTTTTTTGTTGGTGTATGGAGTGGTTCTGTTTTGGAACCATTGATTATATGTGATTTTTTTTGGAGTTTGTACTAGGGGTATTTGCAGGCTTCCAGGAGTAAGTCTGACCCTAGGGTGGGAGAATGTAACACCCCTTTGTTTTGCTCTTATGTTTAGATTACGATGCTTTGATATTTTGATCTCTATTTATAGAGCAATGTGGACTATTTGTGGTGGTGTGATGTTATTCCCTCTGAAGTTATTATTGGACATGTTCTTGATTAGTATAATGATGGTTTGTTATAACATGACTATTGCACATGACTATTTTAATTATGATTGGAATTGTCAGTTCGTGATAAGTGTATTGGTGAAGGGGATGAAATCGCATCACTCGCTTGCGAGCGCCCTGCAATTCCACGATTTCCTCTTCACGGTGTGAGGTAAGAGGTTACTTCACGTAAAAGGGAAGGAGGGATATTTTGGGGAAGAGGTTGTTTGTTGAAAATTGAAAAAGAGGTTCTCGAGAAATATTGCGGGCACTGTATTTTTGCATCTTTCTAGAAGTAGTAAATTACAACTTCCTCTAGGGTTACGTGGCAAGGCATTACAGTTATTATAGTCCTAGATGGTTTGACATACACATCTCAAAATAAATAACATGATGTAGATGCCATTCATGAAATTGGTGCATAGGGCTCTCACACCTTGATTGTACACCAACTACACAATAAAATTATCTCAAGTCCCCTTGAGGATCTTTTCACAACACCTTCCATGGATCTTAGCACAACATATGAATCAATTAGGTCTACTATAACTTTAATTGCATAAACGCACTACAATAATAATTATTAATAAAATTGGTGAAGTTAAAAAATTGACCAATACTTAAAGCGACATACATCATCACAACCTATGCATCCCCTAACACATAGTCATAAATACAATTCTAATAATAGACATCCCAATGCATACAAAATTATGGGTGTTACATAAATTATATCCATAATGCTAGACATAATCACAGCCTATGCATACATCATCATAGCCTATGCATCCCCTAACACATAGTCATAAATACAATTCTAATAATAGACATCCCAATGCATACAAAATTATGGGTGTTAAATATTTTTAAGCCACATGCTTGTAAGGAGTTTATTAATATGGAGCATTAGATAATTCCTTAGTGCCATTTTCCTAGGTTTAGTCAAATAAACTAAAATATTCACTCTTATTTTACAAAGTCACCCAGTCATATTTATAAATGTTGTTAATAGTTTTCAATAAATGTACTGCCCACTTTCATCGTATGATCCTAATTAGATGAATTATGTTGTATGTGGATACCAAAAGGCGTAATTATGTGAGCAAGTGAAACCTTTGATATTCATGACATAATTTCCCGTAAGGTGAAGGAAGATAAATCTATTATATGAATACCAAAGTAATAAATTACCTAGTAGTACTTCCCTATCCAAATCTTCTTATCTATCTAAATAATAATATAATTTTCAATAGTTTTTTTTTTTCATTTCATGGACTACACATCAAATTCACCACTAAAATAAATTTCAATATCAAGTATCTCAACTTTCTTTGTTTCATCTATGCTACCAATTTGTATACAAAGTTGGGTGCACAAAATTTGGTTTCACAATATGACAACTTTTTTTTTTTCTAGACTTAATATTGTCGTATTTAGCCATACCATATATAATATTCAATATAATGTAATTATAAATAAATATTATTTAAAAAAAATATTTCAAGACTAGAATATTACATGACTATGTCTCTAAATTTATTTCATCTTAGAAAACTTACTTTCTTCTTTTCTTTTATTTTCTTCAACTCTATCTTCCATTTATTTATATGTTCTACATTCTTACTACCACCCTCATCCCACTTTCTATGCATTTCATATAATATAGATATTTATTTATGCATAATGTTTTTTCACTAAAAGCATTATAAGGATGTAATTTGTTACTTAATAAACATGTATAGTTGGTTAAGGAGAGAATGTTAATCACAAAATCGTTGGTATATGTTGGAAATAGAAAATGGTTGATTGTTGAAAAATCTAAAGTTTAAGTCATATAAAATAGATTGTGTTATTATGAAGTCAAAGTATTTCCTAAATTCACTTCCAAGGCTTTAAATGAAGCAAAAATCTTAAATTAAAAAGGGTTAATTAAGAACGTAATAAGGCTACTACAATTTAGATTTCAAATCATTTGAAGAATATTTGTGAATTTTTTGTAGTACTAGGTTTTCCACCAAACTAACTCTCAAAAATATAAAGCAATAAATTTCTTAGAGATTTTTTTTTTTTTACAATGAGATCTAAGCTTTATTAAGTCATAGTAAAAAAAATAGATTATTTGAATTATTGTAAGTTACTTTAAAAACTATTTTGATGGGATCATGTCAAAAACTTCAACAAGGGACAAGGAAGGAACCTTCTCACTCTTAAAAAATCCTAACAAAGAGGATCAATTAGTAGGGAAGACGGATGCCATGTAAATCAATGATACAAGGAAAAAGAAAAAAAAAAGGAAGAATAAAATCTTGGCAATGAAGGATACATAGATAGATAATATTGTGTCAAGGTTCATATTAATTTCTCACCAAGTTTTCAGAGACTCTAAATTGATGGAGATTTTGCCTTTGCCAATATCCTCTCTGCCTGCGCCAAAAAGGAAGCCTGGAAACAGGGTATGGGCATCCATCAAAGCATAAAGAATGTATTTCTTTTGGCAGACGTAGTTCCAACTACGTTGATAGGTACGTATGCAGAATGTGGAAGCATAGGCAAGGCACGTGAACTGTTTGACAAAATTCCTCAAGGAAAGGTGATCTCAGGGACTGCATGCTTGCAGGTTATGCGCAAAAATGGGTTTATTGGAAGGCTTTAGCAATTTTCAAGCAAATTCAATTGACAATCCTAAAGCCAAACTCCAGAACGTTTTCCTTAAGGTTTTGATTGCAAGGCACAACGCAGTATGAATGCATGCTCAAACAAATTTAAGAATGTTCTATGCCAGTCCCAAATGAATGTCCTAGGAAACTTTCATGTCCATGCCAAGTCGTTAACTTGGATCTCAATCTTTCAATTACAATAAACTTGAATTAGAAATTTAAAAGGACACCTTTTACATCTAACCCCAGATGAAAGCCCAGCACACACCCATAACAAAAATATAACAGATCATCCATACAATCTACAGAGCTGAAACTCAAAATAACTGTTAACCTAAAAGGCACCTAGTCAAGTGCCATACGCAGATCCACCAACCAAAAAGGAAATTTACAGAAACTCAAAACAAATTTGAAAACCAAGGCACCTGATCATCTACATCAAAACTACTCTGACTGACATGGAAACGAAAGAGAAAGTAGACAATCCAAATCATACCCGGGGGTTTGATGGGCGACAAGCTCACTGGCCAAAAAATATGTCGAAGGCGAAACCTTAACTAAGCCAATTTCGGCAAGCCCAAACCACTGCAACCGCCTCCGAATTCCAATGCATTGACTTCAGCAATCTTGTGAGATCTTCAAGAGAACCAACCTTAGAGAATGCCATTTTCTTGCGAGTGTTGCCCCATTTCCAAAAGTTGTCACATGGCTTCTTCATTGCCTCTAAAACACGATCTAACAAAGAAATCTCGAGAAATAGATACCCTTAAATAGGCATATAATAAGACTGGATTGCAGCAATCCGGAACTGGGTCAAGGTCCTCGACCTAAAAGAATAATTGGCCAAAACATCAGCTAAATTGTAAGGCTATAGTAATTTGGCAAGGGAGTCGTGGATGTTGAGATAATTATGCAACAATAACAGCCGAAAACATAAAATAGAACAGCAATAATGATTGTAGAATAAAGAAAAATAATTAAAACAAATGTTTTAACATGGTTCACCATCAAAATGGCTACATCCACCAAGGAAAGCAGGTCACACTATTTAGTGATCAGCCCCAAATTACATCAGTCTTCATCTACACCAAAAAAGAATTATATCAACTCTTCAGACAAGTGAAGAGACATGAGAAAAGAAAGACAAAAAGACAGTGGTGATTGGACTTCATTTCCAACAATCTCCCACTTGAAATCCAAACCTTACTGTTGTCCCCACATTCCTTGAAACTTGTTGTTACTTAATTAAAGTACCAAGTAACTAGTCCATTGCATCATTCTTAAACTCCAGTTTAGCCACTAGCAATAGCAAGCTATATAATATCTCAGACGCTTCAATAGCCTTTCGCTGAAGCCCCCACAGGGATTTGACACTCTCGAAAACGAATCCTATCACAGCAAGACAATGCATCCACTACAAGAAATTTGCACTTCCCTCCCTACATGGCCTTCCTAACTCAACAACAACAGTTGTGAGTGCATCTTCAAATTCACTTGAAGATGTATGTACTTTCTTTGCAAGTTCACTAACGGCTCTAGCCCATTCTTTGCCACTGACTGTAACATACCCTGCATATTGATCAAACGATAACTTGAACTACACAAAGGCACCATAATTTATAAGTTTGTCAAGAAATGGAGCCAACTAACTGGTAGAATTCCCATTCTCCTTCTCAGATAATACCTCCTCCCTCGCAGCATCATCCTCCACCTCAGTTCCTTCTGCCAACCCAGGGATTGCACCACCTTGGGGTTTGGTTAACTTGCGATTAGTCTTTGACCACTGAGGCACATTTACAAGTGCAGGCAGGTGATACTTGTATGTAGAGACCGAATACTTCTCATTTGAGCCTTTTGAGTTAACTCCAATGGATGGAAAAATTATCCTTGCCATAGATTGACTAAAATTTGTAGCAGCAGTTAATGGCTTCTTACCAAGAAGGCTTGATCTGCCCAGTGCCCGGTTGCCATCATCCAGTATAGCTGACAAACCTACTGTCCCATGTTCTATGCCCCTCCGCAACCTTCTCCTGCCATTTTCTTTGATACTAGATTGTAATGGGATTTTCAGTGAGCCTATTAGAGTCCGCCTGGGAGGCTCTTCCTTTTCCTTGTTCTTCGCAGATTCTTCTTCATAATCCCCTGCCCAAACCACATCCATTTCATTCAGTTCAGTCCCACCGTTGGAAACAACAGTCTCTATTGTAGCAGCACCCAACAAGAGCTCTGAATCATAGATGATAGGAAGTTTTCTTCCATCAAAAGGGTGAATGGCCAATCCAACAGGTCTACCAAGTTTATCGGTCCTCTTCCTCATCTTCTTCCGGCATAGATACTCTTGTCCTGCATCCAGATCCTCACTACGTTTGTGATATACACGCTTCCTTGTCCTGGAATGATACATCGATTCCTCTGTCATCTATCTCTCCACGGGTCCATTAACCTTATCAGTAGTATTGTTATTACTAGCACTAGAAGCAAGTATCACAAGGAAACAGGCAGTGTCATTATCACCCTCAAGCTCCTCAATATTATTGTTCACATCTGCTCTTCCTTCTTCACCAGCAACCTCCTATTCAATATTCATATTTTTCAACACTTTGTATTCTTCAATCTGAGTTCCATCGTGTTTTAGGAGGATGCCTTGTTTAAGCGACTATGGTCTTATCTCTGATGAGGTAACAACTTGGTTGCCAATGGTAGATTTACCCTGTTTAGCCTTTGGCTTTGATTCAATCTTTGCCTCAGGCTCTGCCTCTGCCTCTGTGTCTGCCTCCTCATCCTCAATCTCACGCTTTCTTTTATGCTTAGAGATGGGACCTCCACCAGACTTGCGCTTAGGTTTCCTTCCAGATCTTGGTAGACAGTCACAACTTTCTTTAAAATCTTTAAATATTTCACCACAAGATTTAACGTTTTCATAAGGCTCCCATGTATTTTGACTTTCAGGGCATCCTCACCACTTAACTAAATATTGCATCCGCCCCTTGTGGATTCGTTTTTCCTGGTTAGAGATGGGACCTCCACAGTTTCTTTGGTAAGAGTAATCTCGGCAAGAGTTTCTACAACATCAACTACAGATGTTTTCGCCAATGGATCTAAATCAACAACATTTGATTCAGTTACAGTTTTAAAAACAATTTCTGTTTCTTTATGCTTTGGATCACCATGAGCCGGGACTTCAATCTTCTCAGTGATTGTAATTACATTCTCTTCGATTTTAACCTCTTCTTCACCGACCTTAAAATCTATTTCACTGATAGTTTCTACAACTTTTACATCTTCCACTCTTCTCTTGACCTCCTCTTCTTTGGTTTCAGGGGTTTTGGTATCCTCTTCTCCCTTTGTTTTTGTTTCTTTGGCCCGTTCTTCTTTAGATTCCTCTTTAGTTCCTCCTTCTATATCATTGTCTTCATCAGATGCCACTGTGCTAGACATATAACCAGATTCCAAGATGTTCAGAAACTCCTCAACAACCAAATCAACTTTAGCATCTAACCTGTCCAAAAAACTTTTCCTTGCAGCTCAATATCATCTGACGAAGGAGTTGGCTTGGACTGTGCAACTCCTGCTTCAGCGTGAGTCTCTACTACATACAGGGTGCCTACTTTGTTGCCCTGAGCAATTACCAAGGCCCTTTTTGTTAATTTCCATCTATTGGAATCAAAAGTTACTTTACAACCTTGAGAAAACAACTGTCCAGCTGAAATCAGATTTTGTTTAAGCCGAGGGATATATCTAACATCCCACAGCAACAAACTATTTCCATTTTTTAATTTTAACAAAACATCCTCTTTGTTAATAACATCACAAGATTTATTGTTTCCAAGAAGAACCTTACCAAATTCACTGCTTTGCAGATTTTTGAAGTATTCCTTGCGTGAAGTGGCATGAAACGATGCTCCCAAATCAAGCACCCAAACATTTGATGTTGTTTCTTCTGAGGCTAAAATAAGAACACAGGTATTCTCTTCTAATACCAAATTCACTTCATCTTCTTTTGGCTGATTTTCAGCCTTCTTCAAAAACCAACAATTCTTCTTGATATGGCCTTGCTTGCCACAATACTAAGCAACCAACATCTCTCGGGCACTGGATTTTGACCTCCCTTGTGATCTCCTATGACTTCCTTCATTAGACGGCATTGCTTCCACTCAAAATAAAACCTCTCATTCCAAATGATCAAACACCATGGCTCTGATATCAACTGTTGAGATAACTGCGCAATAATAACAGCAGAAAACATAAAATAGAACAAAAATAACAATTGCAAAATAAAGACAAATAATTAACACAAATGTTTTAATGTGGTTTACCATCAAAATGGCTACATCCACCAAGGAGAGCAGGTCACACTATTTTATTAATCAACCCCAAATTACATCAGTCTTCATCTACACCAAAAAGGAATTATATCAACTCTTTAGACAAGTGAAGAGACATGAAAAGAGGAAGACGAAAGAGCAGTGATGATTGGTCTTCATTTCCAATAGTGGATTGGTCTAAATGCTAAATTTTCAATTCAAGGAAAATAAATTGGCAGAATTCTTTTTACAAAAAAAAGTAGCAGACATGGACAATAAGCGAAGACTAAGCATATAATCTAGGAGAAACCAAGATTAGTACAACTCCTTCCATTTGAATGTGTTTTTATTTTGTTTCAAACAAACATGCCACTATCTTAACCTTCACCAAAATTGCCAATCCCAACCCCCAAAAGCCTATCAAAACCATGCAGGATTCTTCATATTTATAACACCTACAAACTGTAAACTGGAAGCCAAAAGTACTAGTCTCCATCATATAGCTAGACCAATGTGAGATCATGGCCAGTGACTTAACTCCAGATTTTGCACCAATCCTATGGTTTTTGTTAGAGTAAATTAATTATGTTGCACATTTTTCTCATAGCCTTGCCAATCGACTTTAACCGTCCACGCTGCTCATGCTGCACCTACATCAATAAATTCTCCATTTCTTTCCTTCTGTGTTTCTTAGTTTGTTTACATGGTATCAGAACCATGTGGGGGGGAGATTCATGAGCACCAGTCTGCAAGTGGAGACCTTTTCTGAGTATCCTCCTCTGGGGCATTTTGCTGTGAGAGACTGTTGTTGTGGGTGTCTGTCTCGATCTTCTGCACGAGATCTTTTATATTGAAAAGGAGAAGCAAGAAGAGATTGTTAGCAGCAGCCCAAGTCTGAATCGATCGAGAGGCGGAATCCATAGTCTGTAGGGCCGATTGAAGAGATTTCTCTTTGCAAACCTATGTGATTTGTCTTGCCGATAGAGGCATTCAACCTTGGACAGAGTAGTGATTTGTGTTGAAGAGAGAGGTGTGCTGCTTTGGAGGCAGTGATGCTCCTCACTCAACTGCGATTTGATCTAGAAGATTGAAGGCCATCATTTTTTTTTATCTACAAACTGTGGTTACCATTCATTCCAATTGCTGCAGTCACGTTGGAATCAAACATGTTGGCTGTGTTACCTGCTATAGCCAGTTCACGGAAGAAGATGCCATTAGCCTTTTTGCCAAGCAGAAGCCACCACTTGGGAGTTGCGAAAAGAGATCATGAGCTCTTGTTGATTTAAGGAGGAGGTTTGACAATGTTAAGTGAAAATTGAAAGGTGTGTGTTCACCCAGTTTGAAATGTTCATTGTTTTGTTTATAAAAAGGTAGAAGGTGAAATTGTCATATTGTAAGTTTTGACAATTCTTATTGAAGTGAGGAGATTGATAAAACTTTCCTTCATATTTGTAAGAGACAAGTCTGCAAAAGTCCTTGTTTGGTTGGTTCATAAGAAGGCCAACATCAAGGTACAATAATACAAATATTTTATTGTGTGTTGGTAGGGGTTTTATTTTTGAAGTCTTTGTGTTTACAGTGTGTCTTGAGAGTTTCTTTTGTTCTTGCTATGGCTATTTCTGAGATCTTTAATATTGTGATTAGTGCAAAATTAGATGGTTCTAATTATGCAAGTTAGAAATGTGAGATGGAATTGATTTTACAAATGAAAGGCTTATGGGAGCTAGCAGTAGAAGACAAACCTGCAGATGAAACTAAGCATGAAAAATGGAATAAAATGGATATGAATGCACCGGCTACCATTTTATGGCAAATTAGTCTAGAGATAAGATCTCATGTTCAAGATCTGAAAACAACAAAGAAAATATGGGAAACTTTGCAAACCATGTATGAAAGAACTAGCAAACTAAAAGTGATGGACATCAAAAGACAATTAACTTATTTTAAAATGAAGGGAGAAGATAGCATGAATGATCATATTGCAAGATTGAAAAAATTAAGAAACCAACTTGCAATGATGAAGGTTGAATATGAAGACTTTGAAATTATAAATTTTTTAATTGAAAGTCTTCCAGATGAGTATCATAACTTCATCCGCACATTAGAGCTTACTGGGAAATATGAGGATATTACACTAGAAGAAGTGTATGGAGCTTTGTTGAATGAAGAGGAGAGGCTTAAAAAGTTCACAGGTGAGTCTAGCAAGAGTTCTTAAGCATTTATGGTTAGAGGCAAATATAAGAACTACAATCAAAATAAATCATACCAAAATCAAGGGAATCAACACAAAAATAATCAAAGGCAATGGAATCAACCAAGGGATAATCAACAAAGGAATAGTTTTCAAAAGGGACAAAATGAATGGAGAAACAACAAAGATCATTATAAAGGAGAAAAAGCTATCAAATGTTATAATTGTGGAGAAGAAGGGCATAAAAGTGATCGATGTCCTAGGAAATCACATGTAGGAGGTCAAAGAAAATTTTATCAAAGAAGGCAATCAAATTTTGCTCAAGAAGATGGTGATCATAATATAATGATAGCCTCTTTGGCTGCTCAAGGAAACTCAAATGACACATGGTATATTGATTTAGGAGCTAGCCAACAGATGTGAATCTTGTACCCAAGTTAACAAAAAATATTCTTTCAATGAATCAAATAACTCAACATGGTTATAAGGTGGAGTTTTAGTTAGATAAGTGTCTAATCAAGAACATTAATGATGGATTCAAAATTGTGGCTATAGGAGTTGAGAGTGATGGCATCTACAAATTTTTAGCATTTGTTGATAAGAAAGCTTACATTACTACAAGTTCCTCCATAAGTGAGTTGTGGCATCAAAGGTTTGGTCACTTAAACTATCAAAGTTTGTCTATGCTTTCAAAGATGAATATAGTTGATGGACTACCTTGGATAAAGGTAAACACGAATGTGTGTACATGATGCATGGTTGGAAAACAACATAGAGGGTAAGTAAATTCCTTGAACTTGTCCATAGTGATTTATGTGGGCCAATGAATCCCTCATCAAAGGGAGGAGCTAGGTATATCTTAACATTCATTGATGATTTTTCAAGGAAAGTTTGGGTCTACTTCCTTAAGCAAAAAGATGAATTTTTTAGCAAATTTGAAATATTCAAAGAATTTGTGGAAAATCAAAATGGGAATAAGATCAAGAGAATAAGAACATATAATGGTGGAGAATATGTCAACAACAGGTTCAAATCCTTTTGTGAATATCATGGGATCAAAAGAGAAATGACTAATAGATATACTCCTCAACAAAATGGTGTTGTTAAAAGGAAGAATAGGACCTTAGTGGAAATGGCACAGTGCATGCTACAATCCAAGGGTCTCCCTTTGTTTCTTTGGGCTGAGGCTGTCAATACTGCATCACATGTCTTGAATAGATCTCCTGCAACATGCTTGGATAAAATCACTCCTGAAGAAGCATGGACTGGAAAGAAACCAGATGTTAAGTATTTTAGAGTATTTGGATGTGAAGCATTTGCTCACATACTAGATGAGATTAGAGAAAATAAATTTGATAAGAAGAGTGTTAAGTGCATCTTTGTGGGTTATGATGATCAAAGGAAAGGATATAGGTTGTATGATCCTAGTGTGGAGGATGTGTTCACAAGTAGGGATGCCAAGTTTAATGAAGGGTTTGAGGATATGATACAATCCTCTCCTATTCCACAAGTGGACATAGATAATGGTGAATCCTTTGAAACCAATGAAATTTCCAAGGAAACTTCTAGTGCAGTTGAAGAATGTAGTCCCCCTCCAAAGACCAAGAGTCTTCAAGAAATTTATCAAAGGACTCAACAAATTGATGAGGGTGCAACCCGAGACACAGAAAATCACACACACAACCAGAAAATAATATTAGTATTTTGAATATGAAAATCTTACATGCAGAGGATCTCAAATCCTCAAGTTCTGCAATACATGCAAATTACAGAAAGAAACTACAGAAATTCTCCTTTTCGCAACATGCGATCTTCTTTCCCCAAAAACTAACTCACAAAAATCAGAAACTACCCATAAATAGCCCCCATTCTTCGTTTGGAGCCAAAAACAATATTCTAATTATGCACCAACTTCTGGAAGCCCTAACTTAAGATCTGACTGTCGGATCTTCAATCATAATACCTTTTCGGAAAGCTCTTGCGAAAATGAGCTAGAAAGTGGGGCCTAAAGGCTAACCACTTTCGTTTTCCCCAATTTTCGGGCCCATCCAGAGCCTTTAAGTACCTCAAAATTAGCTCCGAAGATTTTATAAGGCAAAAAGTAGAAACTAAAATTTGAATAACTTTTGAAGCGAGAATGATCTTGATCTGATTCTTTTGTCAAAGTGTTTATTTTAATGTCCTGAAGCTTCCCATAAATTTTCGTCTCCTCACACCTTCAAATTCATACCTACTAAAAATAGCAGTTGAGCAGAAAAAGCAGAAAAGCAGTTCTGAAAGTTGGGACTTCTTCTTCGATGAAAAGGGTATCCAGAAATACAACAACATCTACAAAAAGCTAAATGAAAGTAAATATATTTTTGGGTGATGTAAGATTGCCCTTACACCATTGGATGCTCCTACATCACAAATTAATTATGCTCTATTGACTACCATAATGAAGACCAATGATCCTCAAACATATGATGAGGCTAAAGGAAGACATGAATGGGAACAAGCTATGCAGAATGAATATGACTCTTTGATCAAGAATAAAACATGGGAATTGGTGGACTTGCCCAAGGGAAAGAATGTGATCAACAATAAGTGGGTGTATTTAAGACTAAGTTCAAGTCAGATGGGAGCTTTGAAAAACACAAGGCAAGACTAGTGGCTAAAGGGTATTCACAGAAAGAGGGAATTGACTACACAATTTTTTTTTCTCTAGTAGCAAAGATCAATACTGCCAGGACTATTATAGCATTGGCAGCATATTTCAAGTGGCCTTTACACCAAATGGATGTTAAGAATGCATTTCTGAATTATGAAATTTATTAAGAAATCCATATGACTCAACCATAGGGATTTGAAATTTTAGGTCGGGAACACTTAGTTTGCAAGTTAAGGAAGTCACTTTATGGTTTGAAACAAGCTCCAAGGGCATGGTATGCTAAGATTGATGAGTATTTCCAAAGTCAAGGCTTTCATAATAGTCCTCATGATCCAAACTTGTATGTGAAGGAATCTAATGGTGGTGGAATAATCATTGTTGTACTCTATGTTGATGATCTTATTATAACAGGACATAACATGAATCAGATTAGTGGCATAAAGATAAAATTGCAAGATTCATTTGAGATGCCAGATCTTGGTTTTCTACACTACTTTCTTAGCATCCAAGTATGGCAAAAAGATGATGGAATTTACCTCTCTCAAACCAAGTATGCTCTAGACTTGTTGACAAAGTTCAGGATGGAAGATTGCAAAGGTGTATCTACTCTAGTTGCTCCAGGATTGAAGTTGACTAAGGATATGGATGGTGAGGATGTTGATCCTACCTTATACAAGCAACTAGTTGGTAGTCTTGTGTACTTGACTCACACTCGACCAGATATTTCATTTGCAGTAGGTGTGGTTTTAAGGTTTTTGAGTTCTCCTAAGGCTCCACATTGGATGGCAGCAAAAATAATATTGAGATATGTACAAGGGACTTTGAATATGGGTGTTTATTATTCTTCTCATGGAGATGTACAGCTTGTTGGGTATTCTAATTCAGATTGGGCAGGCTATGCAGATGATCACAAGTCAACTACATGTTACATGCTCTCTTTGGGTTCTGGTCCCATTTCATGGTGTAGTAAGAAGCAAACTACTATTGCTTTATCAACTATAGAGGCTAAATATACTACAGTGAATGAGGTAGCTAAAGAAATAACTTGGTTGCGAGCTATTCTTTCAGTACTCCAACATCATCCAATAGGACCTTCTATACTTCATTGTGACAATCAAAGTGCCATTATGTTGTCCAAGAATCGAGTGTTTCATGCTCGAACAAAACATATAGAAGTCTATCACCATTATATCAGGTATCTCATTCAAGAACAGGTGATTCATCTTTAGTATTGTAAATTAGTGGATCAGATAGTTGATCTATTTACCAAGGCTTTATGTCAACCTTAGTTTGTATATCTTAGAGGTCTTTTAGGCTTATGAGAAGTTATATGAATTTGTGATGGTAAGAATTTAGGGGGGACCATTGTGAATGTCTACCATCATATTAGTGAATAATTGTAAATGGGTACCTAACAAGGCTTTAGGCCTAGACCCATATATTCTAGATTATGGGGGGATGTATTTAATGAAGTTAGTATAATTAATTTAGGGGGGATGTTAGGGCATGTGCAGGATCATGATGGGCCAAAAAATGGCAATATGAAAAAAGTAGCATTTTGCACTCGCCAAAAAACACTAAAAATCTCGAGTTGACATTTTTTTGGGTTGGGTGTCAGTACATTGCTCCATAGAAATGCCCAAGCCTAAGTTTTACAAATCGGATATCCATTTTGAATCGGATATCTGATTTTTAAAAGTAAAAAAAATGGATATCCAATTTGGGGTTGGGCAATATTTGAAAATATTTAAAAATGTATTGTGGCGGTAAGATTTTGGTGCCACAAATCCGATTTGTGGCACACATAGACCCAAGAGTAATTAGGAGGTGGAGGGTGGACAAGAGATAGAGAGAGAGAGGGAAAGGGAGAGAGAGAGAGAGAGAAGAAGGAAGGGGAAGGGAGAGGGGAAGAAGGGAAGGAGAGAGAGAGAGAGGATAATCAGAGGGGCAAGGGAGGGAAGAGGGGAAGAAGGGGAGAGAGGGAGAGAATCAGGGAGGGGGAAGGGAGGAGCCGAAGAGGGGGAAGAAGGAGGATGAGGGAAGAGGGGAGAAGGGGGGGAGAGAGAGAATCAGGAGGGGAAGGAGAGGGAAGAAGGAGAGAGAGAGAGAGAGAGCTAGGAGGAGGAAGGAGAGGGGAAGAGGAGAAGGGGAGAGAGAGAGGGTGAGAGATAATTAGGAGGGGTAAGGAGAGGGGAGGAGGGGAAGAAGGGGAGAGAGAGGGAGAGAGAATTAGGAGGGGG
>CM021107.1:435501190-435523068 GCA_007115665.2 Sequoiadendron giganteum | reverse complement strand
ATATATTAGTAATATTAATTGGTTATATAATATTTTATATATTAACTTAATATATATATATATAAATATTTATACATTAACTAGAATATATAAATAATATATAAATATTATACATAATAGTATAATATATTATATATTATACATAATTCCGTAAGAGATTATCATAAATTAATTGAATTATAAACTATATTATATATTCTCAACTAGATATATTAAAATAAACTATAAATTATTTATTGCAATTTTTTAAATCATATATTAAAAACTATATTAAATTTTTTTAAATTATATATAAAATAAATCGGATATCTGATTCAAATCGGATATCTGATTTGAAAATTTCAAATTTTTAAATCATATATTAAAAGCTATATTAGATTTTTTTAAATTATATATAAAAAAAATCGGATATCTGATATGTTTAACACAAAACCTACTACCTAGGCACTAGCCTCGGGTTTGCTTCAAAATTTGGCTAGGACATACCAATCCTAAGAAGTCAACACAGAAAATGTGTTTAACAGCTTACCTTGCTTTTCTAGACTTCGCCCATGTGGCTGACGACTTTTTTTTTACCCTAAATTGATGAAACGAAAAGGGTTTTTAAAGGATATTCTTAGCTTTCTACCAATATAAATTATGCTTTACTTTTAATTTAATAAATAATTATTATTCATTTTCTATTTGAATTACAACTAAAGTCTTGATTGATAGGCTGATTGAAAAACATCTATATCTTTCAAACCGTATCACATTTTTTGAATCCAAAACATGCGTCACATTCTATGCTTCGCATACAATAGGATTAAAAAAATAAATTTGAATTTCATTAAGTTTTGACTAAGTGAAGGTGGTCAGACAAACGAGTTTTTATATTTTTTAAAAGTTGTAATAAAAAATTCATAATTAATTATTTACTTGGAAAAAAAATACAAAAAAATATGCATCACATTGGGACATGAATCCTCTACTTATATCTAAAATCTTATATAAAAATATTATCATTTTATTGTGGTTAGGGTGGTCAGACAGACACCTACTTCTTATTTTTTCCCTAAAATTTAAATACTACTGCATTGAAATTTCAAATTTTCACCAAATAGATTTAAAAAAAAAAGGTATATCTAGTAGTTTAGAAACTACATTCAATTTTCTACAGATTCTATTCTTACATATTTTTGAAATAATATAGATAACTTATTCAAATTTTTATGTCAAGTTGCCTAACTCTAATTTTTCTGAATTTTCATTGCCACTTAAGGGCCTGTTTTTTCCATGATGATCCTGCACATACCCGTTAGAGTAAATTAATTATGTTTCACATTTTTCTCATAGCCTTGCTGACATAGCCACTGCAACCGACTTCAACCATCCATGCCGCTCATGCTGCACCTACATCAATAAATTCTGCATTTCTTTCCTTCTGTGTTTCTTAGTTTGTTTTCAGTTTTGGCAGCATGCCAATCCCCATTACCTTCTCCGCAATTCCATTTAAAATCTTCCACCTTATGCCAACTCTCCTCAAGACTTGATATCTTTCTTTTTTTTGCAGGCTCTTACACAAATCTATTCATTGTTGTATCCCCTTTTTGTCAGGTATTCGGTGGGGAATATCCAGTGTGAGACCCCATCTACTTTTGTAGCGTTCGTTACCATTTAAACAATATTTTCTCATCTATTCATTAGATATTTTTTTGTAGGAATTGATCTTTGTTCGACCATCCCCTTTTCATCTGCAGTAAATACCAATGCCACCGGTCCATACATAGCCCATGCCTACATAGTAAAGAGCCAACCACCAATATTTCTAGACTAACACATTATTTATTTTAAAAAAACAACTCTTAATACTTAATTTCAATTAACATTGCTAAAGTTACTTTTATCGCTCCAAAATAATAATTATCCTAATGTATCTCAATTAGAATTAATAATAAATTGATTATTTAATCAAATATTAATATTATTAAGTGATATTGTAATTAACATCATTATGGGAAACTATCACGATGGACAACTCCTATCATTCCCACTCTGTGCCAAATTTGAAATCCTCCCTCTCCTAACCATTGCTTCCCTAAGGCAGGCCTATCTTCTACTTCACTGCGGGGTTGTGGCTTAGTGGTGGACATTTTTCCCTCTCTAAGTTCACCGTTGGTGGTTGAGGTTGGATCTTTTACTCTTGTAGATGCATTAAAGAGTTTTGCGGATGGGTTTTGTGTGGGTTCTCCTGACACTTTGAAGCTTGTAGATGGGTGTCGTGAGGGTTCTCCTTCAACAAAGAGACCTATTAAGACTTCTTTTATGGATGCGGTGCAAAATAAGAATGTTGTGCTAGGCTCTGTGCAACCTTTACGATGTGTTGGTGTTGCCCCTGCATCTCTTTGTGCAAAGAGGTCTCTGAAAATTTTGACTCCTATTCAAATATTGCCCTTATCTACAATTTATACCGCTGGTGGCCTCTCCTCTCTAAGTTGCATCTCTAGATTTTCAACCATTGGTCTCCATTGGTGGAGGTAAGATGGAGATTTATCCTTTTGCTAGAGGGTTTTTTGTGGTTGGATTTTGCTCTTTTGAAGATAGACAAGCAATTTTAGATCATGGACTATGGGAATGGGACTCTCATCCCCTATCTATGAGGCCTTGGGTTCATTCCTTCAACCCCTTGAAGGAGCCCATTAGTGTTATTCCTGTTTGGGTGAGATTGTCATATCCCCCCTTATAGTTTTGGTGATTCTCTACTTTTGAGGATATTGGAAATGCTCTAGGTAGATTTTTGAAAGTTGACATTGCTTCAAAGAATTTTACTCATGCCTCCTTTGTAAGGATTTTTGTGAAAATTGATTTATCTCAGGCTTTATCTAGAGAGGTAGGGGTGATCCCACAATACCAGTTTACAATTTTTGGGCAAACTGGACACTGAACTCATTTTTTTTTAACTAAATATTCACTTTTTGGCTCCTATAGCAGCTAAACCATGAGGAATTTGAAGATGATGAAAAATAGTGATTTGTGACGTTTTGTCTATAGATTCTAAATATATTTTTTTCAATTTTTTTGGAATCAGATTGTACTTCTTTTTCCATCTCCTTCGAAAACTAGTTTTTTTTTTAAAACATTATTTTAAGGAGTGACGCTCACCGTATACAACATAATTTTTTTTGTATGAAGGATAAAATTCTTTTTTTTTTTTAATTTAGATTCATAACTACGATATCTATCCTGTTCATTTGGTTTCATAGTTTTTTATTAAATATTTTTTCCTTAATCAAGTTTCAAAGTCAAACCAATTACAATTTAGACATAGGTAAACCGTATACAACATAACTTTTTTTGTATGTATCAAAACTCAATTTTTTTTATTTTAATGGATCAAGGACATCAATACCTAGCCTGAACATATTTTTTAAAATTTTATTTTGATAATCTGCTATTTTTCCATATGTGCAGAATAGAGAGCTTGATTTTCGGTGAAAAACCTTTGTTTAATAAAACTAAAAAAAAATACATAATAAAACCAAAACACATTAAAATTATATTCGTTGGATAGCTTGTTCCAAGGAATACCATGATAATTTGAAATAAATTTTAAAGGAATTCATTTGATCCCCCAAAAGGTAAATCAAAAGTGATTTTTATTAGCATTTTGATAGGTGTAAAGGAGACTCCGTTGTAGGTATGGTTTAAAACTAGCCGGATTCTATCCAAGGTGGTTTGATCTAAGGTAGTTTGATCAAATCCTCTTCAATTGGAATCCTTAAAATGGAACTTTTAAAGGCTTAAATTATTATATTTTCTAAAAATATGTGATTTTAGCAAAAATTAGAATCTCCTAGAAATTGTAAACCAACTTTGTGGGATCACCCGTAGTGCTCTAGGTTACTGGTTGGTCTTGGTCTCAGCTAGTGGATTATGAAGGTATCCCTTTTTGTTGTAGATGCTATTTTTTTACTAGACACCTAGCTTGTGATTGTCCTCGTGGGGCTCATCCTATTTCTTCCTCCACCTGGTGGAAGAATGCTCTTCATGAGCATTTAACAGTGTACCCTGATGCTTAATCTTCTTCTGATAGTGATGAGTCTCCTTCTCCTTCTGTGCAGAAGTTTACTACTATTGATGGTGTTGATCCTCTGGTGGCTTGTCTATGTTGGTTCAAAATTTGGCTACTCTGCATGGTGTGTGTTGCTTCCCTTGAGTCCCCTATTGCCCCCTTGCTGAACAATGTTGGTTTAACTTCAATTCTACTTCTTCAACCTCACTCTTGATTGCTTCACCTAAAGCATCATTTTCTCCAATTGAAGGTGATTCTTCCACTTCTATTCCAACTAATCTTATTTCATATTCATCTTGAACAATTTCCCAATGAAAGAAGAATTCCAAGAAGGCCAATATTTTATATAACAAGCCCTTGGTGGCTTTGGTTCCTAGCTTAGGGGTTTGAGCTATATTTCCTTGTTATTGTTGGGTTGTTTCCTACCAGTAGCTCCTTGCTACTGCTACTGGTTTTATTGTTTTTGTTGTTCTTGCCCTATTGTTTTTGACTTGTGGTTTTGTTTGACTAGTCTGCTTTGTCAGAGTTTAGCCAAGCTATTTTTTTTGTTTGGGATCAGGGCCCTTCCTTACTTTTCTTGTCAAAAACATCATTATGAACCATTATTAAGTCTGAATGTTGTTATTACTAAAGTTTTCTCTACGTCTATCTTTTATAAAATTAGTAATATTGTTATCGTTTTTTCTACCAATAACCCGATAATACTCCATTTATTATTTATTTGGCTATTTGAAAGTTGGGGCTAAGAACATACCAACAATATAAGGATTACATAATTATGTCTAATAATGATGTCATCTAGACTATTCAATTCACCAAAGGAAGTTGACACTAAAAATCCACCCCAATGAATAACCCTACTCACCAAGAACCTTCACTACCCAAAAGCTTTGTATTTGCTCATCATAATTCAATTCATAACATATCATAATACTACTTGTTTATAAAAGCTTCTTGAAATTCTTTACACATTTGGATAATTATTGCCACATTAATATTGTTCCTTATTATTCATTTTATCATCACTTTTATTTATTTTCTCCATTTATTACTTACCATGTGTATTAATACATCATTTTGATTATCACTTAATAAACATACCCATGATACAGGTAAATAATTTTCTACTTATTGAATAAAAGGGGGAGGGCCTCACATATGTAATATATATTAAAAGTTATATGACAATTGTAAATCTACGTATAATTTGAATTGATATTGTTGGTTCATTATTTTAAATTAACGTGTACATTATAATTACATTGTATATACTTTTTTATCCTAGAAGTATTAAAGTGCAAAAAATTCATTTAATTTTATCAATCTAGTGCACCATATTTTATTTTTATTTTAAATTCTTATCTTGATTATTTAATAATTTTCTTTCTCCCTCTTCCTTCCATAATTATTTTTTTACCACTTTCCCTTTCTTACCAATTTACTAGCTATATATATTTATATATTTTATCAATTGTATTATAATATATGTCTCTTATTTAAAAATATAGATTTCTTTTTGTGATCACAACATAATTAATTAATAATATTAAGAAAAATGTTGTATGTACATTTGATTTAATCAACCTAAATAACATAAAGAAAAGTCTTTAGCATATGACTAACATCATCAAAAAGAAAGTTTTCATTTAAACTAAATATTAATTTCTTCATAATATTGACCTAATTAATATATTAACCAAAAAAATTATTCAAAATACAATGAATACAATTTGAAGAAGTGAATTATTTTTTGTGTAAATTTTTTATATATAATATTTTTAATTGTAATTTATTGAAAATAATTATTTTAAACAATATTTTGAATGTATTCAATTATTAAAATGTAAAATTTTATAAAAATTAAACATATATTTTATCCCATAATATTCAAAATTTAAAATTTAAAGATTTACCTAATATATTATATATAAGATTTTATTCTAAAAATTTGAACATCATTTGTCAAATTGCTTGTTTATTAATAATTAAATTAAAAATTAAAAATATTAAATATGTCAAAATTATAGCATTTAAATTGAAATTTAATAAAGACAATTTTGTAGATGTTTTCAATATTTTTTATACTATTATTCATATATTTTTAATATATATAATAATATTTTTACAATTTTAAACAATTATATTTGAACATTCAAATTTTTATGTGATATATATATATATATCGAAAAAGAATAAAAATGGAAAATATAATTAATAATTAAATAAAAGATGCCATTGCTTTCATTTATACACAAACTACTTTCGTCACTTATCACTACTCTTCCCACAATTCCAACATATTCCATATTTTTCGCATACATTGCATTGATATGTTGTATACCCTTCCTGACTGCATAAACTGCAATAAATATCATGAAGGTTATGTAATTTGAGGAGAGAATGTTGGGGATAATGTTTGGGATGGATGATTCCATCTCTCCATCTACTCTCCACACTTTTCTCAACTCCTCCCTTTTTAATCTCCTCCACCAATTTTTCCTTGCTATCTTCTTCACCACCACAGTAGTTCTACCATTTCACCATTTCCATCCACCAACACTATCCTCATCTTCATTTCATTATTCCTGCTCTCCTCATCTGCACTAGCAAGACCCAATACCATTCTTCTCACCTTCACTATCCTTTCATCTGTTCCCATTCCATTCATTAACTCCTTTTGTAAATACCCAACACGCCGCCAAAATTTATATATATTAGACAAAGAGAGGGTTGCTATGCTACACATTTTTGACTCATTTTCATTTAGCTTTTCACAAGCCATTTCATAAGCATTTTCGTTTGGACGCATGTGATTGTGACCAACATAAAACACTTGGAACCCCATTTCCAACATTGTCAAAGCACTATACAAGTGAGGGGCGACCTCCATCATCTTCTCAGCTGAACCCACGCAGAACAACATCATTACTCCATGATTCATCATCTCCTTCGCCTGTTACCACAGCTCAAATTTCTATCATTTTCCATTAAGTATACATAAATTTTGATATTTATATCACATAGCTAAGAGAAATGTTAAACTTGTTTTAAACTCACCTTGTTTGAGAGAAAATCTAGATGTTGGAAGAGGAATTGCAAAGTGGATAAAACATTGACTTCAAATCTCTCCCACTCTGCCTTCCTTAGTTGTTCTTCACGACCTTGAGAAAATGGATACACCTCCAGTCCCCATCTTTCTATCATCGATATTACATCTTTGTTTGAAATCCTTCCCTTCTCGTCCACCACACAAATGAATGGCTCTTGCAACTGATCCCCAACAAGAGAATCTATTCGGTCATGTATCAACCATGGATTTGGTACCAGTGGCCACGAAGAATCAACAGTCGCTCTCTCAAACTCCTCCCACGTGTTGTGACCCCAAGGAATTGGAACCCAGACAAATTTGACCACATAATTATGGTTCTCTTGCATCTTCAGATACATTTCTTTCAGAGCTGAGGTGAACACTTCCGGGTTTTCCTCAAGATATGTGACAACCAGTAATATCAATTTTCCTTGTAGAACGGAAACCTTTACCTGCAATTATTATTCTTTATTACTCTAATAGGCTTGGCCTCAAACATTTACTTCACAATTAAAGTGAGACTACATTTTAAAATCAAAATTACTCGATAAAAATACCTGACGATTTTGATTGAGCAAGAGATAATATGTTTCTTCAGTTACCAACAATCCTTTCAGCAATTCAAGATTGCTCTCTCTCGGAGTGTTTGTGACAAAGGCCACTCCATCCAATATATAAGATATGTCTTCCCACACAGACAAGCATATTATGTTGGAATTTATTGTTTCTCCCGAGCCTTTGCTCATCCGTTAGACCCCCTGCAGCCCTCACCTACCTATTAGGAGCCTTTCTATTTTGGGGATCCTCCTTGCAGCTCCTGACAACTCCAGAATTGAATGAGGTAGCTGTTTTTGAAATTGGCATTTACTACGGTAGGTGATTTCAAATTTTTGAGAGGGAATGTTTGTTTTAGACAAAAAGGATTGAAGGCAAATTATTCTGTCAGTTGGGAAAAAAGTTGAGAGAAGTCAGAGAAGAAGATTGCAGTAGCACAGTTCTATGTTTTGTGTTTGGTTTTTCAAATCTTGACATGGTATCAGAGCCATAGGCCCCATTTCCTTGTGAGTTTCGGCATTTGTTTTTTCTGGGTGTTGAGTTTTTTGTTGTAGGAGACATGGCTGGAGATGAAGCAAGGAGTTGGCAGTAGCCACCGTCTTTTAATGGACATAACTATGATGTTTGGGCCAAGAAGATGAAGACCATCATGGTGGCCAATGATTTGTGGGATTTTCTCATAAATGGGTTCATGGATATCACTGATCCAACTGCATTTGCAGCTCTCACAAACAACCAGAAGACCCAGTTGAAGGAGCAGAGGAAGAAGGATGCAAAAGCTTTGAGTTTGATCGAAGCAGCCTTGACAGAGGCCATTTTTCCCAGAATAGCAGTAGTTGAGTATGCAAAAGAAGCTTGGGAAATCCTTCAAACCGGATACAAAGGGACTGATAAAGTTAAAGGTGTGAAGCTCCAGCTACTTCGAAGAGAGTTCAAAGTTATTGAGATGAAAGAAGGTGAGTCTATTGCAAACTTTCAAACAAGGTTCTCTGGTTTGTTGAACCAGCTGAGAGCAAATGGAGATGTGTTATAGGAGTTGAAGATTGTTGAAAAACTTCTTAGATGTCTACCCACGAGGTATGATCCTTTTGTCATTGCTATTGAAGCTGCGACAAACCTTTCTACTTTGATAGTGGATGAGTTAATGGGTTCTCTCCATACCCATGAGCAACGCTTAAAAAGGTCTGCTACTTCTTCCCAAGAGCAAGCTTTCAAAGATCAGTTGAATGCAAGAGGCAGAGGGAGAGGTAGAAATGGCTCCCAAAGAGGTAAAGGCAGATCCAGTCAAGGAAATGCTAGAGGAGAAAGCTTGAGATGAGCAAACAACCAAGAGGGAGCATGCAGCTCTCAGAACAACTGCCGTAGAGGCATGAAGAACAATAGTTCGAGTGGGAGAAGTGTCAAGAGTAACATTGAGTGCTACTTCTATCACAAGTTTGGTCACTATGCTAGTGAGTGTTGGAAGAAACACGATAATCAATAAAGACATAATGCAAATGTTGTTGATTTAGATGTGGCTGAAGGAAATCAGTCCACAGCCTTCATCATGTGCAATGTTGGTGAAGACGGTAGCCTTGAAGTCTGGTACTTGGACAACGGTTGCAACAACCACATGAGTGGTAATGAAAGTCTTTTTTCTTTCATTGAGAAAAATGTTACATCAAAAATTAGAATGGGGAACAATGAAGTTGTTCCTGTCAAAGGAAAAGGATCTATTATGATCCGCACCAAGCAAGGTGAGAAGAAGGAGGTCCAGAATGTGTTTTTTGCATCAGAGTTGAAGCATAACCTCATGAGTGTAGGACAACTGATCCATAATGGATACAAAGTGCTGATGGAGAAGGGAAAATGTGTCATTTATGACAAGAATGAGAGGACAAAGGTGTTTACAGCAATACAAATGACAAAGAACCGAATGTTTCCGTTGAAGATTGAGACGTGCTTCTCATCTCAGTCAGTTGCAACACCTCTCATGGATGAAAAATGTACATCAGTTTAACATGCAGCCCTCAAGAGCACCATTGAAGACCCCTCCAAGCTATGGCATCTCAAGTATGGACATTTAGGCTATGTTGGTTTAAGTCTTTTGTCCAAAAGCAAGATGGTTGATGGTTTGCCAAGGATAGTAGAGCCTAATGTTAGATGTGAGGCTTGCATTTTGGGCAAGCAACATAGGCAGCCTTTTCAATCGGGCAAGAGCACCATTGGAGTTGGTGCACATAGATTTGGTAGGCCCTATGCAAATCACTTCCATTAGTAATAGCTTATTTTTGTTGATGTTAATACAGCGTCGGTCTTCACTAGACACATATTAAATACATGGGCCGACCTTATATTTGATTTATATCATGTACTTATTCTGGCCGACTTTAATTGTTATTAAATATTTATCAAAGGCCGACCCAAGTGAAGAGGCGCCTAGGAGATATAAATACAAGGTCACTTCTTGGTTATTCACACAATTCGAATATCAAGAAGTTCGCTATTATTGACAGAGCAGAATTCGCAGTCCTAGAAGAAGTTCATACTTAATCAGCAGATCATCATCTTGTAGCAGCAGATCATCATTTTGTAGCAGCAGACCGATTTCAAGGAGAAACATATTCATTTGTATCTTTGCATCTAGGAGAGGTGCTATTATTCATTGTATCAAATTCGGCATTGTGTTGGGCCTGAGTTCAAGCAGATTTCTGCTCTTATTCCTTCAATATATAAGAGATATATTTGCTGGGTTTTTCTCCCTCAAGAGGAGGGTTTTCCCAGGGTATCTTGTTGTGTTCATTGTCTTATGTGTTGCATTTCTTTTGTTCAATTGATTATCTAATCTGATCTAAGAAACACTAACAATTTTTTATGACCTTTATTGATGATTTCAGCTGTAAGACATGGGTTTATTTTTTGTAGCACGAGTCTGATGCATTTAAAAAGTTTTTATTGTTTAAAGTCCAGGCTGAAAAAGAGAGTGGACATTTTATCAAAGTCCTAAGGTCAGATAGAGGAGGAGAGTATACCTCCGATTGTTTTGTGAATTTTTGCAGGCAGAATGGCATAAAAAAGGAGCTTACAACCAGTTACACTCCACAATAAAACAGAGTGGCTGAAAAAAAAAATAGGACCATCGTGGAGATGGCAAGAAGCATGCTAAAAGCAAAAAGACTCCCTATAGAATATTGGGGAGAGGCTATTGTAACAACTGTGCATTTGATTAATAGAAGTCCAACAAAGGCAGTCCGTGATAAGATACCTCAAGAGGCATGGACAAAACAAAGATGGACGGTTGAACACTTGAGATTGTTTGGAAGTGTGGCTTATGCACACGTGCCTAAAGAAAAAAGGAAAAAATTGGATGACAAGGGTGAAAAGTGCATTTTCATGAGCTATAGTGAAGAGTCCAAAGTTTATAGGTTGTACAATCCGGTCACTAAGAAAATTATCATTAGTAGAGATGTGGAGATTTTAGAAGATCAGTCATGGGATGGCACAACAGATCCTGATAGCTCCCGACAGCTCTCGATAGTACAAAATGATGAAGAAGTTGAAGATGAAGATCAGGAAAATCCTGCAGCAACAAAGATTGATGGCTCCCAACCACTCTGACCACTCCTGATCAGAACAGAAAGAAAGGGAAGCAGCCACAGACAGCCATGGGATTGGCTCCTGATAGCTCCCGATGAGCTCTTGACAGTTTCAGATGAGCTCCTGACAGCTCTTGATGAGCTCTTGACAGTTTCGGATGAGCTCCTGATAGCTCTCGATCGCTCCAGAATCAACCTGTTCAGCAGAACATCAACAACACTGAAAATTCAGACCCCACTCTCGCCTCCCTAATGCCAAGAAAGACCAAGAGTCTAAGGGAGATCTACCAAAATGAAAGGTATGATGAGGAATTTGATGAGAGTGTGAATTTTGCACTATTTTCTCACAATGATCCAATTTATTTTAAAGAAGCTATGAAAGAGGATAAATGGTGTGAAGCCATGGATGAGGAAATAGATGCATTAGAAAGAAACAATACATGGGAGTTGATTGACTGGCCTCCGAGCAAGAAAACTATTGGAGTAAAATGGGTATATAAGACCATAAGCAATACCGAAGGAAGAATAGATCGGCACAAGGCAAGATTAGTTGTCAAGGGGTACAAACAACAGTTTGGAAGAGACTATGATGAAACATTTGCCCCTGTTGCTAGGATGGAGACTGTTAGGGTAGTCATAGCCATTTCTGCCCAACACGAATGGAAGGTATTTCAAATGGATGTGAAGTTCACCTTTCTTAATGGAGTATTGAAAGAAGAGGTTTATGTGGAGAAGCCTTTTGGATATAAATTTTCAGGCTAAGAACACAAGGTGTATAGGTTGAAGAAGGCTCTTTATGGGTTGAAACAAACTCCACGGGCATGGTATAATAGGATTGACTCATATTTGATGAGTAACGGCTTTAGCAAAAGCGATGGTGAGCCCACTCTCTACATCATGGCAGCAAATGGTAATATTTTAATTGTTGTCTTGTATGTAGATGATTTAGTTTTTACTAGAGATGATGATTTCCTCATTGCTAATTTTAAAGAGGCCATGAAAAGAGAATTTGAAATGATAGATTTAGGTCTTTTGAGTTATTTTCTAGGCATAGAAGTAAAACAAATGCATGAATGTATTTTTATCTCTCAAGAGAAGTATGCAAATGAGATCTTGAAGAGATTTAGAATGCTTGAGAGCAAGCCTGCCCCAACACCAACAGTCGTAGGTCTTAAGTTGAGCAAAGAAGATTGCAGCAGCAATGTGGATCAGACCATGTACAAAAGCTTGGTTGGAAGCTTGATGTATTTGACAGCAACTAGGCCGGATATAATGCATGGAGTGAGTCTGATTTCCAGATTCATGGAGACTCCAAGAGACACCCATTGGCAAGTGGGTAAGAGAATCCTAAGGTATGTGAATGGTACCAAAGGATATGGTGTGTTGTACACAACATCAAAAGAATATGGGCCGGTTGGTTACACTGACAGTGATTGGGCAGGAAGTTTGGATGATAGGAAGAGCAGTTTGGGCTATGTATTTCATTTGGATTCGGGTGCAATCTCTTGGGCTTCTAAGAAGCAACCTGTTGTTTCCTTATCAATAGCTGAAGCTGAGTATATAGCACCAAATGCAACAACATGTCAAACTATTTGGCTGAGAAGAATCTTGACAGATTTGAAAGAAGAACAAGAGGATGGAACAGTGATCTATTGTGACAATGTTTCATCAATAGCTTTGACGAAAAATCATGTGTTTCATAGAAGAAGCAAGCACATTGAAATTAGGTATCATTTCATTCATGAATTGGTTGAAAATTGTGAAATTAAAATGAAGTTTTGTAGGTCTAAGCAATAGCTAGCAGACATATTCACCAAGCCTTTGAGCATTGACAATTTTGTGCGCCTAAGAGGAAAATTGAGCGTTGTTGATTTGGATCAGGATTGATCTTGTTGTTTTATCAGCTCAGGACAAAGGGGGAGTGTTGGAATTTATTGTTTCTCTTGAGCCTCTGCTCATCCGTCAGATCCCCTACAGCCCTCACCTACCCGTTAGGAGCCCTTCTATTTTGGGGATCCTCCCTACAGCTCCTGACAGCTCCAGAATTGAATGAGGTAGCTATTTTTGAAATTGACATTTACTATGGTAGGTGATTTCGAATTTTTGAGAGGGAATGTTTGTTTTAGACAAAAAGGATTGAAGGTAGATTATTCTGTGAGTTGGAAAAAAAGTTGAGAGAAGAAGTCAGAGAAGAAGATTGCAGCAGCACAACTCTGTGTTTTGTGTTTGGTTTTTCAAATCCTGACATTTTAGGCCATTTTCTTCTAATTGATCACTGCTACGAAAAACTGCAATGCTTCCAGTGTCATACAAAGCAGATAATTTATGATAGAAAGAGGAATTTTGGGAGTTGTTAGGTGTATAAGCTAGGATTCTGATGGCGGCCAACTTAGATATTAATGATTTAAAACGGGTCCCAACATATATGATCTACATTTCTTTTGAATTGCGTTGCAGCTACTGTAGGTTCTTTCCTAATGCTCCCCATGACCACCCAATATCTGAATCAATGATGAAGATGAGTGGAGTTTGTGGTTGAAGTGAGGATAAATGGAAGGGGTGTCCATCTACGTCAACCAGAAGCCCTTCCTCATCAAATACCTTTGCTAACACCCCTTCTAACAACAAAGTTCTTTCACCTTCTTTACCCTGCAATTGTAACGCAATGACGAACTATGATGGAATGCAATCTAAAATTTGGCACCAAAAAAATAAAGTGATTCTACAACTTAAATATATCCAATTTTAAGCCAAGACTATAATAGAATAAAATTTTAAATTTCTCCTCAAATGATAATCATTTGCTCCAAATTAAATCTAAATATAAATTAAAACATCCACCTGAGGGATGTCTGTTACCACAGTCAGTTTCCTTCCTTTTTGTCTTTTCATTTCCATCCACTGTTGTATCATTCTTTCACTGCGTACAATGTCAAGGTGCCGTAAGCTCTTGATATTCCCCACACTATCCATCCATTCAGCCCCCAAATTTTCACATTCAGAAAGGTCCAATCTTGTTAAAGATCGAAGAAGATGTAAATCATCAGAAAGCTTTACTAAACTAGAGCATCTTGATATAACTAAGCTTTCCAAGCAGCCAAGCTCGCCAAAGCGGTCTGGAAGATTACATAAATTATCACACTTAGATAGATTCAAATATTTTAGTGCTACAAGGCAATGGAAGTCACTTCACAATTCCTCCAATTTATCACATCCTGATAAATCTAAGGTTTCTAGAGAGCTAAGTTTCCCAATACCTAGAGGCAAGCTTCGCAAGCTCTTGCAATTATTCAATTCTAATTTTATTAGAGAACTACGTTTCCCAAAATCTAGAGGCAGCCTTGACAAGCTCTTGCAATCTTTCAAATATATTTCTCTCAATCCTCCTAGGCAATGAAAGTCATTACACAGCTCTTGTAAGCTTTCACATCCTCTTAAGTCTAAATGTTGCAGCAAGTGAGCTCACTGAACCTGCTCGGAAGCGTCTTCAATCTTCTACAAAAACTTAATGAAATACTTGTGAGCATTGTATGTTTGCAAATTTGTTCTGGCATTTCACCTAAACTTGAACATCCATGAAAGCTTATGCTGGTTCTCCAAATAGACATCAAGTCTCCAAGGCTATTGGGAATACATGTCAGACTAGTGCATCCCCACATTGTTAAAGAAGTTAAAGATGTTAAGTTTCCCAATCCAGTCGGGAGGCAAAGCAGACTGGAACAACCGGTTATATTCAATCACTGTAATGAGGTAAGCTTTTCCAAATCACTCGAGAGCTCTTGCAAACTCGAGCAACCTGAAAGGTCAAGCTCAATAAGAGTGACCAACTCCCCAAATCTAGTTGGCAACTGTTTCAGATTTCTACAAGACCACAATTCCAACTTTTGTAAAGATAGGAGCTTGACAAGAGATTCATGCAATTCTGTTAGGTCTTCATATGTGGATAGTTTCAACCTTTGTAGATTATATAAATTTGGAAAACACTCTGAAATTCCATCAACATTGCATCTATACAAATCCAATTCCTTTAATGAACGAAGATGCACAATTTCAGCGATTCCATGTATTCGACCACCATCCAATTTGAGCATGTTCAAATTTGGAAGATTCTACAATGACAATGAGGAAGATATTAATTTACAACTTATACCACAATTCTTTCATAACTGGAAATAGTATACGTTGAGGAGAAAATTAAAAACCTTTTTAAGGAAAAAGTAAAAAATCACAATTGAGAAGGAAGAAATAAATTATTATGATGTGAAAATCATTGAGCACTTGCCATGGATGGATTCAAAATGACATCCTCATATCCATGTATTGATAGGTATCTTAAATGGTTGAGGTTGAATATATTGATTGGTAAATTGGGTACTTTATCTTCCACATGAAGAAACCTTAGCTCCTTAAATTGTTTGTTGCATTTCCCTTTCACAATTATCAATTTTTTGGCCATAGTTCCCAAATATAACACTCGTAGAGATCAGCTCATGGTATCCAACTCTTCTGCTGATATAAACAAGGGACTCTCTATCTTTTCTATCCGTACTCCTTTTATTTGAGAAACAAGCTGTTGAAATTCAGACATACTGTCATTTGAACTAATTCAACAAAAAAATGTTTATAAAGACTCAAACAAACTAGTTAGTATTTCATAAAATTTGTACTAAAATTAATTAAAAGAAGTGAGAATATGCATATAGTTTATAATATTTAATAAAAAATTATACAAACCTCTTCTTTTTTTAAGGCGAATGAAAAATCTTTTACACTTTTGAATCGGGTGTTTTTTGATTTATTACGACCAATTGCTAGAATAAGATCATGAATCTTTATCTCATTACTTTCTCTCTTGATGAGAGCTCCTTCTTGTAGGCATACCGTTTCTTCCTCTCCCACAATCCAAGAAACTTCCTCCCACTTCCATGACCAACTATAGAATAATGAGCATATGTCAAGGAATGCTTCCTTAGCACTTGGCTTAAGCTCCTTGTAGGAAAACAAAACCCTTGACTTGTCAAAACTATACTTCTCACTACCACCAAAATCATCTCCAGATTTTAGCCAATGAAGTACTCGCTCATAAGATTCAAGTGTGTTCTTTCGTTGATGAAGATAACCCCCGATCAATTCCAAAACTAAAGGACAACAATTGCATTTCTCTGCTATTTGCCTAACCCGAGGTCTTTCTTGCAATATGGACTCTTTTTCTATTTTTCTATCTATTTGTCTACATAACACTTGAAGGGCTACATCAATAGAAAGAGATCCCACTTCATAGAGTTCACAAGGCTCAATTCCACAAGATTCAATTACTCCTGAGACATTTGTTTCTCTAGCTGTTAAGAGTAACCAAAATTTCTTTTCATTTATAACATCCTTAGGTAAAAGCTTTCGTAGTGGTTCTAGATACAAAGCATTGCCAATATATAAGAAAGTAGATTCTTTTTCTATAATTTCTTTCAAGCTTTGTTGTCCACTTTGAAAGTCTCTTACATCATGTTTGTTGGCAGTCAAATCTTGCAAAATCAAGGATTGAAGTTCTTCTTCTTTGGGATCTTTTTCTAGGTTTTGAATGAGAGTAACTTTAGCATGTTTCCAACCCCGAAGTTTGTCTTTCAAAGAGGAATAAACTGCATCTGCTAGCGTGGTCTTTCCAGAACCACCAATGCCATATACAACCACCGCCGTTGTTCCACTATTACTCTCCCAATTGAGTCATTTAATGACTTCTTCAATTTTCTCTTCTATTCCAACTGCAGGTTAAAGAAGCATGTGAAATGTTACAATATGTCAATATAGTGCATATAGTACTTAACAAAAAAGTAACAAAATAACAATTGGTTGGCAATTTTTTACCTGCATCATTATTAAGAGTGGGAACAAGGGGAGGAGGGTTGATTATGCTTTGCATGCCTTTCAAAGTAGAGGTGCTTATTTGTAAATGAAGCATTTTTCACATGTCATCCATATCATTACTAAGTTGTTGAAGCTCTTGTCTATCCCTTGAAGCTTTAAACACCCTTTACATTATCCAAACACTAAATTAAGTGGTTGCTTTAAGAACTAATCCTCCCACCAAAGAACCAAGAAGATGAATGTAAATACATATCAATACTTAAAAATAAACTTTTCAAAGTTAAATAATTATGTACCTTTTAAATCCCTTTCTTTTCTTCTGGGAACAACATAAGATGGCTCCTTTCACTAATAATTGGATAGACTCGTTCAGTTTAGCATGCAACTCCTTTTGTAAACTAAGAAGTTTTTGAAGCTGGAGGATTACTTTTGATAAGTCAATCATAGGCTTAAAAAGTCTTAAACACTCTTCCTTATTATTTTTTATGGTGTCTGCAATTTTTAAAGCTACACCCACCACTAAAAAACCCACCGCAACCCAATGAACATTTCCAATTGCATTCAAAACTCTTATGCCTGTTTGATGATTGTCTCTAGAGTATTCTTCTATCGGAAAAATCAATAAAAAATTAAGAATAAATTAATTAATAATAAATAAAACACGAGTATTTCCTCTTTGATTTTCTTGTAAATTTGCACACCTAATAATCAATGTAGCAATTTTCATAAAAAAATAATTGGTTCCTTAATAAAATGGTTTATTAAATAGAATAATTACTCAAAACATAGTTGAATTAAAATTGAAATTATTATTGATACATTTCTTATATAGAAGATAAAATATAATTTAATAAGTTATTTTCAAGTAAAATAATAATATTAAAATTTAAAATCATGCTATTTGTAAATAATTTATAATATGAAGACTTCAAATTTTTAAAACATACGTGTTTTTTTAATTTTGACATGTTATGTTTTATGTTAAATCATTGTCTTGAAGTCTTTTTTTTACTAGATTAATATGTAAAGAAACATAAATTCATAGTTAAATAAATAAATAAAAACAATTTTAAAAATGAAATAAAATTTATGAAATCAAAATATTTACATTTTGTTCTTCATGGCACAGTACAATGGTTAAATCATGGCATTGTTGTTTTAACCATCAAGATTCAAATCCCTATTGACCCATTGTGATCACATACATTGTTCCCTCACTAATCTATTATACTCATGGGTTTGAACCTTTGCATTGAAGTTATTGGTGTTCATGCTTGTGACTTTATGTTCCAAACTCTCATTGGGCTAATGTGCTCATGGGCTTTGTGCCCCTAATAGGATATTGAGCTCACACGTTTGCAATTTTTGCACATTAATATAGTGAATTCATGCCAAGGATAAGGTCCCTCATTTTTTTTTCTAATTTTGATGATTCTTTTGAACATATTCATGCTATTATATCCAACTTCTATTGTAGGTTAGTCTCTAGTATAGTTTTATTAAAAAATAAAAAATATTAATAATAAATTGGGTTATGCATACAAGAATAAAATAATGGCATTAAATTATAATGAATTATGGTACAACCAAAAGCTCATCAAATCCCCCAGAAAATTTACCATTGTACTAAAAATAACTAATGACTAATTCCAAGGAGATTTCAACACTAAAATAATTTCTATTGGTTTCATTTATCATGGATCATTCCTAATATTTTTATCGCAAATGGTAAGGAGTAAATCACATAAGCTCCTCTAACCTAAAACCTTTTATAGATTCACATTTTAATCTAGTATAAATATTTTATAGGAGAATTCGACACATTTTCTTTGACCATAGTAGAGAAGAAAATATTTAGATTTAAACATGTAGCTATCTCTTGCATTCCTCTAAACATATTAGCTTGATTTTTAATTAGTGTGAGTAATGATTTTTTTTGTGTGTTGATCCCTTCATACTCTTATGCCTTTATATCTTCCTTTAATAGAAAGGAGAAGGTATCCATTAAAGGGTAAGTGCACCAATCTGTGACACAATTTTGGCTCTTAAGATGCCACTTTTTTTTTTTGAAATTAGAAAAATCTTATTTGCACGAGAAAATGAAGATAGTTACGCTCAAAATTTCAAGATGCGGCAAGAACAAAAGTTGAAGTACTCTGAGTCTAGTTTCTAAGCTAATATTATTTTTTGAAATTAATGAAGATTAAGGGTCTCAAAAAGGGGGGGGGGGCAAAACAAGTCCTATTTTTATAAAAAAATATAGCATATTGCCTGAGGGCTCCCCCCTTTTTGGTTAACGTTTTTTTAGAATTTCAAAAATCCCAATGGTGAGAAATTATCTAACACCATGTAGTTTATCCTCCTTCTTTCGGATTAATGAATATATAATATTTTATGAATTTTCAAAGTGGACACATCCTGAAAAGCTGAAATTTGAGCGTGCTGCCCCCCAAATTTTTTGCAAACTAATCAAAAATTGATTTTTATTTTTTTTTCATCATGTGTAGAATGGAGTCTAGTTTCAAAAAACATAATTTGTTTCATGTTCCAATGAATGTGTAAAAATCTATCCTAAACCTAGCACATGTTGGTTTTTGACCAAAAATGAAGGCATTTACAATAGAAGCCATGGATCAAAACCTTAACTAAATCAAAATGAAAAAAATAATTATATATTTAGATAGCTGAGATAGAGGTTAACGCTATCACGATGTTTTTTATAAACTTTCATTGAAAGACGTGCAAATGAGATGGGGAGCACGGTAAAAAATATGAGAAAATTTAGCAAATCCTGTTAATTAACACATCTAAAGCAGGCCTTTTGGCGAGCACCAAATGACTCATCACATTTGGCTTGTGCCAAATTTGGCATGCACAAAATGTGATGAGTCATTTGGTGAGTGCCAAATGGCCTATTTTGCACAGAACTAGATTTTCGCTTTTTTTGATAGGAAAATTATATACATGAAATAAACATTTAAGTATAAGTTGACATTTACATATGGATATTTAATTTCTTATACTTTAAGTTATATTTCATGTATATATAGGCAGGTTGTTTGAGAGTGGTTTCAGATCTCTAAGAGTTATAATGCAAATTCTAGTTTTTGGAAGATCTTAAAACTTTCAGACAGTCAAATTTCAGTAATCAGCATGTCAAATTTTAGTAATCAAAAGGCCAAATTTTAGTACTCAGGAGGTCGAATTTCATCTATCTCACTCATTTTCATCTCTTATTCTCTAGACCTCTCTCTCTCTCTCTCACTATCTCCATCCCTTTATCTAACAATATCTTCCTTGAGCTCAAGAACTATGTCTCTACATGTCCATCTCTCTCTCCTTCCCTCTCCAATATCTATCTCCCTCCCTCCTTCCCTCTCTACATTTTTCTATCTCTCATCCCTCTCCTTTAATCTCTATATATCTCTCTCTACTCTCTACACCTACCTATCCCTCCTCCCTCCCTCCCTCTCCTCTCTTTCTCTCTCTCTTTGCTTCCCTCGCTCTCTCCTCCCCTCTCTACTCTCTATCTTGTCATTCTCTCTCTCCTTCCCTCTCTAGTTCTCTCTATCTCACTTCTCTCTCCTTCCCTCCCTCCCTCTCTAATTTTCTCTATCTCCCTCTCTCTCTCCTTCCCTTTCTACTTCTCTTTATCTCACCTCTCTTTCTCCCCCTCTCTCTCTCCCTCTCTCTTCCTTTCACCCACCTTTGCTCTCTACTTCTCTCTATCTAACCTATCCCTCTATACATCTCTCTCTCTCCCCCCTCCTTCCATCTCAATCTCTCCACCTTCCTCCTTATCTCTCTAATTTTAAGCTCCATCACACATCTCTATCACCTATCTCACTTCTCTCTTTCCCCTTCCCTCTCTACTCTCTTTCTCTCTATCTCACCCCTCCTCTCTCTTGTCTCTCTCACCTCTGTCTCTCCATCCCTACCTCTTCCTCCCTCTCTCCTTCCCTCTATTTTTCTCTTTATCTCCTCCTCCCTCTATCTACCTAGACCTCTCTCTATTTTTGTCTCACCTCTCTCTCCATCCCTACCTCTCCCTATATCTCTCCTTTCATATCTGCTTCTCTCTACCTAGTTGTCCCTCTATACCTATTTCTCTCTCCCTCCTTGCCTCCTCTCTCTCAATATCTCCACCTTCTTTCCCTCTCTAATTCTCTCTCTATCAGCTCTCTCTATCTCTCTCCTCCCTCTCTACTCTCTCTATCTCTCCCTCCACTCCCCTCTTTCATCTCTCCTCTCCCTCCCCCTCTTTCTATATCTCTTTTCCCTCTCTCTACCTATATCTCTCTCCTTCTATCTATCTCAACTATCCATCTTTACCTATCCCTCCTCCTCTCTCTCTTCCACCAACATTCACTCTACATATCTCTGTCTAGCCTACCTCTATATACCTCATTTTCTCTCCCTCTCTCTTTCCCTCTCTCAATATATCTACCTTTCTCATTACGCCTCTACTTCTCTCTATCACCTCTCTCTCTCCCCCTTCCCTCTTTACTTTCTTTCTCTCTATCTCACCCCTCTCTCCTTAAATATCCCTCCCTCCCTCCTGTCTCTCTATCTCACCTATCTCTCCCTCTCTCCTCCATTCTCTACTTCCCTTTATCTCCCCTCCCTCTCCTTACCTACCTCTCTCTCTCTATTTCACTCTCTCACCTCTCTCTAAATCCTTATCTCTCCCTCGATCCCTACCTCTCCATCAGTCTCTCCTTCCCTCTCCACTTCTCTATATCTCCCTTTA
>CM021107.1:435450266-435501090 GCA_007115665.2 Sequoiadendron giganteum | reverse complement strand
CCCTCCCCTCTACCCTTAACCCTAAACCCTAAACCCTAAACCCTAAAACCTTATCCCTTAAACCCAAAACCCTAAAAACCTCTATAATATACCCTTACTCCTCTACCCTCTATCTATCTCCCACTCCCTCCCTCACTTTCTCTCTATCAAGTCTCTCCCTCCTACCCTCTCTCCCTCTGCTAGGTCTCTCTCTCTCACTCACTCCTTTTATCTCTCTCCCTTCTACCCTTAACCCTCTACCCTCTACCCTCTATCTCTCTCCCACTCCCTCCTCTCTCTCTCCCTCTATCTCTCTCCACTATACCCTTAACCCTAAACCCTTAACCCTTAACTCTTAAACCCTAAACCTTTAAAAACTCTACCCTCTACCCTCTACCCTCTATCTCTCTCCAACTCCCTTCCCCTCTCTCTCTCTCAAGTCTCTCCCTCCTACCCCCTCTCCCTCTCTCAAGTCTCTCTCTCTCACTCACTCTCTCTATCAATCTCTCCTCCATCCTTAACCCTTAACCATTAAACCATCTACCCTTTACCTTGTATCTATCTCCAATTCCCTCCCTCCCTCTCTCTCTCTCAAGTCTCTCCCTCCTACTTCCTCTCCCTCTTTTAGGTCACTCTCTCACTCATTCACTCCTTATATCTCTCTCCCATCTACCCTTAACCCTCTACCCTCTACCCTTTATCACTTTTCCACTCTCTCCCTCTCTCTCTCTCTCACTAACTCCATATTTATCTCTCTCCTTTACCCTTAACTCTATACCCTCTATCTCTCTCTAACTCCTTCCCTCTCTCTCTCTCTCACTAAATCCGTCTATCTCTCCCCCATATACCCTTAACCCTTAAACTCTAAACCCTTAAATCCTCTACCCTTTATCTCTCTCTCACTCCCTCCCTCCCTCACCCCCTATCTCTCAAGTCTCTCCCTCCTACCCCCTCTCCCTCTCTCAGGTCTCTCACTCACTCACTCACTCCCTATATCTTTCACTCCTTGTATCTCTCCCATCCCTCTATCTCTCACTCCCCCTCTCTCCTACTCTCTTAGGTATCTCCTTCCCACCCCCTATCTCCCACTTTTTCTCCCTCTCCTTCTCTCTCGGGTGTCTCCCTCCCAACCTCTCTCCCTCTCCCTCTATCTTAGGTTTCTCCCTCCCACCCCCTCTGCCTCCCCCCCTCTCTCTCTCACTCCCTCTATCTCTCTCCCACTTTTTCTCTCTCCCTCTCTCTAATGTCTCTCCTTCCCACCCTATCTCCCTCTTTCTCTCTCTCATGTATCTTTGTCCTACCCCATCTTCCTCTCTCTCTTTGTCAAGTCTCCCCCTCCTATACCCTCTCCCTCTCACAGTGACTCCCTCCCTCTCTCACTCTCTCTCCCTCTCCCTCTCCCTATGCCTCTCTCTCAAGCATGTCCCTCCCACTACCTCTCCCTCTCTCTCTCTCAGGTAGAGGGTTTAGGGATTAAGGGTTGAGGGTTGAGGGATTAGGGTTTAAGGGTTGAGGGTTAAGGGTTGACATGGTATAGGGGTTGAGGGATTAGGGTTTAAGGTTTGAGGGGTAAGGGTTAAGGGTTGAGGGATTAATATTATAGAGGGGTTGACTGATTAGGGTTTAAGGGTTGAAGGTGCACCTATGTGTATGTCATTATTTTTAGCTTAATTTCTTAAAAAAAGGTAAAATAATAGTTCAGCTTTCTAAAAAATAGGCAAAATAATAGTTAATTTCCACTTTTCCTAAAAATTCGTCAATAGTATTTATAATATAATAATAATATAATATAATATAGTATAATATAATATAATAATACTATAATATAAATAATATAATAATAATAAATATATAATAAAATTAGTATAATATAACATAATAACATTAGTATAATAATAAAACAATAATTTAATAATTTAATACTACAATTAATCATATTTTATTAATAATGTAATATTAAGGATAAATATAATTTACTAAGTATAATATTTCAAAAATCATATAATAAGAATAATAGAATATTATAATAGTAGAATAATATAATAGTAATATCAAAGTAATAATACAATATTATGGTTTATTTTAATCCCCGTCCATTTCATTATTCACTTTATACCATTACCGCTCCTAAAAAATAAAAAAAATCATCATTTTAACCCTTACCGCTATACCATGGGGGGACATTGTACTGTCCGCAGTAGGGCGGTGGTCGGGTAGCGGTCAATGGACCCAACATGAAGTGTTTACCATGCTACCACATGCGGTCAATTCATTGACTGTAGTAGCACGGTAAACCGTTAGTCATTGGCGAAGCTGCTAAGGAGTTGGCAAATAATGTTCACTGCGGTACCGTGCACGGTCAAACCATAGACCACGGTGGCCGTGGTAAATAGGTAGCAGTTAGCTGAAGGTTAAGGCACGGCTGAGGAAGTGTAAAAGACATTCACCGCAATACCACAGGGGGCTCCAAAGAGGACCATGGTAAGGCGGTAAGCAGTTAACGTAGACAACAAAATGGATACCGCAGTGTCGATGGCCATCGTCAAGGTGCTTGCGGTAATGCGGTAGATGGGAGCGGATACAGTCAAAGTCAATGACTGTGATACTATGGGAAGTGGAAATAAAGGCCACGGTAGCACGGAAAGGAGTGAAGATCGAGTAGGAAAAGTACTTAAAGCAAAATCAATAGCAACTATAGTTAAAATATTTAATTTGCCGATACGGCAGTGCAATTAAATATTTTAATTTCTGCTAAAGAATACAAACGGCCATAAACATGAAATTGTAAATGGATGTAACTGTAATATGAAGGGTCATGACCCTTGGCATGTATTGTATAAATAATTTGAAAATCAGTTGAAGCAGGGGGTTCAGAGGTTAGAGTAGGAGAGAAATTTTTTGGGAAAAAATGTAAAATGGATAGGGCCTTTCCTGAAATAATGCAATGGAGAAGATGTTTTAAATTGGTGAAACTTTTTCAAGTCTCTCCATCGTACCCCCTCTCCCTCTCTCAGGTCTCTCTCTCAGTCACTCAATCCATCTATCTCTCTCCCATATCCCTTAAACCCTATACCCTCAACCCAATACCCTAAACCATCAACCCTATAGGTCCTCAACCCTATACCTTCAATTCTCAACCATCTAACCAATACATTGGATCCTCAACACTCATCTATCTTTGTCCCTCCCTCCTCTTCTATCCTTATCTCTATCTCACTTCTCCCTCCATCTCTCCCTCCATGCATCCCACCTTCTCTTCCCTAATCCCTCAACCCTTAAAACCTTAAACACTCAACCCTATACCCTAAACCCTCAACCCTCAACCCTTAAATCCTAAACCCTTCCACTCCCTCCCTATCTCATTCCCTCTATCTATCTCTATCTACCTCTCCATCTCTCTCAAGTATCTCCCTCCCACCAGCTCTCCCTCACTCTCTCAAGTCCCTCTCTCTCTCATGCCCTCTATCTTTCTCCCAATCTCTCTCCCTCTCTCGGTCTCAAGTCTCTCCCTCCCACCCACTCTCCCTCCCTCTTTGTCTCTCAAGTATCTCCCTTCTATCCCCTCTCCCTCTTTCAAGCCTCTCTTTGTATATCTCACTCACTCCATCTATCTCTCTCTCACTCCCTCTATCTTTCTCCCTCTCTCTCTCCCTCTCTCAGATATCGCCCTCCCACTCTCTCTCTCTCTCTCCCTCTATCTCATGTATCTCCACCCCCACCCCCTCTATCTCTCTCGAATCCCTTTATCTTGTGTACTCCCTCTCCCCCGAGTACTCCCTCTCCCTCCCACCCCCTCTCTATCTCTCAAGTATCTTTCTCTCACTCCTTGTATCTCTCCCATCCCTCTATCTCTCACTCCCTCTCTCTCCTACTCTCTTAGGTATCTCATTCCCACCCCTCTCTCCCACTTTGTCTCCCTCTCCTTCTCTCTTGTGTGTCTCCCTCCCACCCCCTCTCCCTTCATCTCTCTCACTCTCTCTTTGTCTCTATGGATTAGGATTTAAGGGTTTAGGGTTGAGGTTTGAGGGATTAAGAGGGTATAGGGGTCGGGGGATTAGGGTTGAAGGGTTGAGGGTTGAGGGATTAAGAGGGTATGAGGGTTGAGGGATTAGGGTTTAAGGGTTGAGGGTTGAGGGTTGAGGGATTAGGAGGGTATGGGGGTTGAGGGTTTAGGGTTTAAGGGTTGAGGGTTGAGGGTTGAGGGATTAAGAGGGTATGGGGGTTGAGGGATTAGGGTTTAAGGGTTGAGGGTTGAGCGTTGAGGGATTAGGAGGGTATGGGGGTTGAGGGATTAGGGTTTAAAGGGTTAAGGGTTGAGGGTTGAGGATTAAGAGGGTATGGGAGTTGAGGATTAGGGTATAAGGGTTAAGGAGTTGAAGGTTGAGGGTTGAGGGATTAGGGTTGAGAGTTGAGGGTTGATGGATTAAGAGGGTATAGGGGTTGAGGGATTAGGGTTTAAGGGTTGAGGGTTGAGGGTTGAGGGATTAAGAGGGTATAGGGGTTGAGGGATTAGGGGTTAAGGGTTGAGGGTTGAGGGTTGACATGATATAGGGGTTGAGGGATTAGGGTTTAAGGTTTGAGGGGTAAGGGTTAAGGGTTAAGGGTTGAGGGATTAATATTATAGAGGGGTTGATTGATTAGGGTTTAAGGGTTGAGGTTTGAGAGGTTGAGGGATTAAGAGAATATGGGGGTTGAGGGATTATGGTTTAAGGTTTGAGGGTTGAGGGATTAGGGTTTAAGGGTTAAGGGTTGAGGGTTGAGGGATTAAGAGGGTATGGGGTTTGATGGATTAGGGTTTAAGGGTTGAGGGTTGAGGGTAGAGGGATTAGGAGGGTATGGGGGTTGAGGGATTAGGGTTTAAGGGTTAAGGGTTGAGGGTTGAGGGATTAAGAGGGTATGCGGGTTGATGGATTAGGGTTTAAGGTTTGAGGGTTGAGGGTTGAGGGTTGAGGGTTGAGGGATTAGGCCTCACTTATCTCACAATCCCTCTCTATCAGGCCTCACTTACCTCCCACCCTACTTTCTTAGGTCTCTCCTTCCCACCCCCTCCCACTCACTCCCTCTCTCTCTCTTAGGTCTCTCTTTCTCACACACTCACTCACTCCCTCTATCTCTCTCCCCTCTAACCTAAACCCTAAACCCTTAACCCTTAAACCCTAAACCATTAAACCCTCTACCCTCTACCCTTAACCCTCCCTCTCTCTATCTCTCTCCCACTCCCTCCCTCTCTTTCTCTTTCAAGACTCTCCATCCTACCCTCTCTCCCTCTCTCAGGTCTCTCTCTCACTCACTCAATCCATCCATCTCTCTCCCATCTCCCTTAAACCATATACCCTCAAACCAATACCCTAAACCATCAACCCTATAGGTCCTCAACCCTATACCTTCAATTCTCAACCATCTACTCTATACATTGGATCCTCAACCCTCATCTATCTTTGTCCCTCCCTCCTCTTCTCCCCTTATCTCTATCTCAATTCTCCCTCCATCTCTCCCTCCATACATCCCACCTTCTCTTACCTAATACCTCAACCCTATACCCTCAACCCTTAAAACCTTAAACACTCAACCCTATACCCTAAACCCTCAACCCTCAACCCTCAACCCTTAAATCCTAAACCCTTAAACCCTCTACCCTTTACCCTCTACCCTCAACCCAATAACCTCAACCCTAATCCCTCAACACTTAAACCCTTAAACCTAATTAAAATCTCTACCCTAATCCCTCTATTGGAGCCACTCACTCCACTCCTCTGTCCTCTCCATTCCTCTCCCTCCACTCTCTCTCTCTCCCACTCTGTCTCTCTCCCTCTCTCTCTCCCTCTCTTAGATATCTCCCTCCCACTCTCTCTCTCCCTCTATCTCATGTATCTCCCCCCACCCCCTCCATCTCTCTCGAATCCCTCTATCCCACCCTTAACCCTTAAACCCTCTACCCTCTACCCTCTATCTCTGTCCCACTCCCTCCCTCACTCTCTCTCTCAAGACTCTCCCTCCTACCCCCTCTCCCTCTCTCAGGTCTCTCTCACTCACTCCCTCTCTCTCTACCCTCTCCCCTTAACCCTTAAACCCTAAACCCTTAAACCCTCTACCCTCTACCCTTAACCGTCTAACCTCTATCTCTCTCCTACTTAATCCTTCTCTCTCTTAAGACTCTCCCTCCATCCCACATTCTCTTCCCTAATCCCTCAACCCTTAAAACCTTGAACACTCAACCCTATACCCTAAACCTTCAACCCTCAACCCTTAAATCCTAAACCTCTAAACCCTCTACCCTCTACCCTCAACCCAATACCCTCAACCCTAATCCCTCAACCCTTAAACCCTTAAACCTAATTAAACTCTCTACCCTAATCCCTAAACCCTTAACCCTTCAACCCTCATCCCTTAATCCTCTACCTTCAATCCTAAACCCTTAACCCTAAAACCTCAACCCCTATACCTTGTACCCTATATGTTGGACCTTGAACCCTAATCCATCAACCCTATACCCTCAACCATCTACCCTCATCCTTAAAATCTTGACCCTCAACCCTTAAACCACAAACCATTAAACCCTTAACCCTCAATCCTCAACCCTGAACCCTTAATCCCTTAATCCTCAACCCTTAAACCCTAAACCCTGAACCCTTATACCCTCTACCTTATACATTAGACCCTCAATGCTAATCCTTCAACCATATACCCTTAAACCTATACCCTAAACCCTCTACCCTCTACCCTAAACCCTTAAACCTTCTACCCTCTACCCTCTACCCTCTACCCTATACCCTCAACCCAATACCCTAAACCATCAATCCTATACCATAAATTCTCAACCCTCTATCCTATACATTAGATCCTCAACCCTCATATATCTCTATCCCTTTCTCCTATTGTCTCCTCTCTATCTCACTTCTCCCTCCATCTCTCCCTCCATCTTGCCCTCCCTCTCTACCCTAATCCCTCAACCCTATACCCTCAACCCTTAAACCCTTAAACACTCAACCCTCACCCCGATACCCTCTACTCTAAACCCAATACCCTCTTCCATCTACCCTTAGCCCTCAACCCTTAAACCCTTAAACCCTCTCTCACTCTCTCCCACTCTGTCTTTCTCCCTCTCTCTCTCCCTCTCTCAGATATCTCCCTCCCACTCTCTCTCCCCCTCTATCTCATGTATCTCCCCCCACCCCCTCAATCTCTCTCGAATCCCTCTATCTTGAGTACCCCCTCTCCCCCGAATACTCCCTCTCCCTCCCACCCCCTCTCTATCTCTCAAGTATCTCGCTCTCTCACTCCTTGTATCTCTCCCATCCCTCTATCTCTTACTTCCTCTATCTCCTACTCTATTAGGTATCTCTCCCCCACCCCCTCTCTCCCACTTTGTCTCCCTCTCCTTCTCTCTCAGGTGTCTCCCTCCCACTCCCTCTCCCTTAACCCTCTCTCTCACTCTCTCTAGATCTGTCTCTATGGATTAGGGTTTAAGGGTTGAGGGATTAAGCCTCACTTATGTCACAATCCCTCTCTGTCAGGCCTCACTTACCTCCCACCCTACTTTCTTAGGTCTCTCCTTCCCATCCCCTCTCTCCCACTTTGACTCACTCTCTCTGAAGTCTCTCCTTTTCGAGGAACATATTTGGTGAGCACCAAATGGGTTTTACCTTGAAACAGTAAAAATAAGGGTTGACCCCGTGATTCAGGCCCACATTCTCCTATTTTTGTCTGGTTCAATGCTTTATCCGAGTCAAAAACGCCTTTTTTCTACAGTTGACTTCATATTGTACCAATCTATGCTTGATCCATCACCTTTTTACCACCAATCTGCATGGTAGACAACGAAGAAGATATTTTGAATTTTCTACATCATTTTACATCATTTTACATTATATGAGGTAATATATTCATTTTGGTAAATCGAAATGTTTGTCTTTACTATATTTGTTTGTTTTTGACAATATAAACTAAATTTCCTTAATGATTTTATTAATCATAACAATTGGACTTAGAATTCAACATTGAATTAGATGGGATTTGCATAAAAAAGTTCAATTTTTAGATTTGCATAAAAAATTTCAATTTTTATGAGTTTGAAGAACAAAAAAAATAAAAATGACATTTAATTAACATAAATTTTCTTATGAATTCTATTTGCATTGCTTATAGTAGTCCATTTCCAGCATGGCTAGTGGAATTCACTGTATTTCATTCTTTTTCCAACTAATTTGGAAAACCTCATTGCCAAAGAAATAGTGAATAATGATAAGATATAGCATCACAGACCCTTCTTTGAATCCATATTCTTCATGACTTTGTTGACAATCAAAAATTTGGTTTTGAGAAAAATAAACACAAGAGTCTCTAGTTTTCATTTAGGTGACAGCAATTTATACCCTAGGTTTGTGATTCTCATTGATTTTCTATATTGAATGGTTTCCACCCCTCTCTGCATCAATTTTTTTGTAAAATGCATTACTTACTTTTGTTCTATGTGTGTTTGTGGACATGTAGCATTCAATGTCATGCCGAGGAAATGACTGAAGCCTCTAACACCAGAAGAGCGTGTAGTTAAAAATGCAAGGAGAAGAGAATCAAAAAATGTAGCTTGTGAAGCAAAGCAATTGCAGCCCATATAGACACAAACTTATGTGCAATCTAAGAGAGATGTCAAATTGGCAAAACAAAGGGCATGAATGAGGAAAGTTCGTGCAAGGACAGGAATAAATACAAAAGTTGGGGGCACATCATCAACCATAGGTGAAGCTCAATGCACATCTCCAGTTGAAGACACATTGACAACAACATGTGGTTTTCCAGGTACATTAGAAATCACATCTCCAATTGAAGACACACCATCAAAAACATTGCGTTTTGAAAGTACATCAGCAAAAAGATCTCTATTTGAAGGAACTCCACAAACAACATCTCAAGTTGGAGGTACAACATCGTTTACATGTCAATCTCAAGGTATGTCATCAATTGCACCTCCAATTGAAGGTACACGATCTATCCCCGATGTTGTTGACCTTCCCAATATTGACACAAATTTACATTTGAGAACTCCTCCTAGAGTTTTGCATAGAAAACCTACATTTTTTATTGATATTGATTCCAATGTTTTGAAATGGATTCCTAATAAGATTACAAAACATACATGTCAAAGATATGCAAAAAGGATATGGAGTTTGTTTTTCGCGAAGCTAAGTGAGGGTGGAAGATGCCAACTATTTGTTGAAATGATGAGGCAACTCAAATTTAGGCCCACCATGAAGGCTCTTGGGCTAAGAGTTTTGAATGACTCAAGTGAAAATTCCATTGTAAGGAACTTGATGAGTGCATACGAGAGCGTGGGTTCCACCTCACACACGAAGGATAGTTGTGCCACACGACATGTGATGACAACAACACTGTTAAGCAGTCAAACAAGGAACAAGGTGAACCTTACAAAGGCAAGTAAGTCTTTGAAAATAAGTAGATCATCTCTAATGAGAGCCAAAGGAAGGTGTGAAAGAGTGGAGGATCCAAATAGCAATGAGTTATGGGCATTTTCGGGTAGAGTGCCACGGAAAGACACAAGAATTGCTCAAGGCTTGAGATCTTTAATTGTGAATTATTGGAAGGATAACACAAGGACCTCTCCTAATCAAAGAGATGTTGTAAGAAGGAGAATTGGTAGTATAAACTGTGAGCCACATCCAATGCATTATTTGGATACCACTCAAACCCAATTTTTTGCTGATTTTGTACAAAAGTTTCCTGAAATTAAAATATGTCAAAGGTATTTTGAAATGCTAAAGCCTTTTTATGTCAAAATAAATCACACACGCACTACTTGTTGTTGTAGGGTTCATATTGAGTTTTCTAACCATTATGATGTTTATTGACGTATATGTGTAGATATGCATACTGACGATGTTTTGTAGGAATGTAACATAATGCCTCCACCTAAATTGTCAAGGAAATTTTTGTCTTCCATTTTATGTGAAAGAGAGGATGGTCAAATTTTTTACAAAAAATCATGTTTGGATGGCACATGTGATCATTGTGGTGGCATGCAACATTTTCCAATTTTCTAACACATGGCTAGTACACACACAATTGGAGACAAAACTGTGGAATTTGGCAAATATACGACAGTGGCATACAGTCTAAAAGATGGGAAAGAAGCAAAGAAGTGTGAATTGGTTAGTGATAAGATTCCAGTGTATCAGTTTATGGGCATTTTTTGTGATTGGGTGGTTTATGATTATGCAATGCATACACATAGAGCACAGTGGTTGGACTCACAGTTCAAGTTATGCAAGGACACATTTCCACTTCGTCATATCATTTTAGTTGTCGACTTCGCTGAGAACTACACACTACAACCACAGAACGAGGTGCAATCACAGTACTACAACTCTGTGCAGGTTTCTATATCTGTACATATAGCATTCATTCATGCAAATGATAGTACAGAGGAAAATAGGAAAGTATTGAGGGAGTATCACTTTTACATCAGTGATGATCACACACATTCTGCAGAGTTTGTTCAAGGTTGCTTTCATATGTTCTATGTCGATCTGGCTAGCAGGGGCATACCATTTAGTCAACATATCATATTGTCAGATAATTGTACATCACAATTCAAGAACACCATAATGTTTTACTGGTTGAGCAGGATGCATAGGATTAGTGGTGTTCAACATATGTGGAACTTCTTAGAGGCCGGGCATGGAAAGGGGGAGCATGATCGAGCAGGTGCATGTATCAAAAGAGCCCTAGCACGAGAAGAGTTAAAGTACACAAACAGTGTAAAGTTGACAGATGCAAGATCAATTGTCCAGTGGTGCAATGGTTCAATGGGTCTAGGTAGTGAATGCAATTCTTTAGTTCGTAGATTTTTTCATTTAGTAGATGATACTAACATAGCAAAATATGAGGATTGTTGTACACTAATAGGATTGAGCGAGCTACACTCTTTTAGAAGCTCCAATGCAGGTACATGGACTATCCATACAAGGAAGATGGCATTCTTTTGTTATGCATGTACACTTCAATCATGGAATGATTGCGAGTCAAAAGAGTGGGTTGATGAATGGTCTGTAAGAAGTCTAACCCCACTTGACACTTATCAGCTCCCGATGGCTCTACAAATCACAGAGATGCAATCATCCATTGACTTTGATCATGTATCGGACCTACTAGAACCAGGTAATATATCTTACTTATAAGTTTTATTATGTTGCTCAATAAATAAATCTAACAAGATGAACATATCAATGCAGGGCACGTTTATGCGGTAATTGCAGATGAAGACAATGAAGAGGGTATAGATTATTACCTGTGCCGTTGTATCGAGGCCAAAAAGAAATTGGAGTCCCTAGTTATAGATGGAGAAAACATAGAATATCCTATAGGTTCGGTGATTGTTACTGGAACATGGCTTCGAAGGTATCCAGTTAAGAATGTTGCAATTTGGTTGTTTGAGGACTTCGACACGCATGGGAAAATTCTTCAGTATTCGAACCTTGTCACCACCAACGTTCATTTGATCAAATATAAGGGTAAACCTATGAACAAGAACTTGTGGAAAGTGCGTGAGTCTGACCACGAGGCAATACTCGACACAATAAAGACTAGAGTAGACCCATATAGTTCCTTGGATTGATTTGTAAAGCCATGTTATTGATCACTCTTTTGGACCAACACCTTGCAATAAGGCTTTTTCATGATTACTGTTTGATGTCATATGCATTTATGACTGTCATTGATCCTTTTCTGATTGTGACTGTAGGTAATACTGAAGTTTGTCAAAGTATATAAGGAAAGAACAACATCGGTTGCTGGTGCAAGTGTTCAATGGTATGAGAAACATTGATTGCTAGTGCATTTTCTGGTTGTCAATCTTCTCGTTCTTTTCCATCTCCTAGATTTATCGAATTGTTATATGCTACACGTTTATGCTAAGCCTCTCAGTGATATATTTGAAATTTATACTTAGGGTCATCGAGAGATGATAAAGTAGCGAAGGGGAACATCACCATTGTAGGAACTTCAATCGACCTCCTTATCTAGCTTGCATGAAGGTGATAGTAGGTCTCGTCAGCTATATGACTGACATGATTTAGTTATTACTCTTTTAATGATTTTTATGTGAGTCTATGTCTAAGATTAAGAGGCTTTTGCAGATTTTTTGTGGACCAAATTCCTATGATACTACACAACCACAGAGAGGCTACTACCCATGTGTTTTGTAGGGAGCAGGTGATGTACATGTTTTGAACCATTTTGGAATGCAAATAGTTGGGCCAGCTGAGGTGGAATGGAAAAAAGAAACTGGGCAGCAACTCCTTTTGTCCTTTTCTCAAGTACAATATATTTCATGATTTGTGTTGGAAATGGGAGGATTATTTCCCTACATGTATTGCTACAAGTATTGACAAATGGGAGGATTTTCAAGATGTTCTTCCATCACTATTGTAATATTTGTCATTGACTTACTGTATTTTTTTAAGACTCCACATTCATAAGGACCTATTGCTGCATACACAACCATAGCTCTTGGAGTCCTTAGACACTGACTGACATAGACTTGACAATCATAGTACATTGACTGTGGTGAGTGAATTTGATTGTCAAGCACTTTATAATCATACACTCACTGTACTTAACAACTGATCACTACTCATTTCTAATCTGTCCTTTTCATTTGCACATTGCCATGTACAGTGACCCTTCACAGTTCCCTTGTGTTCATACATTCATGATGCTTGTCTTAATGAATAAACTTCCTTTAAATCTATTGTCCTTTGATGAAGTGAAAAGGTAGGGGCAGCGTATGCCTTAGATAAATCAATGCAGCCTAGGTCATCTCTAACATACCTTAGGGTATGACATTCAACAAAACAACTACTACGGTTCAACCGACTCGATCCTTTAAGGGTGCAAAGTGCAAAAGGGAAACAATATTTGACAGGGTATTACTCCTAAATCATGGTGATTATGAAATATCTGTCTAAACCTACAAGTTCACGTTGGGCCCCTCTATAATAACCTTTCTCATTTTTCTCTATCTCGGAGGCTTTTTCCTATGGTGGCAAATTTTCACTCGAGGAAAAAGTTGTCAAATGCAAGTAGTTGAAAGTTGCAAAGTGGTGCAACTTTCGTTCTGCAGCTCGTGTCACCAGAAAAACTGTTCCAACACGTCCAGGTGGGTACGTTTACGCTAGGAATGGTCCTCTTTCACACCTAAACACGCGGAATCGCTCCGAGCTACATTCAACCGGATCGATCCCTTAAGGGGCCAACGTGCAAAATGGCTGTGAAATTCAGCATGCTATTACTCAGACACCGTGATGATTAGAAACTTCTTGTTTGAACCTACGACTTCATGTTGGGCCCCTCTACAATAACCTTTCTTGATTTTTGCTATCTCGGAAGCTTTTTCCTATGGTGGCGAATTTTCACTCGAGGAAAAAGTTGTCAAATGCAAGTAGTTGAAAGTTGCAAAGTGGTGCAACTTTTGTTCTGTAGCTCGTGTGACCAAAAAAAATGTTCCAACGTGTCTGGGTGGGTACGTTTACGCTAGGAATGGTCCTCTTTCACACCTAAACACGTGGAATCGCTCCGAGCTACGTTCAACCGGATCGATCCCTTAAGGGGCCAAAGTGCAAAATGGCTGCAAAATTCAGCATGCTATTACTCGGACACCATGATGCTTACAAACTTCTCGTCTAAACCTACAAGTTCACGTTGGGCCCCTCTACAATAACCTTTCTCATTTTTTTCTATCTCAGAGGATTTTTCCTATGGTGGTGAATTTTCACTCGAGGAAAAAGTTGTCAAATGCAAGTAGTTGAAAGTTGCAAAGTGGTGCAACTTTCGTTCTGCAGCTCGTGTGCCCAAACAAACTGTTCCAACATGTTTGGGTGGGTACGTTTACACTAGGAATGGTCCTCTTTCACACCTAAACATGCGGAATCGCTCCGAGCTACGTTCAACTGGATCGATCCCTTAAGGGGCCAAAGTGCAAAATGGCTGCGAAATTCAGCATGCTATTACTCGGACACCATGATGCTTAGAAACTTCTCATCTAAACCTACAATTTCATGTTGGGCCCCTCTACAATAACCTTTCTTAGTTTTCGCTATCTTGGAGGCTTTTTCCTATGGTGGCAAATTTTCACTCGAGGAAAAAGTTGTCAAATGCAAGTAGTTGAAAGTTGCAAAGTGGTGTAACTTTCATTCTGCAGCTCGTGTAACCAAAAAAACTATTCCAACGTGTCCGAGTGGGTATGTTTATGCTAGGAATGGTCCTCTTTCACACCTAAACACGTGGAATCGCTCCAAGCTACGTTCAACCGAATCGATCCCTTAAGGGTCCAAAGTGCAAAATGGCTACGAAATTCAGTATGCTATTACTTGGACACCGTGATGCTTAGAAACTTCTCATCTAATCCATCAAGATCATGTTGGGCCCATCTACAATAACCTCTCTTGGTTTTCGCTATCTCGAAGGCATTTTCCTGTGCTGGCGAATTTTCACTCGGGGAAAAAGTTGTCAAATGCAAGTAGTTGAAAGTTGCAAAGTGGTGCAACTTTCGTTCTGCAGCTCGTGTGACCAAACAGACTATTCCAACACATCCGGGTGGGTATGTTTACGCTAGGAATGGTCCTCTTTTGCACCTAAACATGCGGAATCACTCTGAGCTACATTCAACCGGATCGATCCCTTAAGGGTCCAAAGTGCAAAATGGTTGCGAACTTCAACATGCTATTACTCGGACATCGTGATGCTTAGAAACTTCTCGTTTGATCCTATGGGATCACGTTGGGCCCCTCTACAATAACCTTGCTCTATTTTCGCTATCTCAGAGGCTTTTTCCTATGGTGGCGAATTTTCACTCGAGAAAAAAGTTGTCAAATGCAAGTAGTTGAGGCATTATATCAAACAATTCACTGCCTTGTCTATGGCTTGTCATGGCATTCCATCACCATGAGAACACTTTTCTTTGAGGCATTTTTTGAAAAAATTCAATGGCTTGTCTATGCTATTGCTTACTATTATGCTTTCCTAGATTTTTTCCAAGCATCCATAGCTTGTTCGAAAGCATCTGTTTTAGGCTTTTAGCCATAGCAAGAAGGCAATGAACTATTTGATAAAATGCTTTGGTAGACATATATAAAAAAAGTCATAGCATAGAAAAGGGAATGAACTATTTGAAAAAATGCCTCAAAGAAATGTGGTATCATGGAATTCCATGACAAGCTAAAACAATTGGCAGCTGCTCCTAGTTATTAGTTATGCAATGTGAAGTAATTGCATAACTGCTTAGGTTGACTTTGTCAAAAGCTATATTGTAATTGAAATTTTGTCATCTATTAGCATCTAGTTATTTGTTATGCAATGTGAAGTGATGCTTTGAGTTTGAAAGATGTGCAATGCATGAATAAAAACTACAAAAATCTATTTTCTACATTTCATTAGTTAAACTCTTTATTTTATTTTCTCTCTATATCTCTATGCTATGGAAATGCCTTTTGATTTCAAAGAAGATAGTTTTTATCTCTTGTTATACAATTTTTTTACATTTTTTTATCTCTTGTTATAAAAAGGAGCAGATATACAATGTTAAAGAAGAGTGAAAGCACAACTAAATTTATCATTTCAAAGCAATTTTTTTGATGCATTTTTTCAAACAATTCACTGCCTTCTCTATGCTATTGCTTACTATTATGCTTTTGATATATTTTTTGAAGCGTCCATAACTTGTTCAAAATCACTTGTTTTAGGCTTTTAGCCATAGCAACAAGGCAGTGAACTATTTGAGAAGATGCTTTGGTAGACATGTATGAAAAATGTGGTAACATAGACAAGGCAGGAAACTATTTGAAAAAATATCTCAAAGAAATTTTGTCTCATAGAATGCCATAATAAGAAAATGCAATTGGCAGCTGCTCCTAGTTATTAGTTATGCAATGTGAAGAAATTGCATAACTGCTTATGTTGACTTTGTTCAAACTATATTGTAATTAAATTTTCGGCATCTATCAACATCTACTTATTACTTATGCAAATTGAAGTAATGCTTTGACTTTGAAAGATGTGCAATGCAATGTAATCAATGACATGAACATAAACTACAAAAGTCCATTTTTTACAATTCATTAGTTAAAATATTTATTGTATTTTCTCTCTATATTTCTATATGCTATGTAAATACCTTGCAATTGTATTTAAAAGGCTTAATAGGTCAGTTAGGTGGTATTTGCAAAATCAAGTTGTGAATGAATGGTAATTAAGAGCAAAATTGGCAAATTGCCATCTTAGAAGTCTAACAAAGGGTGGTTATGGTGGTTGATCGGCTCAAGGGGTAGTTGGAAGGTGGTATCAAGATATATTGTTGTAATAGCCCGAGTTGAGGGTTGATTTTGTTCAGTTTCTAATAAAAAAATATACTTGAAAACGTTGATCACTGGTTTTCTTTGTTTTCCTGAATTTTCTTTGCCTTGCATAGGCCCATACAAGTCTATCATGACTTGAGGCTTTGGATACTTTATAGCATATGTTTTTAATCTCTTTGCATCTATTCTGAAGGTTTAAATCCATCGTTGGTGTGTGTGGGATCAACAAACTTGGTTACTGCTCTGTTTTCTATGTTAGGGGTTTTGAGGGCAACACCATGACACATTAGCCAATCCACCTACTGTTCTGACCTTGTTGCTTAGTGGATTGGCCTGTACCATGATTAGTTTGGTGTATGAATAATTTGGAGGCTGAGAGAATGAATAAACTCAATGGGGTGTGAAGTTCTAATGTTGTTCAGGGGTGTTTCCACCATGAAAGTAAGGAACTCAAGTACTGAATCTGAGAAATACTGAAGGGAATGGGATTGTGAGTGTCCTTTAAGTTAGGTCAGAGGTATTGTGGGGTGTTTGCACCTTTGGAAGGATTGGGGGAGGTCTGGAGTTATGATTTTCTTTAAAACCCTTGTTTTTGTGAAGGTTTAGGACGGTTTGTGAGTAGAGGAATAGAACAAGTTCTTGGGGCTCTTAAAATGGGAGAATCTTGAGTTTGGTGAGAATCCCTAAGACTATTTCAAGTTTCCTTGGTTTGGAGGTGAGTTTGTGAGGGGGTTCCTTTGGAAATTAGGCCTAATTGTGAAGCCTAGAGCGAGCGAGGTGTATTGAAAGTTCATGTTGGTCCAAAAGAGTTACTATTGGTTTTGGAATATGTTGTGTAACCCTGAAAAGGGTATCTTAAACCACCTTTAAATGGTTAGGTGTTTTGGAAAGGTTGGGAAAAAATAGGCTTGGACCGGGTTTTGAGTTTGGTGCAAGAGCACCTACACCACATCATCAATTTTTTTTTATTTGAATACATCAATAGGGAAATGTTAGTTTCTTTAGGTTTATTTTGTCTAATAAGCTTTGATAGATCAAACATAATGAAAATAAAGGGTTTTTTGTGTCTTAGAAGTCAATTAGAAATCATATAAGTTGTAAAATGCTGACAAAGCAACTTTAACACAAACAAATGTAATTAAGGGACCAACTAATCCCAAGGTTGGTTATGGGAATTGGGTAGAATATGGTTGTTGGAAAATTATTTAAAAATCCTTACCAAGGCTCGAATGAGAGAGTGGAAGAAGTTTTGTAATAATTTTACACAATAAACACCATAGTTTTGAGCAATTTTCTAGAAAAATATTGTTTTCTTGATCTTTTTGAGTGTTGTACGGGCACATACACGTTCTTCATGGTCTAATAATTTTAGAGGATGTGTCTATATGTTTTATAATTCATTTATTTTTTATTTGGTGTCTTAACTCTTTGTTTGTAGAGAGAACCAACACAAACAGTGACTGTCCCAGTGTTGTTGAATCAAGGGTTTGAGGGGAAATTTGTGATGTAACAATCAATCCACCAGTTGTTTGCTACTGTATCTTAGTGGATTGATTGAAAACATGTTATAATAAGTGTGTCAACTCATTTTGGAATAAGGAGTCATAATTATGTGGTGTTTTTGTGACTGTTCTAAGACTGAACAAGGGTTTTCCAACATGGAAGTGAGGAACCAAAGAGAGATTTTTGAGAATTAATGCCTGTAAGGGTTATCTGAGGGTCTGATGAGTCTGTGCAAAAGTATTTTGAGGTGTTTGGGGCTTTGGAAGTGTTGAGAGAGGTCTGGAGTTGTATGTTTCTTTAAAACCCTTGATTTTGTGAAGGTTTTGGAGGGTTTCTTGGGTTTTGTGAGTTAGAGGCTCTGTAGACACAAACTAATGAAAAAATTTGAGGTTTGGAACCATGACCTAAGACTTTCCAAGGCATTTGGATAGATACCTAAAGTTGGAAGGGTTGTCCCTTTGGAAAAAAAGGGCTAATTGTGAACCAAAATTGAAGTAGGTGTGTTGAAAGTCTATGTCAATCCAAAAGAGAGACCACTGATTCTTTGGTATGTTGTGTAGCCCTAAAAAGGGTATCTCAATCCATCTTTTAATTTTCTAGTGTTTTGGAGAGGTTGGGAGAAATCTGGCTAAAACTGAGTTTTGAGTACTACAAGAATAACCAGTCACAAATGTGAGTTTTGGAAACCTTAATGAATCTGACTTAGGGATTGTTGTCAATTGATTCAATTGTCATTGTATCAATTTTGATGGTCTTTGTAGGGCCTTGGTGGATTCTTGTTGTTCATTTGCAAGGTTTAGGAGTTGAGACCCTTGAGGGTGGGTTGATGCCTATTAGGCTGAATCATTATGAAGAAGAGTTCTTGATTGAGAATTGACATTTCCATTGTTGTGAGTCTTCTCCACCTTGGCTCTGCATCAGAGTGCTACAAGGGGGGATTGTTGGGTAAGGTGTTGAATGAAGAGTTTGGTTTGATGGGGCTTTGAGGTTGTGTAGATTGCTCAAAATAGGTTGTATTAATCTTGTTAGGAGCCCCTTGAAGGCAGGTTGTCAGACTGATTGGGTTTGAGCCTCCTTGCCTCTGCATCGGTGAGGCACAAGTAATTGAAGTATTCCAAAGGATAAAACCCCCACGAATGGAGCTTACATATAAAATACACTTTAGATGGGGCTTATTGAGCATTCCACGGCAATTAATTAAGCATTAGATGTAAACAAAATCCATGCCTACAACATTCAAGCATACAAATTACACGATACGCATGATAACATCATTCAAGAATGGCAGTAGCAAAATAAGATTTTCTTTAATCAAAAATCCGAAAGGCTATACAATGATATATATTGATAAAAGTATATAAATATATCCAAAAAAACCATATAGGCTTAGTACAAAGGAGCCATTTCGACAAAATATCATGTATATAGATCAATAGTACAAAATATATGTTCCAAAATGCCACATAGGCATACAACAAACAACACTAATACATAGTCATTTCCCTCTAGGGGAAGGAAATAGATCTCGTGCTGCCTTCGAAATTCGGCTGGATGGAGTGATTGTTGCTTGTCTTGTCTTTTGAACACACCCGCTACTCCTCCTCTCTTCACTCTGGACCTTCAACTAATACGATTGAAAGTAAAGATGTTAAAACATATAAATTGAATTATGGAATGGCATATAACAAAATATAATCACTTACCGCATACATATAGTCATCATGCACATTTAGAGCATCACCATGTCCATGATTTGGAGTGACAACCACCTATAGCAACCATGAAGATAGAAATTAAACTACATAAAATTATCGTGAAAATTTTCTATAATAGACCATAAAAGAGAAAATATAATGTCAAATTGACTAATCTATTCCATACCTCTCTCAATGGATCAGAATTGGCTATTGCTGCAGCAACTCCATGGTCCATCATGCCACCAACATCACTAGGGCTATCTCTTGTCAATAGCTGCGAATGAAACAATATCTCAAGTATCATGTTGATATAGGAGAACATAATGTGACACGATCAAGGAATAATTGAATGCAATGTTTGTGTTTCTCATCAATTTTTTAGATTTGTATATATGCACAATTATGAAAAATAGCTAACATAGATTTACAACCCTGTTAATGAATAAAGGCTACCTAAGTGTATGTTGTTTGAGGATATGAATCATGAGGTGTGGAGGAAGAAGGTGCACCAGGAAACTATTTGAAATCCGAAGCATGTTATGAGACAAACATTCAAATATAACATTCAACTGTTCAAATGCAATAATAATATCTTTAATACTAGTTGCATACCTGTGGACTCATCGTCAAGAATGTATAAGGGTCTATAGGAATAGAGCATCCCTCATGAATAGTGCGACCCTAAAATTTCATCATATCAAAATTCTACTAATTTAGTTATTCTTAAATTTCAAAATATATTTTAATAAACAACATTAAAATAACTTGCTAAATTTTACCTGAGTGTCAATGCCAAATGTATCATTTAGAATATCATATGTGGAAGCCATTGCCTCTGCAACTGACGTAGGCTATGTAGCTGCATCACGAGCACCCTGATAATCATACGTGCAAACAACACCACAAGCACCACAATGGTGGGGTGGAGCTCAGGGCCTACAGGTCTCCTCCACACCAGGCTCTACTAGAGGACTTGCACACTGTAAAATGGTCTGGGTGAGTGAGCCAATCGACTTCATCATGTCAACCTCTACATTGTCCTTAACAATGGAAGGAACAACGACATGCTCCACCATGGGTTTGCCCAAGGCTCTCAGTGCCAACTGTGGATTATGTCGTGCAATAGGTCTATCGTGTGTGGAGCCCCCACCTCTACCCTGAAAGTCTATGATGTCAAAATAGTTTGGTATTTTATTGAGGACAAACTCGCAATAGAGTTTCCTCAAAAAGTATTGTGACACCTCATGGTTATTGCATGGACGTTGGTCAAATACCATTCACCACCTCTCCCAAAATTTGTTTCTAATTAAATCATGGTGGCACCAATGGATGGGGAACCTCCTGCATGCATGGGACAAAGGTTCATTGGATTTTGGGTCTTTAAATAGGGCACACAACTCAGCTTTGCTAATTTTTAGTTTTTTGACATCTGCATATGACAAACCATTAGCATAAAATTGCCTCATCTCATCTCTCTTAGTTGACCAAAAATTCATTTGCTCGCTCATTTCTCCTACATGAGTTAAAATTGACTTCAATGATTCAGCAATCCCTCTCCTATAAGGGTGGGTTTCGACATGCTCAGTTAATCTTGCAATTAATTGTTGAATGTCTCTTTTATTGTTTCAATTTGATTTTGAATTTTTTCTTGTGTTCCTTGAGGATGCCTATGAATTGATGGAGGGGTTTCGGGTTGTTCTTGTATAGGAGGCTCTTGATGAGGGGGTGATTGTGAATTCTCAATGTTTTGAGGTGGAGATTCATTCCTTGAGAATTAGAACAAAGTTTTATTATAAAAATCTATTTAAATTTGCATTCCAAATCAAATTCGAAATAAATAGAATAAAAATACATAGCTCTTTGCAATCTTCGACCTCTCTGACATGTTGGCAGCATTCTCGTGGAAAATGGCAAGCTAAGGATGCAAATAATGGAGGAGATTTGGCGAGCACGAGCTGCAGATCTGAAATCTTCCTTCTCAAGATGCGGGTTGAAGACAAAATGAGGGTTCCAAACCCGACTTTAACATTTTATGTCTAGAAATACATTTGGCGCACGCCAAATTTGGCATGCGCCAAATGTATTTTTGACATTTGGCGTGCATCAAAGGCCTTATTTCTACGTTTTTTTGATCATTTTTTCAATTTGGCACCTAAATTGTGTCACAGATTGGTGCACTTACCCTAAAATTATGTTTTCACAACTAAGACTTTGACTACATCAAACAAATTTCATCACCCCAAAGATGACTTAAGATCTAGCAAGGGATCCTCTATAACTAATTTGATATTAAGAAACGACCTATCATCTATCTACTTCACCAAAGCTCATACTTGTAACATCCAAATCCTCATGAGCTATCATCTATCTACTTTACCAAAGCCCATAATTGTGACATACAACTCTTCATACCTAGGTTGGTGATCTTTTGGGATATATATTTAATCAAAAAAAAATTGTATCTAGACCATAACTATATTCACGAACCACTCTTGTATTCTTTCCCTTTAATAGTGAATACTATCACTTTGCAGCTTCCTTTTTCCTGGTCTCCCTTAGAATCAAATTTCATTTTGTCACTAATATTTCACCTAAACACTCATTTATGGATGAATAACATACTCACACCACAGACTACCATTTTCCCTTTAAACATATAACTCCTTCACACATCCCGTCATTAAAATGAATGAACCTTCACTCAATAAATTAAAATAATATCCCTCACAAAAATGAAACCAGTTATCCCACCAACCCTTATAGGTAATATCATTAATGGATATTAAAAGGAAAAGATTTAATAATTTTTAAAATATATTTCCATTTAAAGCATATTTTTTATTTATAATTATTCATTTTAGATTTTTTTAAACATAAAAGATATATTATCTTTTCTTTTAATGAATTTCTTACTATTAAATATACTTTTATTTGATTAAAAATATCAATATTAAATATCCACCGTATTTACTAACTATGATAACTAAGCTTACAAATTTCACTATTCAAGCTTTTAAGTTTGATTTTTATAAAAAAAAATTATTTTATTATTTTATTTTTATAGAGTTAAAACAAAAATATATTAATATTCACCAACATATAAAAAAATTAACTTTATAATTGTAAGGTTGAAAAATATTATTTTGAAGGTAATGATTAGATTCATCAAAAAAGTCTAGATTTGATCTTTAGTTTTCCATTACTTGAGTTGAATAGAAAACATTCAAATTTGTGGACTAGGGAATTCTATAAGAAGATAAATATTAGTTCATTTTAGATTTACCATGGGAGATCCTTCACACATTGCACCATCACTAAAAAAACATAAAATTAAGGTCTACATCAATAAGAACATATTAAAAACTTAATGATATCAAGTTTTCACAATCCTTATTGTTGTTTAATATTTTTTTAGATTCAATTGTGTTGTGAATTTTTGTATTGACATTTTGGATCACATTTTGCGATCCATGATGAAGATAAAAAAGAGCTTCAAGAAAATATGGTTTTTTGTAGATCAAGATAAGCTAAAAAGAAGAAAGATAGGAAAGAGCGGGGAATATTACATGAAGACCAAGCTAAAAGTAATGGAAGAAAATTAACACCAAAAGGTTGAAAAGAAAAAAAAGAGTAAAATTAATAAAATGATTCCATGATAAGAAAAATAGAAATCCATAATAATTATTATTCCAACATAAAAATATTAAAATACATCTAAATATCCTTTAGAACACAAAATTGTTACTTGGGTTAAGATCAATATTAAAATATACTAGCATAAAATTCTTAATAGACTCAATAAATCAATGATTGTTAATATTATATTAAATAGAATTTATAGAAATATAAAACAAGGACAACTAAAAAATCATAAATTGTATATAAGAAAACAAAAATAAAAGTATTCATTGAAACAATATTATGAGTCAAATATTAAAAAGAAAATATTATTTACAATGAATATTATTTGTTTCAATTGACATATAATATTATTTCAATGAATAACATTTAAAATAATGATCCAAACATCAAGAAAAAATGCTAGACATTTTAAAAATAATCAAAAAAAAAAAATTGACAACCATATAAAGATAAAAATAAAATCATTTTAGAAAAATCTAAATTGAAATGACTAATATTGACTTGCTATAGTCATTCTAAAGATGATAATCTATAAAAATATTCTAACAATTTCAATCTAGAATAGGTTTTTAGACTATCATCTTAATTTATTTGAAACAGTATATAATTAAAAAAAAATACATTATTATTAAAAAAATCTTTTTTTTACAATATATAAATTTTTATTTTTCAAAATTTAATTAAATTATTATTAACAAAGGAGGAGATATTAAAATCTCTTAAACATTATATAATTATATCTCTTTAAATTTCAAATTAAAGAATTTGACTTAATTTGAAATTAAGAAGAAAAATTAATAATAATAAAATAAGCCTCAAATTAAAATAATAATAATAAATGAAGTGTTCATTGAAATAATATTAAAATAAAATGAATTGAATAAATAATATTATATTAAATAAAAATCTTATTGTATTCTATACATTTAATAATATAGACTTATTATATATTAAATATTATATCTAACATAAAAAAAATCCAATTTTATATTAAATAATATAAAATATAAACTTTTTAATATTAAATAATATAAACTTGATATCATTAATTAGTGATAAATGTAGAAGTGTTCATTGAAATAACATTAAAATCAAATGAATTAAATAAATAATATATAATTAAATAAGTAATATATAATGCATATTATTTCAATGAATAAGAACAAAAGAAGGAACTCCAAAAATTGAAATGAGAAAGAAAGTGACAAATCAAATAGAAAATTAGGGACAAGCAAACACGGAAAAGAAGAGCGGGCACAAGAAACTAACCAAAACCCTAGTAGGAAAGAAACTCAAAGTAAGAAGAAGACAAGGAGCCAAGGCACTAGAAAGGGACATACACCACAAGCCAAGCCAAAAAACCAACACTCTAAAAGGTGCAACAAACTAAGTGGTACCACTAAGCTAAAGGGAAGAAAAAAGAGAGAAGGCTCTAAAAAGGGAGAAGGAAGAGGCTTGGAAGGTTGGGGGAAACAAAAAGAAGAGCATTAGTGGATACCAAGAAAGCACTAAAAGGGAGGAAAGAGAAAGGGAGACGATGAGAGGCCTCAACAATTAAACACATGAAAAGAACAAATTGGGAGAAAATCAATATGAGAAGGGCCATGAAAGAAAGAGAAGAAAACCAAGGCAATGATCGACCCTAGAGGATAGAAAATAGTCAAGGAAAGGGTTGATGATGATTTCAAAGGTTAGATATAACAAAGTTTTCCAAGCAAGATTGAGACTCTATCCATCATCACAATTAAGGTTAATGGGGTGGTTATTAATTTCTATGACTTCATTGAGTTTCCTCTTGAAAATATTATCTTCTACACACAAGACTTGTGTGTTTTATAAGAAAATATGGTGCTTGGTTGATGAGGAGTGGTCTACAAGAGCTGATTTTTAAACACATTCATGTTTTGATGTAAGCACTATGATCTTCAATTTTTGTGCTAAAAGAATGACATGTTTCACTTATATAAGGAATGTCACAAGAATAAACAACCTTGTAGACTCCAGAGTCTAGCAGTATGTCCCTAGAGTCCTTAAGAGAGGGGATACGATGTTTCACCATTGAGAAGGGCTTGAAGGCACAATGAAGTCCTTTATTGACAAGGATCTTGGATTTTTTGGGAGATGCCTTCAATGTAGGAAAGGGGAGCAGTGTGCCAAGGAGGAATTCAGGCCTAGAGGTGGAGTTGGAATAAAATCTTGCCTTGACATGGTTGAATGATTTTGTTAAATTTTCTTTCTTTTGTACCCATTCAGGCTAAAGACTTTGTGAAGATGGGCTAGCTCTGAGTTAAAGTTGTCTTGACCACAAATTTGAAAGGCTCTCATGGGTAAGGTTTTAAGAACACCACTTTTTTGGCAAGGGTAGTGATGAGAAGAAGAGTGGAGATATAGGTTGATATGGGTAGCCTTGAAGAAAACATGATGACCTAGGGATCCATCCAATTTTTTGATGATGAGGATGTCAAGGAAAGGAAGTTGGCCCCCAGATTCAATCTCCTTAGTTAAGGGTATGCAATGGGATATATTGTTGAGGTGGGCATGAGGGATTATTCTAAATTACCAAGGCCATATGACCAATAAACATTGGTGTCATATACCTAACATTTCCACCATCTCGATTTAAGGGGGAAGGAGAAAAGAATAATTTCTTCAAATTGTTCCATGTACAGATTAGCTATGATTAGAGAAAGAGGGGAAACCATAGCCACACCATCAACTTGCTCATAGATGACACCTTAGAAAGAAAAAAGTGTAGATCTCAAGCATAATTCTACAAGGGTGACAACCTCATTTTTTATTTTATGTCTTTAAATAATCTCAAATGAGTCAAGGATGGGAACCTTGGTGAAGAGGGACACAACGTCAAAGCTTAACAAAAGTTCAGTACTCTCTAACTTAACATCTTCAATAAAGTGGACAAACTAGGAAAAATCCTTGATGTAGGAGTTAGACTTACCTACAATAGGAGAGATTAATTTTGCAAGGAATTAAGCTAATTTGTAAGTGGGAGAGCCTATGGTATCCACAATGGGTCTATGAGGAATACCACCTTTGTGAATTTTAGGGGTGTCATAGATGTGAGGTGTCATTTCTTTGGAGGGTAAAAGATGCTTCTTGGTTGTATCATCAAAGGAGAAGCAAGATATAGTAGATTTAGCTTTATTTAAGATTTTAGAGCAAGCGTTAAGGGATAAAATTTTATAGCTTCTAGCATCAGAAAGAAGATCAAGATACTAGGCGTTTTCATGATTGTCTAAAGTATCTTTGAACTTATCCAAACTATTAAATCAACTTAAGGTTTAATCAAGGGGAATAAACCTTACACAACAAACTCTGATTGTATCTATAGATACCATCCAATTTCACATTAGACCTGTCTAAATACCTTGGGTGAGAAAAAATCTAATAATATATTAAAAAAACAGATTTTATTCACATAGAAAGGTTGAATTCATAGGAAAGAGATTGATTTTGTAGGTGCAAAGATCATTTCTGTGATACAAAAATGACCTAGAGCAACAAACAATGAATTTTTCAATCTAATGGAAGTCATTTGATGTAGTTACGAGCATGGTTTAAGATGACAAAGCATTTGCCACCATCTATTACAGCTTATTCAGCATCAAATCTAAAGTTAAGCACCAGAATCTTTCTATACACTATCTAAACATCGTCAAAATCAATGATTGAACAGTCAATAATAGTTTCCTAACTTATCTAGACTAAAATGTGATCGATATATGTATTATTTTTAACTATTAAACTGAACGGATATTTAAAAATAATATTTTTATATAATTAAACATTTCATAATCACTAGTAACTATGTGCCATACTGTGATAAGTATTCTCTGTTGTATTTAAATTCAGTATAAAAAATTACAAACTGCGCATAAAAGTTCCCCTTAAGAAAGTTGAGTCCAAAAAACTATTGAAAATAACAATAAAACGAGGGGAGCTCATCCAGCCTCTCTCGGATGGGCTTCTTTTTTCGCTGCAAATAATTACAGGAATGGTGTTGTTTAGTAACAAAAAATGGAAAACTCAACTGAAATGAATGAAGGGCACGGTTTGTACCAGCTGAGCGTCGTAATGAGCAACAAGAACATCAATTTGGTCGACTAATCGGGTAATATAGAAGTCTGGCTTATCTGCCTTTGTATTTAGAATGTCATCAATGATTTGGGAAGGCGTAAGAGAGGAGGAAGATGAGGAAGACATATTGAAAGAATGAAAGAAACTGCAGGAGATAGAAAAGATGAAACTGCCTCAATTCGGAGAAAAAGCTTGAAAATACAATTGACTAAATGCAGAGACTCCTCTTTAAATGCGTCGCAAAGACATTGTGGATTATTGGAGAGATCGTTACTAATTGGCTGATACGAGCGTTCCCTCCATTAGTCTGGAGATTTCAATGTTTCCTTCTTCTTTGGCGAAGTTTCTGATTTTCGATTTTGGTGGTATGCTAAGAATTTTAGCGATCCCAACAATTTCATCCGAGACGACCCACATGGATTGTTTTGTTTATTCAAACGTTGCCTCTTTTAAGGCCCACGTTTACGATGTTTATCATTTCATGCCTATTACTTTGTCTTTTTGCCCCTTCTATTGCTTTTTCCAACGGTCCCCTTAACTAAAATCTTGTTATTCTATGGATAAAAAATACTTGATATTGACGTTGGTGTCCACACTTTCCAACTCTATATTTATTGTCCTCTTGTAGAGCTATTTTAATCAGAAACGAGAACACGAAGGTCAGAAGAAATGGATTACGAAATATTTAAAGTTGTGTACAAATAGATTATATATATAGTAATTAAAATTTATGAATTACAAAATATAATTTATAAAAATGAAAAATAAAAATAAATAAATAAATCAACAAAATATCATTAAAATATAGAAAAATGAAAAGATTAAAAAAAATCCTATAAAATAAAATTTGCATGATAAAGTTTTCAAAAAACATAATCGTAATTTAAATTGCAAAAAAAAATAAAACTTCTTAATAACCCCCTCAAAGAAAGGGAAATGGCCAAAAAAAAAAAAAAAGACACATACTCAAGAAATAACGTTGTCATGGATGAACCAAGAATGCAGGTTGTGCCTTCGTGTGTGTAAGGTGTAAGTTAGGAGAGATGAAGGAATCAATGCATGAGCACTGGCGCTGCTAGGCTTTCTGTGGTAGTTTTGGTGGGGGAGGCACAACCCTCCCTAAGAAGGTTTGATTAGTATTGACCTTCACACTCCTGTTAATATTTCCTCGATGTTTCCTTTCAAGTCATCTTTGTGTAATTGCATTCACATCATATTTGTGGTTCTAGTTTTTTTTTCTTCGTGCTTTGGGGTTGTTCTGCCCTCGTGCCTGTAAACCTTGATGGAGGGGGATATGAACCCCCCAAATCCTCCTGATGGTGTCTCGAAGGATGAGGGTGTTGTTAATAGCAACCCTCATCCCAAATCCTTCTGAGATGTGATGGTTGAAGATTCCTCTTCATGTTCTACCAATGCAAAATTTGTAATTGACTCGAGCATGGCCAAGTGCGACCCCCTTTCCAATGGAGGAATGAGGGGTAAGTGCCCTCTTGACACTACTGTGCTTACTCCTAATGATGAAATGTGGAATACTATGTATAAAGAAAGAAGTACGTTAACAAATTTATAGTTTCTTTGCAACAGTTGATTCTGGAAAATTGCCTTCTAGGAAATTTTTGGATAATTGGTTTAACACTATTTGAATAAGAAATTGAATATTCAGATTTCTCTATGTCGAATAATTCAGATTGGTCTATTTTTAATCTTTTTTAAAGCCCATGATATGCAAGAAAAAGTCCTCAAAAAACCCTACTAGAGCATAAGGAAGAGCATTTTAGGGTTTTGGGTTGGTCACATGACACAAATGGCGATCAAATTATGCCCCTTTCAGCTCCTAGATGGTTACTCTTAGAAGGAATCCCTCACAACTTGGTGTCTTCTATCCCCAGGTTCTTTCACCTTTTGGGAATGTCCTTAGGGTTGATAAACCCAGTCTCTCTCCCAAACACGAATTACTATGCTCTTATCTCACTCAACCCTAGGATGGAATTGTCAGGCAATACTGGGATTAATATGGATGATTCATTGCAAATTTTCTCAATTAAAATTCTAGGCAGATTGGGTGCTTGCTACCTTTACAAAAAGGAGGTTCACATACACAAAAATTGCCCTATTGTCAAAAAAAAATTCCAAGCCTCCCCCAAGTTTTAATGACTTGTCATTGTTATTTGCTTCTCCTATTGTGAGAGATGTTGACATGGTTAATTCCATTGCATTAGTTTCTATTTTAGAATTAGGTTTCCCCACCCTCCCCTATGTCTGAACCCCCATCCCCACTCACCTGTATCCTAGGCTCTATTTCTTGCCTTAGTCTTTCCCCCTTTAATGGTGTTAGCCATGACATCACATGCCCTCTGCTCACTTTCTAGCATTATGTCAGTGTGCACAACTCTTTCGATCCCTACCCATCGCACAAAGGTTCTAGCCTACCTTCTTCCCCAACCTCCCCTAGGTCCCCATTCCCTTCTGTGACCCCTATGCTCTAGTTGTTGTCATCTCCCTTATCAAGGTTGCCTTGGCCTCTGAGAAATTGAATGCTCAAAAAATTGTTATGGTTGATATCAAGAAGAATATCTAATTAAATAAATTAAGAAAAAGAAATCCAAGGAAGTGGAAACCTTTGTTAATGGGGTGAAAATACTAGATAATCTCTACATTTTGAACTCCTCTAATAACAACTCAAATAATGAAGAAATTATAACCAATAATTCACCCTCTCTATGTAAAAGCATTATCTCGAAGTTGGATTCCAGAGACATGGATGGAAAAATGCTTCCAAGTATTAACTCCTATCTCGATACTATGCTCTAGCAACCCCCAACTGGTTGTAGATTCATAGAAAGTTTCCTCTATCAATTTGGAAGTTAATTCCCTTGAAGCCTTTTCCACCCACTCTGTTGGTATAAACAACACTCAAATTAAAGACGAGAAAATGCATAAACCTGCTAAGAAGGATAATACCAAAATTGACTCTGCCAACAATGCCTTGGATAATAAAACACTACCAATACCAAAGGTAGTAAGGGGATGGAGCCAACCCAAAATTGGATGATCATAAAGACTCCCCTAAATGTGTTGATAATACCTCATAGCCACTCAATGAAAGTTTGGATTCCCTAATAGAGATCATCAACAAATGGGCAATGGGAAAAAATAGAAGCGCTAAGTGGAAAGAGAAAGTTCTTAAATAAATAAATCAACAAAATATCATTAAAATGTAGAAAAATGAAAAGATTAAAAAAAATCCTATAAAATAAAATTTCCTAATAAAGTTTTCAAAAAACATAATCGCAATTCAAATTGTGAAAAATAAATAAAACTTCTTAATAACTCCCTCAAAGAAAGGGAAATGGCCAAAAAAAAAAAAAGACACGCATACTCAAGAAATAACATTGCCATGGATGAACCAAGAATGCAGGTTGTGCCTTTGTGCGTGTAATGTGTAAGTTAGGAGAGATGAAGGACTCGATGCGTGAGCACTGCCGCTGCTAGGCTTTCCGTGGTATTTTTGGTGGGGGAGGCATAACCCTCCCCAAGAAGGTTTGATTAGTACTGACCTTCACACTCCTGTTAATATTTCCTTGATGTTGCCTTTCAAGTCATCTTTGTGTAATTGCATTCACATCATATTTGTGGTTCTAGTTTTTTTTTCTTTGTGCTTTGGGATTGTCGTGCCCTCGTGCATGTAAACCTTGATGGAGGGGGATATGAACCCTCCAAATCCTCTTGATGGTGTCTCGAAGGATGAGGGTTTTGTTAATAACAACCCTCATCCCAAATTCTTCTGAGATGTGGTGGTTGAAGATTCTCCTTCATGTTATACCAATGCAAAATTTATAATTGACTCGAGCATGGTCGAGAGTGACCCCCTTTCCAATGGAGGAACAAGGGGTAAGTTCCCTCTTGACACTACTATGGTTACTCCTAATGATGAAATGTGGAATACTATGTATAAAGAAAGAAGTAGGTTAATGAAAGTTGTAGTTTTTTTGCAACAATTGATTATGGAAAATTGCCTTCTAGGAATTTTTTGGATAATTGGTTTAACACTGTTTGGAATAATAAATTGAATATTTAGATTACTCTATGTCGAATGATTCATACTGGTCTATTTTTTAATCTTTTTTAAAGCCCATGATATGCAAGAAAAAGTCCTCAAAAACCCTACTAGAGCATATGGAAGAGCATTTTAGGGTTTTGGTTTGGTCACATGGCACCAATGGTGATGAAATTATGGCCCTTTAAGAGCTCCTAGATGGTTACTCCTAGTAGGAATCCCTCACGACTTGGTGTCTTTTGTCCCTCAAGTTCTTTCACCTTTTGGGAATGTCCTTAGGGTCTATAAACCCAAAGTCTCTCTCCTAGACATGAATTACTGTGCTCTTATCTCACTCAACCCTAGGATGGAATTGCTAGGAAATATTGGCATTAGTATGGATGATTCATTGAAAATTTTCTTTGTTGAAATTCTAGGCAGATTGGGTGCTTGCTACCTTTGCAAAAATGAGGGTGACATCAATAAAATTGCCCTATTGTCAAAAAAAAATTCTAAGCCTCCCCCAAGTTTTAATGACTTGTCATTGTTATCTGCTTCTCCTATTGTGAGACATGTTGACATGGTTAATTTTGTGGCCTTGGTTTCTAGTTTAGAGTTGGGTTCCCCCACCCTCCCCCTATGTCTGAACCCCATCCCCGCTCACTCGTATCCTAGGCTATGTTGCTTGCCTTAGGGGTAAGTGCAAGAAGTTGAGTCCATGAAACGTGAAGTTTTTACCTTAGCCAAAAAAATGAATTCGACATTGCAAAAACAAGATCTTGATTTTAAAAAATGGGATCTCGTTTAGGTTCAAGATCCCAAGCCTAAAATCAAAACGGGATCCCATTTTTTAAAAATTGAGATCTCGTTTGTAAGAGGGTCTCGAACCGACAGACATGAAATGGGATCCTGATTATTACAAAACGAGATCCTGATTTGTAAAAAGTAGGATCCCATTTTTTAATAATTAGGATCCCGTTTTAAGATAGTATTTATTTTTTAAAAAAAAAAACTCATTTCATTCTACATGGGATCCTGAATTCGCCTAGTGGACGACATCGACATTTTAGTGACCTCCAGGTACACCACCACCCCAAAATTTCATGTTTTTTTCATTTTTTAAAATTTTTTTTTAATACAATTATGTTTGTTAGCATGTTTTTATTCAATTTATTTACCATTTTATGCATTTTATTTCTTTGTAAAGAAGAAATGATTATTTGTAGAATTAGATGAAAAAATGCAATGAAACCCTGAAGAAATTGAATAGAAAGCAAAAAATCAACCTTAAATTGTATCTTAAGAACAACATTTTCCTTTTCAAACCTAAATTGTGAACAATCAAACCAAAAAAAGTTGTTATTGAAACCCTAATTGAACTTGGAAACAAAAAATTTGCATTGACAAAAACCTAAATTAAATAAAAAAATTACATTTGAATTTAATCCTAATTGCTTTTTGAAACCCTAAGTTCAAATCAAACAAAAAAAAATGGATTTGAATACCCTAGTTTCAAATGAAACAAAAAAATTGCATTAAAAACCCTAATTGCTTAGATTGAAACCCTATATTGAATTTAAACAAAAAAAATTGCTAAAACCCTAAATTGAAATCAAGGAAATCATTTTGCATTTGAAAAACTTGATTTCGAGCTGAAGAATATTTGATAATGGAAAAAAATTATTTGCATTTCTTAAAATGTTTTAAATTTCATTTGCATTGTATGGAGAATTTATAATTTGTTAAACTTTACTTTCAATGCTAAATCATAATTAGATTAGAAAACAATATGTTAAAGAATAGTCACAATTCATAAATTATCAATGTTTGTTTGCAAATTTAGTTAGCAAATTAGTAAATCCAAGTGTACAATCCATTTGCAATTGTCACTTAATTAGATAATATTTGCATTCATTCCTATTTTATGTTTTGATCTATCTTAGTCATGTCTTGTTTCTATTTCTTGTTTTCAAGTGTTGTCTCTTATCTTTCGACAATCTTAACTCTTATTCTAGTCAATTAATTGTTAATTAGGCTTCTAGTTTCTAGTCTAAAATCTCAATTTGCACTAGTCACTTAGACACTAAAAGAATCTAAATATTTTTCTTTTCTAAATTATTTTCTAGGTTCTTTCAATTCCAAACAATCGAAAATAAAATAAGATTCAAAATTAACTAATTTTATCATACATTTTATATCATAAAATTCATTTAAGTAAGAAATATTAATGAGAAAAATGTTAAATAAAATAATCTTATATTCAATTAATAAAATATCAAGTTAAAATATACATCAAACTCAATCTTAATAATAAATAATTATTTGTTTCTAGTACGGAAATAGTCAATCTATTCATAAAATCAAAAATATTCATAAACTAGTCAGTCTATTACCCTAAATAGTAAAGCAATGTCTTAAGGGGTCAAGTAATATGACATTTCTTAATGGGATCAAATAAGTTTTGAAAAGTTGGTGAAGTTTCCCAAGGCAATGAAATTTAACAATTTAATAAGATGGTGCAAGATTATAATACGAATGAGATTTCATGATCTAGGTTGGTTAGTCAAAACAAGATCTATCTCAATCAACTGTTCCACAAGAAAATTTTGTTCACTAACTTGGAAGTACCTTATTCCAAGGGCCGCCCAAACTTCACCCTAAGTTCCCTAAACCCTAAAGCATTCATTTTATCCTAGGACCTTAAAATGAAATTTGGTTGCCTTAGGCAACTCCACCAAATTTTATTCCCTTAAGCCATGTCATTTTGTCCTAGGACCTTACTACATAGATCCCCTTAAGCTCTAAAATCTAAACCCTAAACACTATTCTCCCCTTAAGTCATCCTATTACCCTAAATTGAGTCATTATTCTCAAGCTATGAAAACACCATTAAAAAAATTGGAGAATAAATAATATCCTCAATAATGCATAGTTGACTATGAGAAACTTATCAAATTTAATTAATAATTTATATAAATAGGGAAAAAAATAGAGGATACATATTATCATGGTATTGATTAGGAAGAAAATATAATAATTAGAAATGATGTGGACACAAGTGGCTAGGATCTTGTGAGCTCTAGAGCTTAAAAGTGGCAGTACTCTTTCATCACCTTCCCATTATGATAAATAAGAAATGAAGAGGATGAATTAAATTTTGGTATCATCCATTATCATTTCTATGTGATTGAGGTAACTTAAACTCCAACATCTCACACAATCATGATATCTCTTTAATTAGAGTATCCATCTCTTCCTTAAAGAATTTTACATCTAGATATGAACCCTTCTATTGGGTCCTAAACTCATTAATCGCTCTTAGAGGAATCATTTTTCTTCAAGGCTATGCAAATATTATTAAAAAGGGGGATTGATCATATCATAAATATAATGTAAGTGATTTAGCTCCAACTATTGAGAGTGGGTATTCTCTCCTTCACTTGGTATTCTCTCCTTCACTTTATGCTTAGCTAAATTTAGGAGGTTGTTCCTAGAAGTATCCTTAATAGGATTGATCACAATTGAAGATATAAAAAATTGAAAATGTTATAATAGTACCTAATGTATGCTTGGATCTAAGGGTTTTTACTATACCAAAGACTAACCTACTACACATAAAACCTATTTTAATATGATATAAACATCATTACACAAATACAATATGTATTTATGCAAAACATGATTCCTCATGATAATTACTCTTATAGATTGCTATAGATACTTCCCTAGATTAATCACAAAATCATGAGGTGCATAAACACTACTTACCTACTCCTAAACTACTGATGTAAGATATTTTTTTACTTTCAGTGCATGCTCAATCATAAAATTTTAGTACATATTCACTTGAGCCATGTCATTTTGTCCTAGGACCTCAATACACACAGATCTCCTTAAGTCATCCTATCACTCTAAATCATAAACCGATGTCTTAAGGGTTCATAATATGACATTTATTAAGGGGATCAAATAAGTTCTAAAAATTTGGTGAAGTTTCCAAAGGAAACCAACTTTAACAATTTCATAAGATCACACCATGCAAGATTATAATACGAATGAGATTTCATTATCTAGGTTGGTCATTCGAAACAAGAGCTATCTCAATAAACAGTTTCAGAAGAAAATTTTGTTCACTAAGTTGCAAGTCCATTATTCCAAGGACCACCCAAACTTCACCCTAAGTTCCCTAAAACCTAAACCCTAAACCTTGAACTCTACAATCTAAACCCTAAACAATAAATCATTCATTTTATCCTAGGACCTTAAAATGAAATCTGGTTTCCTTAGGAAACTCCACAAAATTTCATTCCCTTAATACATTTACTTTTGTTCTAGGACCTTACTAAATAGATCCTCTTAATAAATCCTATTACCATAAACCCTAAACTCTAAACTCTAAACCCTAAACCCTAAAGCCATCATTTTTTCCTAGGCCCTTAATGAAATTTGATTGCCTTGGGAAACTTCATCCATGTCATTTTGTTCTAGGATCTCACTAGACATAGATCCCCTTAAGCCATCATATCACCCTAAATCGCAAACCGATGTCTTAAGGGGTCCTAATATGACATTTTTTAAGGGGATCAAATAAGTTCTAAAATTTTTGGTGAAGTTGCCCAAGGGAACCAAATTTAACAATTTAATAAGATCATGCAAGATTATAATATGAATGAGATAAATCATGATCTAGGTTGATCGATTTATAGTTTACGGTGATAGGATGGCTTTAGGGGATCTATGTCTAGTAAGTTCCTAGGACAAAATGACATGACTCAAGTGAATAAAATTTGGTGAAGTTGCCTAGGACCTTAATGAAATTTGGTTGCCTTGGGAATCTTCACCAAATTTTATTCACTTAAGCCATGTCATTTTGTACTATGACCTTACTACATAGATCCCCTTAAGCCATACTTTAGGATGTCTTAAGGGGTCCTAATATGAAATTTCTTAAGGGGAATCAAATAAGTTCTAAAAATTTGGTGAAGTTTCCCAAGGAAACTAAATTTAACAATAATATAAGATCATGCAAGATTATAATATGAATGATATTTCATGTAATGCCCCGCCACGCAACCCTACAGGAAGTTGCAAAGAACTACTTAAATAGACTAATTTTTTTTTGTTTAAGTATAATTAATAAGTAAGTTCACTAACTAATGCCAACAACCTCTAAGGTTACGAGATAGAGGTTATATAGAACCTCAACAAAACATACATTTAAACCATGTCAATTATTTTATTAATAAAATAACCACATACATTCCAAATAAGATGATTCTACAACAAGCATAAGAGATAACTTTCAATTTCATTAATCATTCATTAAACAATAAGGATTACAACACTCATTCCCCGAATGAGGCAAGTTCAATAAATGAGGTTACAATTACAATTTCCACCTCAATAACAATGAGGGGTAATAAAAGACAAGATCAATTGAATTAACAAGGCATGAAACAAACTGGATCATACGAGCTCTCCAACTGGAAGTCTCGTCCACACGATCAGGAAGAAAAACCCAACGGAGAAAGGTGCACGTTCCACCCAACCAAGTGGAACCCAAAGTTCCACCCCCCATGCTAGGAGATAGTAACAAGGATTTCTAACCAAGGACGTCTACCTCTATACATAGGTTAACACAACCAAACTAAAATAAATACAATGACATCACTAACACAATGGTTACATGCTTCTAGAATTTAACATAATCAACTGCATCACTGATACGAACATACTGTTGACCTAGGAGAAGTGTCATCACAATGTTACATAGGTTATCCTGGTAAGTCTTCCTAGGCTCCGACCCCCAGCTCGGGTTATCCTGGTAACCTCTAATGACTTCCAGCCCCTCATGTAATCCAATACGGAATCAATTATCTTTCATAGAGACAAGATAACGATCTCGCCATTCCAGGCCTTCTCGTCTCAACCCAAGTATTTACAAGCCCTTGTGTTCATGAGCAAGGCATAATTATCTTACTAAGTGTTTGATATTACGTGATACTCTAATCAGTTAATTAAGTTATCACTGGATTAACTAACTTGCAATGAGTTATCCTGGCACCACTTTGTGTGTCGACCCTCATTACAAGCCACTCCTCTAAGACGACACGTGGAACAACTCCACAACCCAAGGGTACACAAGTGCTACGCAAGGATATCACATCCCTAACCATGACATATAGTCAACACACTCTCGTTCATGATAACCAGGGAACAAACTGGTGAAACACACTACCCAGGGTAATCCAAAGGTTGACTACACAGTACGACAACCCACAAACTTGAAAGCCCAACTAGAAGACTTGTCAATAGCTAAGACCCACATTTTCCAAGTGACAACATGTATAGATCAAAACGAGGCAAGAATCAAATCTACTTTGGGTTCGCTAAGCCCATTTCCTCACTAACATTCAGTACTCAATGCGTTAGATAAATTGAATTAAATATGTCATTTCAAATAAGGGAGGAATAATACTAATCATTTATTTCCACATAAACATTTGAATACATGAAACATTTACCAGTATCTCAACAATTCAAACTCCCATGTGTTAAATAAAATATTATTTTCCATATTCAATAAAACCCATTTTTTTAAAAAAACATTCCCATTTAAACAATGTAATAATATCATGAAATTTCACTTTCCAATATGTTAATATTAAAACATTAATATTATTAATATTATTTAAACACCTCATAATATTATAAAAATCATAATATTATACTATTAATGCATTTTAATATTATAATAAGTCATAATATTAAAATATAATAACAAATTGTAATATTAAAATATTATAACAATTATAATATTAAAATATTATAACAATTATAATATTAAAATATTATAAAAATTATAATATTGAAATAAAATAAATTATTATTATTATTATTTTTATATTTTAAAAAGGTCCAAGGGCATGTGCCTCGGTTCACGCATCAACCCTTATGGTTGAATCGCACAACATCGGGGTGCGTGCATAAGGATGCTAGGCGGAGACAAGAACCGGTCGTGGGTTTTCCCAGGTGGCGGTGGCGGTTTCAATTGGGGCGACGGAAATTCCAGGTAGCAGTGGAAATGCCACCAAGGGCGGTGCTATGCGGAGGTGGTCACTGGGGGTGGCGAAGGTGGAGTCGGTCGGGCATGGGCGACGCGGTGGCGGAGCCAGCCACCACCAATGGTGGCACGGTTGTGCACTGCACAACAGACCACCATTGTTGGTGGTTGCGGCTGCGTAGACTGTGTGGGCCACGGGGGTTTTTGGGTGCGGCTCCCCCACGTTGCTTCCCATGGGGGCGGCGATGGGGTGAGCCCCCAACCCCCAACAACAATAAATCTTTAATATATATATATATTTTTTTTTTTTTGATTGATCACATTTTATTTAAGGGTTTTTTAAATAAAAAAACAGAAGCTAAAAAAAATACAGGCTTTTTTACAATTTCGAAATTTAAAAAAAATAAAAAATTTGCCAGCATAACTTTATAAGGGAGAAATTTTAAAAGAAATAACACAAGCATATATATATATATATATATACACACACATTTTTCATTCATCCAAATGAAGTTTCCATCAAATTGAAAAACCAAAATTGAAGATCAAACAGAATTTGAAATAATAAATTATAAACAGAATTTCATTTAAAGAACATGAACCTATTTTGAATATATATATATACACACATTTTTCATTCATCCAAATGAAGTTTCCATCAAATTGAAAAACCAAAATTGAAGATCAAACAGAATTTCATTTAAAGAACATGAACCTATTTTCTTTGAGGTTGAGTGAAGATCATGTTGATGCCTTGATTCTCTCTTCAGTTCCTCAAATTCTTCAGCTTTAATCCAAAACCCACAACGTTGAACAATTTCTTCCTCTTCTCTTTCAATTTTCTCAAAATTCCATCCCCCATAATTTGTGAAGAAGTTCCATAATAATGAAAATTTTCCCCAAAAAATCCTACAACCACCCTCATCAATTCTCCAAAACAGAAAAATGCAAAAGTCTTTCTTTCAAATTTTTGAATTCAAAAATTGCTAAATTGAAATTTTAATACATTTTCTTTTATTTCCATTTTCAAACCAAATATACATGCATTTCCAAAATGAATGATCTTACCCATCTCAACACAAATAATTTGAATTAATTAATAAAGTAAATCTAACACAGGATTAAATTATCTATTAATTAAATTAAATTAATTAATAAATTAAATCACTTTTCTAACATCTAACCAGATAAATTTACTCACTAACTTAACTATAAAGCAAATACTTAACATCCTTCTAACTTCCAAAATAAACCGAAACAAGGCAATTTAAATAATATAAAACAACTAGACCATGCTAGGACCGACGACACACTATGATCAGGGTGACGACTTGGCACGAAAATCCTAGCTACTATCTCTCAATCGAATGTCGTTGGCCTTGGACATGCTCGAACCTATGAAACCAGGTGGAGTCGATGTCCTGTACTTGTCAAACTGCAAGAAAAGAATATATCCACATGCAATAATATGTCATAAACAAGGCACATCGTGAAGAGGAATCACGAAATCGCAAGGCACTCACAAGCAAGTGATGCGATACCGTCCTCTTCACCAATACAGTAGTACTAACTGACTCATCTAACATAGCAACATAATCAAGCATGAAACATCATAAATTTAAATATCCACTTATGCTAATTCCAAACATGCCATAATAATCACATCAAAATATAGTATCATCACATCAAGGTACATCACGATAAAATAGTGATCAACTATAACCAAGTGCATAGTCAAAGTACAACACAATACTAAAGCATAAAAGGGGAAACAAGATTGTTCGAACAATAGATCAAAACAGAGGGGTATTAAATTTCATGATCTAGGTTGATTGATTTATGGTTTAGGGTGATAGGATGGCTTAAGGGGATCTATGTCTAGTAAGCTCCTAGGACAATATGACATAGGTCATGTGGATAAAATTTGGTGAAGTTTCCTCGGACGTTAATGAAATTTGGTTGTCTTGGGAATCTTCACCAAATTTTATTCACTTAAGCCATGTAATTTTGTACTATGACCTTACTACATAGATCCCCTTAAGCCATACGATTGCCCTAAAACCTAAATCCTAAAATCTAAACTGTAAACCCTAAAGCATTCATAAATTGTCCTATATTAATAGTTAATTATTTTCTCATTCAAGTAACATGCCTTAGACATAAATGAGGCTTACACATTTTATCATTTGTATGAACAATTAGCCCATTTATATTGAATAGTTTAAGGGTATTTCCTAAACATGTATCCTACATTTTGAAATTACAAATATAATGTAGGTTCACTTATATCTTAGAGATCACATGGATTGATTCAATAATATTCATATTCCACCTCCACTTCATCCATCTCCACCACCTTCACCTCCACCTCCACCTCCACCTCCACCCACTCCACCTTATAACCCCCCACCTCCACCACCTGAAATCGATGGTGCTCGCTTGCAAGCACAAATCAATGCCAATGTTAGAACCATCCAAGATCAAAGCAACACTATTCAAAATGAAAAATGTATCGTACCACCTTTGAGGATGTTTGCATCTAGGATGCAAACTATTGTTTATGTTGTTAGGTCTATGGATGGGATCTTAGATGAGCATTGGCAATGGCTAGAGGAGAGGAGAACTTCTGATTCTGAAAAGGAAAACACAAAGAAATGAAGAGATGTAGTAGAGAGCCACAACAATTTATAAATTAAGACAATGATAGAAATTATAGTTGTATGATTTTGTGAATTTGATTTGATGGATATTTTGTGTGATGAATTTATGAATTTGGTTCTAGGATGGATATTTTTACTGACATGAATTTATAATTTTGATTGGATGGATATTTTTAGTGACATGAATTTATGAATTTGGTGGAATTTATGAACTTATAATGATGAATTTATAATAGTATATATTTTATGACCATCTAGCTAGATCATGATTTCTCTTGTTGAAAAATGTAATATATATATGCGCTGGACATAAAATGAGTTTTTTTGTGAATGTTTCAAGTTTATTTTTTAGTATGTACATTTATTAAATTGCATAGTTCTAGATCTTATTTATTTTGAAATTTGTATGTATGTACATAGTTTAGTTGAATGATGTATGCATGCAAATTATGCATCATATTTTTTTTATTTTAAATGTATGTACATGTTAAATCAATGATACGTATGTGTATGTATATCTATGCACATCCTGTTTAAACAAATTTGCATGTACATTTCAAATTAAAATACTTCTTGTAATTTTGTAAGTTTGTATGTTAATTTTTTATAATTTAAAGTAGGTGCACTTATATCTAATATCATGGATGAATTTAGCATTGATGATATGATCAACCCAGCACCTCAGCCACCTCCACCTCCACTCCAGGCTCCACCTCCCCCTCCACCCTCTCCACTTAATATCCCACATCCACCACCCGTTGGATCTGATGAGGCTTGCTTGTGAGCATGTATAAATGATCAATTGGCATCCATACAAAATCAAATCAATTCTATGCAAAATCAAGCATTGATTCCACCACACGTGAGAAATTTTGCATTTACGATGCAAAATGTTGTGGATGCCATTAGGACTATTGATTCTAATCTAGATAGGCATCAATGAGAAATAGAGCAGATGAGACAATTTTATGTAGATGGTCTCTCCTATAAACAAATTTTAGACCTTAAAATAACAAAAGCCCATCTAGCCCCTTACTTTATCGACCTTGTTACTCAGCAACCCATTCCTCCCAATAAATCTAGAATATCCATGAGGTGGTGTATACATCCGTAGATGAGTGCACATTTTTTGGATTGATGGTGTATGGTATTTGATAGTCCACTACATGCTAATTTGGAGGTCCCATTGTATTTTTTGAGGAATCTATATGTAGAGTTTGTTATGGGGAAAAGCCCAATTATTTTGATTTTAAATCATTTCAGGTTGTTGGTGGTGGCATGCCACAATAGAGGTTAGGGGCAAGGGTTGATCCCCAATGCCCCGTGCATGTGCAACCCCTTGTTGCTACTCTTGGTCCCGCCATTCCTACACTTGTGCATCAACATGCAGTGGTATCGATATTAGGATCCCTTAGTATGCTCACAGGATACCTTGATTAGCATGCTTCTACGATAGCGGGTAGGGAGCATAGAGACAACAGTGATGGAGGAGTGTTTTATGGAGTTGGTTTGAATACCACTCCAGGAGTGTCAAGACCACATGTATGTACTAGTTGCCATCAGTTATGTTGTGGACTCAATCAAACCACACCTAGTTCAGGTGGATGTGGAGATTCTGGTGGTTCATCTAGTCGCTTAGTTCATTTGTAGAATTTCTTACAGCATACCATCACCCTAAGGACATTGCAACATAGGTATAAATATGCATCTATATGTTGAATTTATAATAATTTTAATGAATGTTTATCGGAAAAAAGTTTGGAATATATTTTAACAATCAAATTGTTTGGTGTACAAATGACACTAATGATGGGGCAATCATCCACTTTGTGAGTACATACATCGACACCAATCCTAGTCGGAAACCCTTATGGGGTATTTTGATTTCAATTTTTTAAATTACATATGAAATAATTTTTAACTTGAGTTTTAAATTGTATAATTGAATAATGGACATATGTTTTAAATATTTATTTTGGTTTAGGGGAGTCAATTGACTTCCACGTTGATTCCACCTGAGGTTTTGTCGAGAACTCCTCCACTGTCAAGTGTCGTAGATCAGGGGAAAGTATATTTATATTGTAAATTGTTTAACTTACATTAGTATATTTACAATTATGAATTTTGAATTCAATATAAATCAAATGTGCATGTACACTTGTAAATAATATTATAAGTGTTAAATGTCTATATGTATGTCTAGTTTGATACTACAATGAGAACATTAGACAAACATTAGATGTTGCGGCTACTCATGAGGACTCTGAATTTCAGGGTGTTTAAAAAATTCTCTACACAAAATTTGTGAACTTGAATATATATATTTTAACATAATTCTTGAGTATACATGCTTTAAATTTGATCTTGTAGAACTTTGTTACTATGAATTTTTGCCATGTCTCGGTCCTAGTTACACCTCCAAGAGGACATGCAGAGCAGGTTTTTTTTATTATATTTAAAGTCAATTACAAATTATATATTCTGAATATAACTTTAATTTTAAATTTAAATTGAATATATATATATATATATATATATATATATATATATATATATATATATATATATATATATAATATGACCTAATACATGTTTTCAATTCTTTTTCTTTTATAGCATGAGACACATCTTGTAGTTGAGCATGTACAAATAGGTCCTGGAGTAGAGGGTGCACAACCTGAGAATACGGTACAATTTAAATATGATAAATTATAAATTAACATGAATTAAATCATTTTTAATTATAGACTTACATCTAATTTCAACTTTCTTTGTCTTGTTTATGTAGATTGATTCATAGAATTTAGAGGTTGGTTTAGGTGCACCAGAGCATCCAAACCCAGATATGATGGTAATTTAATTTTATGATGAATTATAAATTAAATCATCATTAAATCATTTTTCATCATCTTACATCTGATTTCATCTTTCTCTTGAAGAGAGTGTTTCAGGTCATCCGCGTAGTTTGTAGGGTGTGAAGAGATCTCTTGATTATAGAGACGATACATGACCTAAACATGATTTTATGAGTTTTTTTTAATTATTTCATGGACTACATATTTGGTTTCTCGTGTACCATATTGGACTTTATTTCATGGGTCGAGTACTTTGTTGGACTTTATTTCATGGGTTGTACTCTAATGGACTTTATTTCATGCACTTAATATATTGGTTTCTTGCACTTAATATATTGTAAATGATGGACTTTATTATTGTTCAATTTTAATTTACACATGTACATTTATGCATTTATGTTCATAGTCAAGACATTAGTACACATGACATTAATGTGGAATTGAATATAAATATGAAATTAAAGTTGACATTTATATGACATTTTAATATTTGTACTTTACAAATTTAGTGATCCATGTACATGATATACATGATATGTACATTCAATAATTAGTGATAATTAGTCAATGAACTTATTCAATTCACGTCCTAATGGTATGTCTTAAGGGGTCTTGATAGGATGTCTTAAGGGGTTGTAATACACAGGTTACATCTAATAAAATAAGAAAAAAATCATAATCTACAAACAAAAGCAATCTGATTATATACCACAAAGGATGAAATTTTAAGAAATAAACAATAACATACAAGATTAGAGAACAAAAGCATTAATAAATTCTATAAACTAAACATAATTTATAGGTTGTCTTAAGGGGATGTCTTAAGGGGTCCTAATATGACATCTTAAGGGGATCAAAGAAGAGTATAATATAAGACAATCAATGTGGTCTACATGATGTAGAATTTCCTTAAAAACTAAAATATATACTAGTCCATCAACCATTTCGTTGGATTTTAATCAAGCATGTTTATGTTCATGGACATCTAGTTCAAGAATAAGTCCATAATGATAGGGTAATAGATATTTCTCACAAGTGCTAGACTAATTATTTATCCCTTCTTTCTATGATGAATAGTGCTCTAGATTTATCCTAAAAATTAAATGATGAAATGAAACACCTAAAAATATGTTTAAAAATCTTCCATAATATAACTTTATCTAAGTGAAAACTTGCTATGGAAATTCATAATTTCAATGCATTTGTATTAACAACCTCCCCAAATAGATCAATTTAGATACCCTTATCAAGTAGAGTTTGTGGTACTTTATAATTTAATTTGTTACATTCCTAGGTTTTCAAAGTTTCCAAGAAAAGGATAAATTATTGAAAGCATATTCCAAAATAAAATGAGAGAAATTGAGAAACATCATTATAAAGTACACAAAAAATATGCTAAGAATAAAAAATCTTTTAAGGTTGATCTCCTAGGCTTTAGGTACCATGGTTTATGGTTTAGGGTCTGTAGGGTTCATGAGAAGCTTAGAATAACAAATCTATATGGGTTAATGGTTTAGGGAACTCATCTCCTATGCTTTAGGTCCTATGGTTTATGGTTTAGGGTTTTTAAGGTTCATGAGATGCTTAGAATAATAAATCTATATGGGTTAATGGTTTAGGGCTCATCTCCTAGGATTTAGGTCCTATGGTTTATGGTTTAGGGTTTCTAGGGTTTTTTAGGGCTCATCTCCTAGGCTTTAGGTCCTATGGTTTAGAGCTCATCTTGTAGGCTTTAGGTCCTATGGTTTATGGTTTAGGGTTTCTATAAACTAAACAAAATACCAATTAAAATGCAACGAGTTTTGCCAAAAAAGTTGTTCTATAAGTATAAACCATATTTCCTAGTTCTTTTACAACATTAAATTAAAGAACTTAATTATCCAAAAGTAGGCTAAAGTTTTGAAATTAAATCATGTAGTCCCATATTTACAAATCATGCATAGTGTTATAGAAAACTTAAGAACATAAAAGTCCTCTTGACCTCATGTTCTATAAAAAACACTAATTTATAAGTTGTCAAAACATATAATAACTCATCACACACTAATTTATAAGATGTCAAAAAAAATAATAGCATCCAACACTAAATTATAAGCCGTCAAAACAAATAATAGCATCCAACACTAATTTATAAGCCGTCAAAACAAATAACAGCATCCAACACTAATTTATAAGTTGTCAAAACAAAAAATAGCATCCAACACTAATTTATAAGCTGTCAAAAAAAATAATAGCATCCAACACTAATTTATAGGTTGCTTTAAGGGGATGTCTTAAGGGGTCCTTATATGACATCTTAAAATCATGCTTAGAATGTAGTAGGTCTTCACGTCACCTGATATAAAAAAGGCACAAGGAATATCAATGAAATCATCAAAACATACATATTTTAATTTATATAAAACTATCAATTTTAACTATTAATGTACAAACACTATCAATATATAATCAAAACATGTATTTAAATATAATTTAACTAATAATTACCTATTTTTACCAAGTATTCCATGTTGTCTAGGTTGAATCTACATGAAGTCTCCTTTTTGTGATTATGGCTTAAGGATCTATAAAAGGAAAATTTAAATCAATTTCAATTAATAACACACTTGAGCAATATGAAAACATGTATTTTATCTATTTAAAAGGACTTGATATAAAACTAAAACTATATTTACCTGTATTTACTTATTCCATTGTACCATTTGCATCCTCTCTTTTTTGTAATGCATCTATGATTATCTCATGCTCTTCCATAGAAATTGTCCATAACATTTTATTTGTAGGTATTCCACAATACCGATCTAGTTTTATATTTGTTGCCGCCACCAAATGTGAATAGTATATAATACTTTTATGTGTTTCATAATCTTCGAATGCAGGTAGACCATTCTTCCTTATCAGGTATTTTTGTAGCCAAGTTCCAACAACCACCATCGATCCTATTTGAAAAAATGAAAACCATCATCAAATAAGCTCTCAAAATTTTCTTAAGGGGATCAAAGACTTGTTCTAAAAATTTGCTTAAGGCTCGATCAAATACTTGTTATCAAAATTTGCTTAAGGGGATGTCTTAAGGGGATCACCGTACCTATTGGATAATGATAGCATCATCATCTTCTCGAGGTGGTATTAACTTATGTTTAGTATCCACACAATGAGTCAACCAATATTATGTTTCCTCTTCATTCCCCTCAGGTGCAACAACAACATACACATGTCTTGCAATTTTTTTTTGATTTAATTTAACTTGCGCGTATCCATATAAATAATTTAGTATTACAAAATAAATAAAATAAAGTGAAATAAATTGAATTAATTACCTTCTTGTACAAGGTTTGAAACATGGTCATAGTCTTCAGATGCAAACACTTGATCATTTTCTTGAATAGTTCTTGCATATTGATTGTGTGCTTGTGCAGGTGTCAACGATCTTTGCTCCCACTCTTCAACCCATTATGTATTTTCACATGCTTCCAAATCTCCTGAGATACAATATTGACAGAAACATGCAATCTCCCTTTTCCAAATAGTCCATGTGCTTGTTGTCGAACTCCTAAATGAATGCCATTTAGTAGATCCACTGATTGTCTCATAGTCAACTCTAGGTAAAATGTTCTCTTCTTCAACCAACCAAAGGAATCGACGAACTATAGAGTACTCACTTAAACTAGGTGCAGATAATATTTTATTGCACCAATCCACAATCCCATGTGCATCTTTAAATTTTACTACATCTTCAAATTTTAATTGTTCTCTAGCAAGAATCCTTTTGCCACACGCACCAGCTCCATCATGTTCTCCTTTACCATGCTCAGCTTCAAAAAAACTCCATATATGTTGGAAATTAAGTTCCTTGTGAACCCTACTTAACCAATAGAACATTCGAGCATTCTTGAACTAACCCATACAATTATTTGACCATATGAGGTGTTCTTTCATCTGGACTCCTCTTTCTCTTAAATTTCTATAAAACATCTTGAAACAGTATTGCACAAACTCTAACGAGTGTAACTGATTGTCACTCAAATAAAAATGATACTCCCTCAAAAAAATTCTATCATCCTCTATGCTATCATCTACATGTCTATAAACAATATGGACAAACATAACTACTTGCACTGAATTATAATATTATGATTGAATTTCCTCTTGCAGAGCTAGAATATAATTTTCTGCAAAATCAACCACTGAAAGTAAACCACCAATTAAAAATGTGTTTCTACATGTGTGAAATTGGCCATCAAGCCATCGAGCATGTTGAGAGTGCATGACATAATTTGGTACTTGTAATCTTATTCTTAAATTCACTCGTGAATGCATGTACACTAACTTTTTCTGTAACTAAATCACAACACTTTCCTATTTTTCCATCTTTTAAAGAATAGTCAACATTCTTAAATATTTTAAAATCTACTAATTGTTGTCCAAAATCATTATCAACACTTTCATGCATACAAATTCTTAAGAATGAAAGATTTCCACAGCTAGTGCATTGTTCAGAAATACAAGAACTTAAATAAAATAATTTACCATTAGATCTTTCACAAAAAAAACCTGATATAAACTCCCTAATTGTTTCAGGTGGCATATTAATACCACGTTCTTGTATAATCATGTTAGTATGCAAACTACAACGTATATATCGAAAAACATCATAAAAATTATGAAATTGAACAAGTGTTTTACAACAACAAGATATTTGTTGCTTATTAATTTTTATATACTAGGGTTTACATTTTTCAAAAGACCTTTGACATTTTTTAATATTACCAGGTAACACTAAATCACCACAAATTTTTCTATAAAATTTAGTTTGTGTTGTATCTAATAGGTGTTTTGGATGAGGATCACGAACTTTGGACCCCACTCTTAGTTTTAAAATATCTCTAGCATTAGATGATACCATAGTATTATCATGCCAATATTTTTCAATCAAATATTTAATTTGAACATTCAATTTCATGTTAGACCTAGGGAGTCGACCACTAAAACTCCAACATTGGTTAATTGGATCATTTTCTATACTTTCTCTTCTTTTTGCCACTCTTAGCAATCTTTTAGGATGTATTTGTAGAACTTCACTAATATTACTTACCATTCTTTTATTCAAAGTTGTTTTATTAACTATAGCAGTTGTTATAGCTCTTCTTGCTGCATTTTTATCTTTAGATCGAGTATTTTTCCCAATAGATTGAATGGCACTAGTAACAGTAGACATAACATGTTTTAATGATTCATCTTTTCTTCTTGGTTTAACAAAAAAGCCTAACTTTTTCATTATTTTCCTCATTTTTAGCATTCTCATCAATTGCAACATTAGTTGACATTGAAATGCAAGTTTTTTATGATAAAGTAATTTTTGGTACATTCTATTCGCATGTGTTCTTATTTGCCTCAAAGAAATCTTACCAGGAAGATTATCTAAAACATCACTTTCAATTTAAAAAAAAAGTATTTTCATTAAATTCAACATCACATTCTAGATAATTTTCATTTTCATCAACAAAAAGGTTTTCATTTTTATTTTCATTTTCATCAACAAAACGATTTTCATTTTCATTTTCAACAAAAGGATCATTCTCATTTTCATTTTCAACAAAATATTTTTCATTTTCATTTTCAACAACATTTAAATAATTTTCATTTTTATTTTCTAATGTATTTTTGACTAATTCTATAAAAATTTCATCTCTCTGAATATTATCAATGTCAACATTGTTAAGTCCAACATCTTGTAAAACTTCTATAAACGAATTTTCCATTTCACTAAAATGTGGATTTGAAGACGTACCTGGATTTGTGCCTATTGAGACATTCTCCATAGCATTGAAAGAGGGATTTGAAGACATACTAGGACTTGTTTGTATAATCATATTATTTTCTAAATTGACTTCTTGCAAATTAGCTTCATCTACAACTGTGGTCTCCTCAATGTTTTCATCTTCAATAGTTTTGGAATTGGATGCTCCACCATCATTCATTGATTGAATTCTCATTCTTCTTTCTCTTTGTCTTTGTTTCTCCTTATATCTTTGCTTGAATTTATTTAAGAGTCAATGTCTTCCTTTCTTTCCTCTTATTACGAGCTTGTGAACCCATGATTATAAAATTCTCAAGCACAAATGAATATCAATAGTGAAACTCTTCAAAAATTCAATCCAAATTGCAAGTTGAAGACCTGTAAGGAGAAAATTATTCCACATTTGTTCCTCTAAACAAGTAGAAAACTAACACAATTGCACTTATAAAACTGTTTACATGATTCCTCCTTTCAAAAATTGAATCCAAATTGCAAGTTGAAGAACTATAAAAATAAAAGTCTTCCTCTTTTGTTCCTCCAAACTAGTAGAAAACTAACACAATTCCACTTCAAAAACTGATCGCATGATGCCTCCTTTGAAAAATTCAATCCAAAATGCAAGTTGAACACTTGTAAAGATAAAATTTGATAGAAAATAGCCCAATATGTTGCAATCAACCTTACATGTGAAATTGTAGACTTCACAGTAAAACTTTGCCAGTAATTTAAAAAAATGGTAAAAAAAGAAACGGGATCCCATTTCTAAAAATTTAAAATCTACCTAGCTTTGTGGTTAGGTTTTTGGCTTGGATTTTGCTTTGGGGAAAGCTTTAGGATTTCGAACCTAGGCCTTCAAACTGGTTTGACTTGCAAATTGAAGGTCCTAACAATGTCAGAGAAAAATAGTGAGTTTGGACATATGGCTGACGACCTTTTTTGCTGATTTTTTCGACGAAATTAAAACCCATTATAGAAGAGATAGTGTAGATTCCAAATATGTAATTTTTTTTATAATTGGATTATTTTTTCTATTTTTTAATTAATTTATGATGAAACAAGTCCATAAACTTGAATTATCAGGGATTTTTAATATTTTAATAACTTTTTATTATCATAATTTTTTGACGAAC